>SJXQ01006707.1:0-31831 GCA_006408695.1 Aepyceros melampus | reverse complement strand
GTGATATTGAATGGTTTGCCTTGGAGAGGAACAGAGATCATTCTGTCGTTTTTGAGATTGCATCCAAGTACTGCATTTCAGACTCTTTTGTTGACCGTGATGGCTACTCCATTTCTTCTGAGGGATTCCTGCCTGAAGTAGTAGATATAATGGTCATCTGAGTTAAATTCACCCATTCCAGTCCATTTTAGTTTGCTGATTCCTAGAATGTCGACGTTCACCTTTGCCATCTCTTGTTTGACCACTTCCAATTTGCCTTAAAAGATTGCTTTGAAATTCTTGTTGTTTGGTCTAAGTCGTGTCTGACACTTTGCTTTGAAATTATTGACAATTAAACCAAAATTAAGCACAGGACATTCTAAACATTTTTCAGTCCTTTTCAATCAATTTGAATCAACAAAATTAAAACAATTAACTACTGAGATATGGTGCTAGATCCTTTATTTCAGAAGAATGAACTAACTTTAAGCCATATTCATTCATGAGGAATAATTCTCTCTGGAAAGAAAGGAAAATAAATAAAACTAGAAAGCTTTGTTTAAAAAAAAAAAAAGCCCACACTGTACTAATTGTTATGCTTTTATTTCATGATAAAAACATATAAAATTTACCATCTTAATCATTTTTAAGTGTACCACACAGTTGTATTGACTGTAGTTCAACAGTTCTCTAGGGTTTTTGTAATGTAAAACTGAAACTCTATACCCACTGAATGACTTCTATTCCTGTTTTTCCTCAGTTCCAGGAGGAAAAAAATCTCCCAGGAATAAAAAAGTTCCTGCTTTTTGCTCTGGATTTTTATTAAAATAAAGGCATCCATCCATAAAAACCACAACAAAACTAAGTAAATGGTTTCTAAGATTATCAATATATTGTATCTCCTTGTATAACCAGATTAATAATTATCAATGTTAGTTCATTTATTAAATCAAAGGATATAAAAATATTTGGTCAGCTTTACTTCCACTTAGTTGACATTTGTAATAAATGTATTTTGTATCTGGAAAAAGATGTTTTTGTTTGTTCAGAACATTTAATCTTAATGTAGCCTTCTTTTATGTCTTTATTATCTCTTCCTTCAGTTTTTTTTAAATTTATTTATTTTAATTGGAGGTTAATTACTTTACATATTACATTGGTTTTCCTAATGCTAACCATGTAGTCCTCACTATTTCTTGCAATTTTGCAAAAGTCTCCTATTTAGCTTCTTATTACTTTCTTATTCCTCTTTAATTGATTACTTCAATTATTGTCAGTATATTTCCTAATGTGTAATTCTGATCCAATCTTTTACCTGAACAAAAATCCTTGATGCTTCACTCTGCATTGATGTTCAAGGACCTAATAGCCCCCATCACTTGTAGAATTTTAGTCAAAATTGCATTTCCCTACCTTTGCTCACATAGAACTTCTCATCTCATTTCTCTGTTTGATCTTAACTTTTACTACTGTGACTTCCCTGGTGGCTCAGATGGTAAAGTGTCTGACTACAATGCCGGAGACCTGGGTTCAATTCCTTGGTTGGGAAGATCTCCTGGAGAAGGAAATGTCAACCCACTCCAGTATTCTTGCCTGGAAAATCCAAAGGACAGAGGAATCTGTTAGGCTACAGTCCACGGGGTCACAGAGAGTCGGACACGACTGAGCGAATTCACTCACTTTATACTGCATCCGTAATATATATGCTAAAAATACACAAAGTGCATACTTTCATAGATTGACACACAGTTTTAAAAATACAAAAACATGATGACTCCTGTAACCACAATCCAGATGAAGAAAAAGGACACTGCTGCAGAGCAGAAGCTCCTGCTACTTTCCATCTTTGTTTGAATTTTGTGTTAATCATTTTGTTGTTGTTGTTTTTCTGTTGTTTTATCCCATTGCTAATCTCTAGACTATAGTGCTAAGTAGTGTGTTTTAAAATTTCATATGAATGGAAGTATAGAATTTGTTCTTCAGCCTCTTGTTTCTTTTACTGGATAGTATGCTTGTGAAATCCATTTGGATAATCAGATTTAGCTCTAGGTTATGTGTTTTCATTGCTTGGCACTATTATCTGAACATCCAGTTGACAACTTTTAATCTGTGTTGGATGCCATCAATTAGACATAAATACGCATGGACTTGAAATTCCAAAAAAGAGTTCGGACCTGGGAATCAGTGACATACAAGCAGTAATTAAAAGTCAGGGGCATGGAAAAATCATTTGGGATAGTGCACAAAGTGAGAAGAGAGGAAAGACTTATTGCCAGGAAAAGCCAACAGTAATATGATAGAAGAGAAAAAAATAGCCTTGGGAAGGAACTGTTAGCAAGGAAGAAGGAACACGAAGATACAGAAGTGTTAAGAAAGTCAGCAATAAAGTCTCAGTAGAGAAGGGAAGTAAGTGTAAAAAGTGATGGATCTGCTGATTTGGAAGGTACCCAGTAGTGATGGGTAACAGTCTAATTTCAGTACGTTGAGAAAAAAAAAAAAAATGAAAAGTGAAAACCAGAAGAGACATCTTAAAAAAAAAAAAAAAAGATATCCAAGTAGCTTGGTTGTAAAGAGGAGAAATATAAAGTAACAACTGGAATAGGATAACAATAGGGTGGCAGATTTTGTAGGATAGACAAGCCTAAAGTACTCTTAAATGCCAAGGAAAAGGTCCATTAGAAACTAGAGATCATTATTAGAATGTAAAGTTACAGATGTTAGTCTCTTGAGGCAAAAAGCACAATGTAGATTTAAGCTTCAAAGTCTAAAAATCTCATGGATTATTATTCATTGTCTCTCTATGTGGATTATTTTCTTAAAAATTCATTCCTATTTCTTCTGATTAAAGTTCTGAAGCCATTTAAATTTCTAGTGATCCAATTCAGTGATTCTCTTCTGCCTTTTTTGATTTTTAAATGAGTTTTATTGAATTGCAATTTATATAAAATAAAATTCATTAATTTTGCTACTAAATTTGTTGAGTTTTTAAAATATGTACAGTTGTGTAAGCACATTTTAGTTATATGATGGTTTAGAACATTTTCATTACCTCAAAACTTCCTCAGGCCTTTTGTAATCAATTTTCTCTATCCACTCCCTGCCCTTAGTAATCACTGACCTGCTTTTTATCTTTGTAGTTTTTCTTTCAGGGAATTTCATGTAAATTAAATTTTGCAGTATATAGAATATAGTCCTTGAATCTGGGTTTGGTTACCTTTCCATAAGCTCATGTGTATCCACACTTTGTCTATTTTAGTATGCCATCAAATGCATGTGCTACAATTCATTTATCCATTTACCAGCTGAAGGAAACCTGGCTAGCTTCCAGTTTCTATCTACTGGGTTGCCATTTCCTCCTCCAGGTGATTTTCCAGATTCAGGGACTGAACCTATGTCTCCTTCATCTCCTGTACTGCAGGCAGATTCTTTATCACTGAGCCACCCGGGAAGCCCAATAAAGCTTCTATTAACAATCAAATACAAGTTTTTCATATGGACATGTATTATCATTTATCTAGGGTAAGTATCTAGAAGTAGAATTGCTACATCATATGTTAATTGTCTAATTTTCAAGAAAGCCCATAACTATTTCTGGGTGGTTGTATCATTTTGCATTCCCACCCATAATCTATTAAAGTTCTAACTGTTCCACATTCTCATCAGCACGTGTTTTTTCCAACCATAATTTTAGCCATTCTAGTAGTCTTATAGTTGTATATTGTGCTTTTAATTTGCATTTGACTTTATGGCTAATGCTGTTGGACATCTTTTCATATCTTTATTTTCCATTTGTATATCTTCTTTGGTAAAATGTCTTCTCAAATCTTTTGCCTACTTATCAGGGTATATTGGTACAATAGTTGTAACTAGGGCCTTTATTCAGATTTTATCAGAATTTGTATGCATTCATTTCTCTATGTGTATGTGTGTGTGTGTGTGTGTGTGTGTGTGTGGTTCTGTGTAATCTTATCGTATGTATAGATTTGTGTAACCACCACCATAGTTAAGATACTGAACTGGTTTATCACCACACAAGAACTCCTTCATGCTACCCTTCCATGGTAATACTTCCACAATCCTGGCAGTAAATAATGACTTTCAAAGAGTAAAAGTTTAAATTTATAAATTAGTTTAGAGCTCATGTTTCTTCCACTTAGGAAACCTTTGCCTAACCCAATGTTACTACAGCTTCCTTCTAGGTTTTCTTCTGGAAGTTTTTCCTTACACATATACACTTGATTCAGCTGAAGTTAATTTTTTTCTCACTAAATGTCTTGCATATCCTTTACCTTTATGCATTTCATCATCTTTATGCTATTAAAATTGTATTTTAAAAATTACTTTTCACAGGAGGACAGGCAATTTTCCTGTAGTTCTTTGTTGTTCCAGGCTTTCTAAAATCATTTCTTGTTCTCCATAATGGATTGAATAGTATACCTCAAAATCTGTGTCTACTAAGGAACTTATAATGTGCCCCTACTTGGAAAAAGGATCTTTGCTGATGTAATTAAGGTAAGGATCTTGAGGCAAGATTATCTTGGGTTATCTTTGTGCCCTATGGACTATAACCCAGCAGGCTTTTCTTTCCATGGGGATTCTTCAGGCAAGAAAACTAGAGTGGGTTGCCATGCCCTCCTCTAGGGGGTCTTCCCAACCCAGGGACTGAACCCATGTTTCTCATGTCTCCTGCATTTGCAGGCAGGTTCTTCATCCGCAGCACCACCTGGGAAGTCCATGGCAGCCCCAGGAAACTAATAGTTCATTATCAAACTATAGTGGCAATCACATACTGTAGACAATAATTCTAGGTAGCTGAGAGATGAGAGAACAAAGAAAAAAATAAATATTATTGGGATACAATGGAAATAGTTATGTGATAAAAAAAAGTATCCAAGGCACCTGTATCGAAGTTGTGAGGAGAATTTCTGTAAACTTGGGCTGTCTTTCCATTCTGAAGTTCCTTAATGATTTCAAATATCCTTTGGGACTTGCTGCTTACCACAATGAAACTAGAAGAACTTTCACATCAATGAAGTTAATTTTCCTGTATCCTATTTTTAATTCCAAATTTCCTCAGGTTTAAAGCATATGATATTTATTTTAAAGTCAAGATTGCATTTTTTATGACACCAGCATTACCTTAACATGTTGTAACATTCTTTAGCACTGCTCATTAAGTTAAATGATCACCTGCCTGTTAAAAACAATTAAAACTAATTCTTTATCATAATTTGTTTAAGCTACAAGGTAATTATGAAGGTTTATATTTGTAAAGATTATTATTAAGAGGTAAAACAAATTTATTGTTATTAATAACAATAAACTCAATAAAGCTAATACTGAAATCATAATTTTTGAATTTATCCTACTGCTGGCTTTTAATTTTTATATTGTGTGAAACCAGAGAAGATAGGACACTGGTTCAGGCTGCTGACACCATTACCTATAAACCATACAAATCCAAATATGGGCAAAAATTTAAATAGTTATTTTTCTAGATCACCAATCTATAGTCTCAAAGTAATAATAAAATAGTTATTCTGTACCTCATATCTTTCAAACACTGTTTCTGTACTTAAAAAAAAAAAAAAAAAAGGAAAAGGGAAAGAAAATGAAAGCTTAGAATGGCCAAAATCCAGAACGTTGACAACATCAAATGTTAGTGAGAATGTGAAGCAACAGGAACTGTCATTATTGCTGGTGCAGAAATGCAAAATGATGCAGCTACTTTGGAAGACAGTTGTGTTTGTGTGTGCTTTACAGAATTAAACAGACTTCTATGAAGCAATCTCAGAATTGTGCTCCTTGGTGTTTTCTTGATGGAATTGAAAATTCATGTCCACTCATAGGCTTACAGATGGATATTTATAGAGCTTTATTCATAACTGCCAAAACTTGGGAGCAACTAAGATGTCTTTCAGGAGGCCAATGGCTAAATAAGCTATAGCACATCCAGACAATGAAACATTATTCACCACTAAAAAGAAATGAGCTACTAAGCCATGAAAAGAAGTATATTACTTAGAGAAGCCCATCTGAAAAGGCAGCTTACTATATGATTCCAACTATGTAACATTTTAGTAGAAGCAAGATGATGAAGCTATTAAATAAGTCAGTAGTTGTGAGGGCTTAAAGGATTGAGATAAATAGTGGAGCACAGAGGATTTTCAAGGCAGCGAAAATACTCTCTATGGTATTATAATGATGAATACATGTCATTATACACTGGCCCAAACCTATAGATGAACAACACCGAGAGGAACCCTACTGTAGATGATGGACTTTGGGTCATAATGTTTCAATGTAGGCCATCAACTGTAATAAAACTACTACTTTGGTAGGAGATATTAACAAAGGGAGAGGTTATACATAGTTGAGGACAGGAGGTATGTGGGAAATCTCTGTATGTTCTGCTCAATATTTCTGTGAACATGAAGCTGCTCTAAAAATAAAGTCTTAAAAATAAATAAGTACCATGTGTATTGTTGAGGAGGGATGAGCTTGCTGTTGTTGCAAGGGGAGATTCCCCAGGTTTTCTACCAACTCTACTTTCCCTCCAATTCCTACTGGGTACCAAGCTTTTAGATTATTACGGTAACCTTCCTTGTCTGCCCAGAGCCTGTGCAGAATTCTTATGCCACCCAGATAAGTTATACACTTCTCTAACTTCTAAGTTTACCAAGAGAAAAACTGCACAGCACATAGGTTTCACTCATCTAGAATTAGATGGTGTTAGTGGTGGTTTAGTTGCTAAGTCTTGTCCAATCTTGTGATCTCATTGACTGTAGCCTGCCAGGCTCCTCTGTCCATGGGATTCTCCAGGCAAGAATACTGGAGTCAGGGTTGCCATTTCATTCTCCAGGGGATCTTCCTGATCCAGGAATCAACCCTGAGTCTCCTGCACTGCAGGCAGATTCCTTACCAACTGAGCCACAAGGGAAGCCAAAAGGCTCTATATCTTTGGCTAAATTAAGAACCCTATGGTCCTACATTATTTCAGCAAATATTTTCTACATAATGGTAAATGCTGCTCTAAATGCTAAGATTATAATTAATTAAGAGAGCCAAAGTCCTTGATCTCAAGAAAATACATTAAGGATGGGTTGACAGGAGGAAGACATTTTTAAGTCAAATAATATGATGGCAAATAGATGGTGAAACAGTGGCTGACTTTATTTTTTGGTACTCCAAAATTACTGCAGATGGTGATTGCAGCCATGAAATTAAAAGACACTTACTCCTTGGAAGGAAAGTTATGACCAACCTAGACAGCATATTAAAAGCAGAGACATTACTTTGTCAAAAAAGGTCTGTCTAGTCAAGGCTATGGTTTTTCCAGTGGTCATATATGGATGTGAGAATTGGACTGTGAAGAAAGCTGAGCACCAAAGAATTGATGCTTTGGAACTGTGGTGCTGGAGAAGACTCTTGAGAGTCCCTTGGACTGCAAAGAGATCCAACCAGTCCATTCTAAAGAAAATCAGTCCTGAATATTCATTGCAAGAACTGATGTTGAAGCTGAAACTCCAATATTTTGGCCACCTAATGCGAAGATGTGACTCATTTGAAAAGACCCTGATGCTGGGAAAGATTGAGGGCAGGAGGAGAAGGGGACGACAGAGGATGAGATGGTTAGATGGCATCACCGACTCAGTGGACATGGGTTTGAGTAGACTTTGGCAGTTGATGATGGATAGGGAGGCCTGGCGTGCTGCAGTTCATGGAGTTGCAAAGAGTCAGACAAGACTGAGTGCCTGAACTGAACTGAACTGAATATGATGGTGCTTAGCAGCATATGATATAAAACTAATAAGCAGAGTTTCTACATAGGTATATATATATATATATATATATATATATATATATATATAGTTATATTGATAGAAGAGCATCCCAGAAAAGGCAAAAACATTGCCAAGGGAGAACAGGGAGAAAGACTTGATGAAGTTGACCTTGGAAGCCAAGGAGTTCAACTTTCCAAGTACAGCTAGAGATTACTGAATGACTTTACAGAGGGAGTTGCATGATCTGATTTAAGGTTGTAAATGATCGCTATGATCACTCCAACTGCTCCATGGAGACAAGCTGTACAAGTGCAGAAAAGACTTAAAGCATAGAAGACTATTACAGATTACAGGAGTGCAGGGGAGAAATGAAGACATCTTAAATCAGCACTGCTGCTGCTGCTGCTAAGTCGTTTCAGTCGTGTCTGACTCCGTGAGACCCCATAGACGGCAGCCCACCAGGCTCCGTAGTCCTTGGGATTCTCCAGGCAAGAGCACTGGAGTGGGTTGCCATTTCCTCTCCAGTGCATGAAAGTGAAAAATGAAAGTGAAGTCGCTCAGTCGTGTCTGACTCTTAGCACTAGGTGAAGAGAAATGGCTAAGCTTGAGAGGTATTTTGAATGCAGTCAATCAGACTTCTTGATAGGTTAATAGATTTGCTGGGGGCAGGTGGCAAGTGAAGGAGAGGTGAGAATCCAAGATGACACTAAGGCTGACTTGAATCTTTGCATCAGCACTTTTGCATAAAAACCCTTAGGCTGCTGTTCATATCTGTCTCTGCCAATCCTAACAACATATTGTGGGAGCCAATTCTCCATGTGTCTCTCACATTTCTGTACATTTTATGAGCACTAACTGCATTGATTCTGGACTATCTTTTCAAAAGTACGAACAGTAAAAGCCTTCAAACAAAGACCATGTGCCCCTCAGAAACAAGCAGAGGTTTGCTTGCTGTTTGATATCATAGTGATCATGCCTGCCACAGAGGGAAAAGTCAGAGAGGTTTACTTCTCACTATTAAATAAATTGGGTTTCCTAAGCTCATGGTTCCTATCTTGTAATACAACCTGTGTGTCACAATCACTTGGGGCTCAGAGAAGCGGTATAAATGCTGTACACTGGATACTCCTGTTATTTCGAGTAATAAACAGTCCTTTTTCTCTGACCCAGGAGCTTCGTGTCTTCTGATAGTATTGATAGCGTCCATGAAATTGTGGAAAGGTCCCTTGTTAACTCGCAAATAGAGTAAAACCTCAGCTTCTTCCTAGTTCTTGGTATTTACCACAAGGAGAGTGAAGGAGATAGTCTCTCTTCACTCCCATGGTAGACCTCTGCAGTTTTCTAATGAGTCATTTCCTCATTCTTATCACTTTCTCAGAAGCTTCAGTTACTAAGAAGTAGCACCATCTTACTTATCAGACGTGTTGAGAGCTCCAAGGAAATCACAATAAATGTCATCTTTATTTTTAAAAGTTTCATATCTAGATCAATGAGTACATGAGACAAGAATAGCTTTCAGGATTCAAAGCTTGATTCAGGAAATGTCAACGTCAATTGATCTAAGAAAAAAATTGGAAAATTTTATTTGAGCCAAATTTGAGGATTATAACCTGGGAAGAGCATCTCAGAAAGGTCTGAAAATTGTTGCTCCCTCCCATTAGAAGTCAAGACAGTTTATATGGGGGAACAGGAGGATGACTGGAAGAGTATCACTAACTTATATACACTACCATGTGTAAAACAGACAGCAAATGGGGACCTGTTTTATACAGCACAGGGAACTCAGTTTGGTTACCTGTGATGACCTGGAATTATGGGATGGGAATAGGGTGAGCGGGAAGTTCAAGAGGGAAAGAATATATGTGTGCATATAGCTGATTCACTTTGTTGTACAGAAGAAACTAATACAACCTTGTAAAACAATTACACTCCAATAAAAATAATGTTTAAAAAGATGTCAAGACAGTTTATAGTCTTGACTGTTTGTTTTGTTTTGTTTTTGAGACAGAAGGCTGTGCATCAAATGGCCTATTATGACAGCTTACATAATCCAGACGTAAGTGCCATTGTGGTGGGTCATGTGAGCCCCTTAAAAATCAAGAAGGCACATTATCTTTGGAGGAGTTTTACTGATGCAAGAGAAGTTGCTTTTCAGGGCTGAGCAGGTCTTCTTGCTTATGACAGAGGTTTGGTTGACACATGAGGCAAATACACAATAGGAGGAAAGAAGAGACCAAAGGGCAAGAATTTTTATGTTTAATTTTTTTGCCATAAAATATGATTTATATCACAAAAATAATTTAAAATATTCTTTTAGGCCAAAAAGATATAGCTATAGCAATGTCTATGTAATGAGTTACAGAAACTATTTTTCTTTTCATAATAAAAGACAAGGGAATGTTTCCTAATTAGATGCACAATTAGAATAAGGAATCTTGATGACCTAAAGAGACAGGATGTAGCATAACCTGATAAGTTAATTAAAATGAGGGGAATGAAGGTACATATTTTAAAAGTGGAAAACAGTAATCATTTGTGTGGGGAAGGGAAGTGGGAGGAGCTTAAGGCAGATAAATCTATAAAAGATGGGAGAGTATGAGTGAGAGATTAAGATAGAATAAAAGCAAGGTCAGTTTTGTAGAGTATGCTGCTGCTGCTAAGTCACTTCAGTTGTGTCCAACTCTGTGCGACCTCATAGACGGCAGCCCGCCAGGCTCTCCCATCCCTGGGATTCTCCAGGCAAGAACACTGGAGTTGCCATTTCCTTCTCCAATGCATGAAAGTGAAAGTGAAGTCGCTCAGTCATGTCCGACTCTTCATAACCCCATGGACTGCAGCCTACCAGGCTCCTCCATTCATGGAATTTTCTAGGCAAGAGTACTGGAGAGGGGTGCCACTGCCTTCTCCATTTGTAGAGTATAGTTCAGTGTAAATTTGAGGCAGTTATCCATTGGAATCACCTTGTTGGAGTAATTGAAAGTATTTTTCAAGAGCTCTTGAGTGAAATCACTAGGTCCTTAAGTATGTTTAAAAATAAATGCTTTGCTCTTTAAGGTAATTACTCTGCTTGTTGGTACAGGTTCCTTACAAGGGCTAAAGGAGTGCAGTTAGCCAATCAGTTACAAGATCGAAGATCTAGATTAAAAGAGGAAAGAGGAAATGGAATGTGAGAAGAACTTCTTAAACTGGTTTGGATACAGAATCCTACTTTTCAGTGAAATGTTTTGTGGATTCTTTCAGCAATGGAATGACCAATGTCATTGGTTGTTTCACTTTCAAATGATTGGAACTTACATAGAAATAGATGCAAAGATGAGGAAAATGAACATCTGAAAGCAAAGGGACATCATAAATATTATTACCCAGATCTAGTATCTCTCTTTAGTGAGCCATCATCTATAGCTTCGTCTTCTAGATTCTAACTTCCTGGCTCTTTAAAAATATCCTCTGAGCTCTAATAATCTACACATCTGAATTTTAAAAATATTTATCTATCTATCTTGTTGTTGTTTAGTCGCTAAGTCATGTCCGACTCTTTTGCAACCTCATGGACTATAGTTCACCAGGCTTCTCTGTCCATGGGATTCTCAGGCAAGACTACTGGAGTGGGCCGCCACTTCCTTCTCCATGGGATCTTCCCAACCCAGGGACAGAACCCAGGTCTCCTGAATTGATGGGTAGATTCTTCACCACTGAGCCACCAGGGAAATCCAATATCTGTCTATCTAGTGAGACCTATTTTAACAACATTCCAACCATGGCTTTCCACAAATATTGCCTGTTTATGATATTTAAGGATACATACATTTCTATTTCAAATTCAAGATTGTCAAGAATATTAGGAAAGCCACTATTAGAGTCAAACTAGAGCAAGATATGAAGCAAAGGATTCACAGATGTATATTCCATGCAGTTTTAACAAAGTTCACCTTGAGAGTTTTTTTAACCTTCCTGAATTAAGTTAACCCAATTTTGTGTCTGACCAAATTATAAAAATTTGATCATACATTCTGATAAGCTTCTTGGAGAGAGTTGACAAGTTTTCCCTTAATGGTGACATTAAGTACAATCTTTTCAATTGCTATATTTCATTTAATAAGTTATAGTAAGTACATGT
Source organism: Aepyceros melampus (assembly GCA_006408695.1). Classification (NCBI taxonomy): domain Eukaryota; kingdom Metazoa; phylum Chordata; class Mammalia; order Artiodactyla; family Bovidae; genus Aepyceros; species Aepyceros melampus. Next base: position 19,951 of record SJXQ01006707.1, on the reverse strand, counting down.
CTTAATCTGTCCCAATCACTTATCTAGACTTGTTCTATCTGATCATAGACTGTAAAATCTATAGTAAGTGGAATTTTAAGATGGTTCTCATGACCTTCAGACCCTAATGTCACTAGCAAAGTTTTGTTACCTTAAAAGACAAAAAGAGGAGGACCTATCTAGATACATTTGTCCAAAAGACAAATCTCAATGGACCTATCCAGTCAGAGAAGCTTTCCTAAAAGTAGAAATTTCTCTGACTAAGAGCACAAGAAGAATTCAAGAGATTGGACATACAAGGTCTACAGCCAGGATAGGGGAGGAAGGAAATTTCCTCTGCCCTTTTAGATGTGTCTGGCTGCCTTATTAAAGAGTTGATTCTTGTCTCATTGCAGAAAGAATTCAGAGATGAAACAGGGAGGTGAAGAAAGCAAAGCAAGAATTTATTTATGCTATGGTGTGCTCTCAAGGGGAGAATGAGCAGTCTCAGGTGAGTAGCTGCCCTGAAATTTTGGCAAGCTGGTTATGCAGGGTGTAGAAATGAAGAAATGGAATATTCATGGGGGAATAGGTGGCTTTGGGATCTTATTCAATGATTTTCATCCTAGCTCCAACTTCCCAAGAGGATGAAGGATTTTTGTCCTTATTTAGATTTGATTGGAAGTGTCCTGGCATCAATGCATGGTGGGTACTTCTTATCTGCAAGGCTAACTTTAATGTAATGAGAACATATTAGTGAAAGATTACATTCTAAGATTCCTTTTCTGACCTTTCTTTGTCTTCCCCCAAGACACTTATCACCCCAAAATGTGTGGTTTCCTGTCAGTCTGGTGGTTCCTGCTTTTCTTTATCCACCCAAGGACCACTTTGTTTACAAGATGTTTAATGTCATTTGACCTTTGCTTCCATTTCCCTGTTCATATATAACTGCTTTCTTTAACAGCTGGTCTAAGAATTAAACTGGCATGAGACAGATTCACAGGAGAAAATCAAACTAAAGTTTAGTAACATGTGTTTTGTTGAGGAAGCTGGCAGACTACAGTCCATGGGGTCACAAAGAGTAAGACACGACTGAAGTGTCAGCAGACACACATACATGTACAGCTTGACCTCTGACTGATCCTTTATATTTCTACTAGAACAAGCCATAAGAAATATTTTTGTACATGGAGGGTGGAGTTAATGGAGCAGTTGTTTATACATTGTCTCTGATCTGATGATTCATACTATTGGTGGCACAACTGGGGCTGTAACTGCTCCATCTGCCCCTGGATCGTGCTTTGGCCTCTCTGACACCTGGACCACATAGGCATGGTCAAATTTATGACAAAAAGTCCCAGCTTCTACAGCAGACCCATTCCACATGGGTCAGAGGCAAAGAGAACTGACACAGGTTTCAGTCCCCTTTGTTAGGAACTGTCTTTTGCCTATGGCTAGCAGCTGGGTCTTTGTCCCCACCCACCCCCCCACTTTACCTCCATCTTCCCTTCCTGATTTCCTGCCCATTGGATCTCAACCTGCAGTATCAAAGGCACGGCCTGGCAGAGATAGCCTAGTAGCTCTCATGATTCTTATCATGCTGCAGAGACAGGGAGAATTGAACTCACCAACAAGAAGCTGAATGAAAGGAAACATCAGACGAGCACAAAAAGTAAAAGAATGTGTCTTAACTAACACATGGGAGAGCAATTTAGCTCCAGGAATTTCAGAAGTGGGTGATAAAAGGAAAGGAAGGGGGAAGGATGACACTTCACTCTGGATAGGGTCGGGCAAGGAGCTGGACAGTCGGGCAGAAGTGTATCCACCACTCATACCTTGAGCTTGGCACAGTGGCTGCTTGAATTAGAACAACTAATAGGAGCCTGTAGGAACCCTTAGAAGAAAGAGGTCAGGAGGGACAAGGCTGATGTGGCAGATTTTAAGATGCTTCAGGAATGATACTCACTTGCCAACTTCAGCAATATTTTAATTAGCCAGTTGGCATTACTGACCTTCTGCCTCTCAGACATGTCTTCTCCTTTTCAACCAAAGGGTGGTTTAAACCCTTTCTCCCTTCTACTGAGAAAATGCAAAGGATAACTATAAGCTGGCAGCTAAGTAACTCAGAGATAACTTGTTATGTGGAAGAAATCAGATAGGCCAGACTAGAGGCTTGATTGTAGGAGAGAAGGGACAGAAGTTCAAAGCTGAAGGGAAAACTTCTGCATCTTGGAAATGACCTGTCGTTGTAGAAGGGAGAAGAGAGGAATAACAGATTTTGCTCAAGATAGTGAAATTTCTGCCTGAGGGTAACATAGATCACTATAGTTCGAATGTGTTTGATCAAAGCATGTTCAGTCTGCTCTTGAGTGAAGAGTGCAGGTAAAGTCCTCCCACAAGAAGGAGGGACTACAGGGGGAGAAGCAGACTCTTTAGTAAACAATGTTGAATTCTCCAAAACCTTACCAAAGTTAGAATAAAACAAAATCTACCCTTCAGTTCAGTTCAGTCGCTCAGTCGTGTCCAACTGTTTGCGACCCCATGAATCGCAGCACGCCAGGCCTCCCTGTCCATCACAACTCCCGGAGTTCACTCAGACTCACGTCCATCGAGTCGATGATGCCATCCAGCCATCTCATCCTCAGTCGTCCCCTTCTTCTCCTGCCCCCAATCCCTCCCAGCATCAGGGTCTTTTCCAATGAGTCAACTCTTCGCATGAGGTGGCCAAAGTACTGGAGTTTCAGCTTTAGCATCATTCCTTCCAAAGAAATCCCAGGGCTGATCTCCTTCAGGATGGACTGGTTGGATCTCCTTGCAGTCCAAGGGACTCTCAAGAGTCTTCTCCAACACCACAGTTGGAAAGATCTCAAATTAGCAATCACTCAGTCTAGCTATTTTAAGGAAGAAGGGTATGGCAGGTGAACTCTGTAATGAACGGCATTTATCATTTTGTCGTCGTTGCTGTTGTCGCTAAGTCATGTCCAACTCTTTGTGACCCCCACGGATTTCTCATTTTAGTTGGTGTAATAAAATCACCTAGGAGATAAATCTTCTTGAAGATTGCCAAGGCAGGGGTTTCAAACTGAAGCCACGAAGCTGGTGGAAAGATGGCAAATTAATAGTCTTTGCAGTGGTGCTAAGTAGCTTGACTTGAGAAACACCTGCCTATGTTTACTGTCTTATAAGACACAAGTGAAAACAACCAAACATTTATTTGACCCATGAAACATCTACTTTCAAAGCTCTAGTATACCAATATCTGCACTGCAATATCCTGCCAATTGAATTATTTGTTAATAAAATGGGCAAGCAACAGGTTACCAGTGTACATACAAAGATAATAAAAATTTCCATGGGGCTTCCACTATCAAGTTGTTAGGGGACTATAAGTAAATAACAGAAATCTTCTTTATTCTATTTTCAGCTTAAGGGCAAAGAGTTTCACTGAATTCATGAGGACATTACAGCATAGACATACATCATTTTTGGATAGCTCCTTAACTTGAGTACTTGTTATTCTACATTGAGATCAAAACTAGGAAAATCACACTATTACTCTACTATTAAGATGAACACCTGTTGGCTATTTATGACCCTAGGGTACAGAAGAAAATGAACAGCTGACACTAATGCTTAGATGATGAGAGTCACCATTCAGGATCATCCTGGTAATCCCCAAGGCTCACAGCATATGATGAAACTTTGACATACCCCACAATATCTAGTATGTTTCCTTGAGAGAATATCAGCAAGATATCAGGATTTTTGGAGAAGGCAATGGCATCCCACTCCAGTACTCTTGCCTGGAAAATCCCATGGAAGGAGGAGCCTGGTAGGCTGCAGTCCATGGGGTCGCTAACAATCGGACACGACTGAGTGACTTCACTTTCACTTTTCACTTTCACACATTGGAGAAGGAAATGGCAACCCACTCCAGTGTTCTTGCCTGGAGAATCCCAGGGACAGGGGATCCTGGTGGGCTGCCGTCTATGGGGTCGCACAGAGTCGGACACGACTGAAGCGACTTAGCAGCAGCAGCAGCATCAGGATTTTAGGAGTGTATATACATATAGATAGATATAGATATAAATATAGATATATATATAACACTTTTGAACTATAATTCATGTATCATAAAATTTATCCTTTTAGACTTTACAATTTAGTCAATTTTTAGTATATTTACAAAGTTATGTGACATCATCACTATCTAATTCCAGAACATTTTCATCACCACAGGTAGGTTAATTGATTAAGAAACTGATGTGAACATTAACCAAAAAATCAACCGATAGCATCTAAAAAGAGCTGCTTGAGGAAAATGAAAGAGGAGAGTGAAAAAGCTGGCTTAAAACTCAACATTCAAAAAAACTAAAATCATGGCATCCGGCCCCATCACTTCATGGAAAATAGATGGGGAAACAGTGACAGACTTTATTTTCTTGGACTCCAAAATCTTAGGCTGCAGATGGTGACTGCAGCCATGAACCTAAAAGACACTCACTCCTTGGAGTAAAAACTATGACCAACCTAGACAGCATATTAAAAAGCAGAGACAAAGTTCTGTCTAGACAAAGCTATGGTTTTTCCAGTGGTCATGTATGGAACTGGACCGTAAAGAAGCTGAGCATTAAGGAATTGCAGAGTCGGACACAACTGAATGACTGAACTGAACTGAAATAAATCCAGCAATTAACTGAATTCAGTAAGCAGAGGGTTCTGCTGTCTATATCAAAAAATGATTAAAAATTTCCTGAGTACCAGTATAATCTAGTGAATTGTGAAAGTGAAACTTGCTCAGTAGTGTCAGACTATTTTGTACCTCATGAACTGTAGCCCACCAGGCTCTTTTGCCATGGAATTCTCCAGGCCAGAATTCTGGAGGGGGTAGCTGTTCCCTTCTCCGGGGGATCTTCCCAATCCAGGGATCGAACCCACATCTCCCACATTGCAGACAGACTCTTTACCATCTGAGCCACCAGGGAAGACCAAGAATACCGGAGTGGGTAACTTATCCCTTCTCCAGCACATCTTCCCGACCCAGGAATTGAACTGGGGTTCCTGTATTGCAGGCGGGTTCTTTACTGAGCTACCAGGGAATTGTAGCTTCTTGATATTTAATATCATTTGCTATAATGATTAGATCAGACATGAAGATCTTAAATAACAAAAATCACATTCATAGCGCCCTGGTCCAAAGGGTAGAGGTTATGGTGACCATTCCTATAGACTCTGATTTGCTAACTGTTGAACTCAAGCTATGTCTAAAAGATACCAGAATACCCAGTAGAAAAGTTAAAATTTCATATCTAGAGAGACACTTTTTTCATGAGCTGGGGTTTGTTTTGCATTACATTATGATAAGTGTATATCCCTGATGTCTCAAGTATATATGGACTTGGATCAGCAACTCACTTGAAAATAGCATTTACTATACATTTTGTGCTCGGTCACTCATTCGTGTTTGAATCTTTGTGGCCCCATGGACTGTAGCCCGCCAGACTCCTCTGTCCGTGGGATTCTCCAGGCAAGAATACTGGAGTGAAGTGCCATTTCCTTCTCCAGGGGATCTTCCTGACCCAGGGCTCAAATCCATGTCTCTCTTGCATCTGCTGCATTGGCAGGCAGGTTCTTTACCGCTACGCCACCTGGGAAGCCCTACCAAAGATTAACAAGTCACCTTAAATTTCTACTCCTAAGTTACGGTGGTCTTAAAAGAAGAAAAGGAACCAGTTGTGTGGCAACTTTCCTTAAGGCCAGAGGTGGATAAAATGACAGTCGCTGAAAGTTGGCAAAGCAGCTCAGGTTATAGGGAATTACCAATAAAAACTGAGAAGGGTAGACTTCTCTGAACTTCAAGGACTTTCCCTCTCTCTTCTTCAAAAATCTACCCTGAGGGCTTCCCCGGTGGTCAAGTGCTTAAGAATCCACCTGCCAGGACAGGGCCCACAGGTTCAACCCCTGGTCCAGGAAGATTCCGCATGTTGTGGGACAACTAAGCCTCTCTGCTGCAAGTACTGAGCCCACATGTCCTAGAGCCTGAGCTCTGCAATGAAAGAAGCCACCACAATGAGAAGCCTGTGCGACTCAGTGAAGAGTGGTCCCAGCCCAAGGCAGCTAGAGAAAGCCCACACACAGCCATGAAGACCCAGAGCAGCCATAAATAAATAAATTTAAAAAAATTATTTTGAAAGATCAAATCTGAAATATTTTCTTTCCTTTGTGCTCACATTACAATATCCCTCCTCATTACTTTGTCACATTGACCACTCTCTCTAAAGTCCACCTTCATAACATAGCAAGTTTCATTTTTTAGTATTGTATGTGATCTCACTACCCTTCCCTATGAGAACTTCCTTGGTGGCTCAAGCAGTAAAGAAACTGTCTGCAATACAGAAGACCCAAAATCGATTCCTGAGCCAGGAAGACCCTCTGGAGAAAGGAATGGCAACCCACTCCAGTATTCTTGCCTGGAAGATTCCATGGACAGAGGGGCCTGGTGGGCTACAGTCCATGGGGTCGCAAAGAGGCATACACAACTGAGCAACTAACAGTTGAGATATATACGATGCCCAATCTGTCCTTCCGTTTGCACAGGTCACAGACTTTGTAGTCATTCTTGACTCCTCTCATTTGTGTTCTACACCCAATCTGAGAACCTTCTCTGTTTGATCTTCAGAAGAGACTCTGACCACCTTGTCTCACTTCTGCTGCTACCAGCCATGTCTAACCTTGTCCTCATTTTTTGCCTTGCAAGCATTTCATAATACATATAACCTCAACCTTTGTCTTTTCTGAATATAGCAACAGAATGATTCTATTACATTGCAAGTTCAAATATTCTCAATCTATGTAAGCTTATGTTCACTCCAAATTTCTCTAGAATCTTTGCATCTCATCCAGAGAAAAAGCCAAAATATGCTAATGGTGGCCCATCAGGTCTTACTTGATCTGTTCCTCCAACCATTACTTCCCTAGTCATTTTCACGTCTAGCCTCCCATTTGGTCCCTCAATTCCAGCCTCAAGGGTCTTCTTACTGTATCTTGAATTCACAGCATGTCCTTGTCTCCAGGCATTTGAGCAATCAATTCTCTCTTCCTGGAATATTCTTCTCTAAGATACCCATATGACTCACTCACACCCCGTCTTCCTTTGAAAGTTCCTCAGTCGTGTCCGACTCTTTGCAACCCCATGGACTATAATTCTCCAGGCCAGAATACTGGAGTGTGTAGCCTTTCCCTTCTCCAGGGGATCTTCCCAACCCAGGGAATCAAACCCAGGTCTCCCACATTGTGGGCAGATTCTTTGCCTGCTGAGACACAAGAGAAGCCCAATACCAGAGTAGCCTATCCCTTCTCCAGGGGGTCTTCCCAACCCAGGAATCAAACCAGGGTCTCCTGCATTGCAAGCAGATTCTTTACCAACTGAGCTATGGCTCCTGTTGTCCTCTGTAGTCCTTCCTCCCAAAACAATACTATCCTGTTCCCTTGTAGTTCCACAGAGTTGGAACTCTGAGTTGGAACTCATTCCCCCTGCAACACACACACACACACACAAATGTGTTCAGATGCACAAACTGACAATGCCATACACACAGAAAGAGGATAGAAAGTAAGTAAGTAAGTAAAGTCACTCAGTCGTGTCCAACTCTTTGTGACCCCATGGACTGCAGCCCACCAGGTTCCCAGTTCATGAGATTTTCCAAGCAAGAATACTGGAATGGGTTGCCATTTCCTTCTCCAAGGTAGAAAGAGTTTATTACATAATGAAGTTCTGGGAATAACCAGTTCAATTTGCTAAGCAGTCCAAAATGGCAGGCGAGAGCAGGGAAGGGAGACTGGGTTGGGTTTCATTATGGTAGTTAAGGGGAGTTTTGCCTAAAGATTTATGTTCTGCTGAAAGATTTACTTTCCATTTTAGGTTCAGAGGACTCCCTGGCAAAATAACCACTCTACACTTAAGAAAGCAAGAAATAAGGAAATTGATTGTATTAATAGTAAGTGGCAGTATGATGACAAGCAATACAGTAAAAAAATAAATGTTTATACATCACCACTGGGGAAGCACCTACATCCAGATCCAAGCAGTGCTGGGAAGTCCCTAAACTGCTGCTTCAGGGACTCAGTTGGAAAGGTCCGGGTCAGTGAGGACCTCCAGCCTGCAGGCTGATAATCATTGGTTTGTGTGCAAATACATGACTCTGGCTCTCATGTTAAATGCTTGTATTTCTGGTTGTAAGTTTCAGAATGCTGACTGATCCCAGAGAAATGCCCAGATTCCCAGGCCCCAGGAAGGTTCATGACTCACTCCCTTCCTAACGTGTTGGTTCTCAAGACTTTCTGTTGGTTGGCAGTTTGACTTGTAATTCCCTTCAGGGTCTCTGTTCAGTCAAAGGCCTATTATGACCTCTGAGGCCTGAACAAGACAATTTTTATTGACTTCCCCAACATGGAGTGAGGCTCCAGCCAACACTCCTGCATGTAGGCATGGACCGGCCTGTGCAAGATTAACTTACTGCCAAGGAAACGTGAGGACAGCCAGGTTTTCTTACTAGCTTAAATGTGGGACTTTTTTTTTTTTTAAACAACATCATCTATTAGGGTTTTTTAATATAAATTTATTTATTTTAATTGGAGGTTAATTACTTTACAATATTGTATTGGTTTTGCCATACATCAACATGAATCCGCCACAGGTATACACGTGTCCCCATCCTGAACCCCTCTCCCTCCTCCCTCCCTGTACCACTCCTCTGGATCCCTCTGGGTCGTCTCAGTGCACCAGCCACAAGCATCCAGTATCATGCATTGAACCTGGACTGGGGATTCGTTTCATATATATCATAATGTTTCAATACCATTCTCCCAAATCATCCCACCCTCTCCCTCTCCCACAGAGTCCAAAAGACTGTTCTATGCATCTGTGTCTTAAGATAAGCATTTTATGATGGGTTTGAATGCTGTTAGCAGTCAAACATGAAAAATGGAGCCAGGTGTTTTATTTTATACTTTTGCCTGCTTTACTTTGTCCTTCTGTCATTATCACCTAATATGCCATTAACTTTGCATATTTTATTTTATTGCATTCTAGATAAAAGTTTGATTTATAAGCAAGGATATGTTCCCTCTGATTTATCATGCTTCCCAATTTCTAGAAGAGGGTTTGGCACACAGTGAGAACTCAATATTAGTTGTGAGAATAAATTTGTTTTTGCTTTTCTGCATAACAAGTATCCTGCATGTAATATGAATTAAATATTTGTTGAATGGATGAATAAAATACATTGAATGAATTGACAGGCTTCCTGCCAAATGAACAAAAAAGAAAACTCTTACGGTTATATTTTTATTGTCTTTTAGGATATTAACCTACAAATTATAGGAAGTATGATGTCCTATAGAACAGAATAACAATATTATCACTCCTTTTCTTTTTTTAGAGAACTCATCCAGTACCCAGCTCCTCAGATATTCTTTGAACCATCTTTGAACAATCCTGTTAGTTACCTAATTTATGAATAAAATAATTTTGGATACATACTCATTTTTTTTACTTCTATGAGAGTTATGTTCACTTTCTAACTTTCAAAAATTAAACTTTGACTCACCATTTGAACAAAAAAAACCCAATAATTTTAGAGGAAAAAAAATAATACCTCGGCCACCAGCCAGAGTAGGGAATTTGAAACTGGCTTTTTCAAGGAGAGAGTGTTGAAGATTCTAAGGCAATATAAAATCTCAGAATGCCATCCACAAGTCCTAGAATTTAAAGGCAATAGTCCATGGCTGGATGGTATCTAATGTAAAGATGTTCTATCATTTCTATAACCATAAAATGCATGTTTCAATGAATTCTTGCTATTGACAAGTAATATCATTTAGTTGCCTGTGCTAGAGAGGTTTGACTTTCAAATCATAATACCAGCACTTCATAACAACAGATATCTCTTATGCTTCTTTTCCTTTAGCAAATTCTGTGAAGAACTTTAGTCTCACAAAACACCCCATATATCAGTCTAGGCCATGGTAGAATCAGACAGGTAATAGAGGCAAGTAATAAACTAAAGAAAGTAATAACCTGAGGCCGGGAACACTGTGGAGCTGGTGGGAGCTGTGTTACACCTGAGTCACTTCAGTGGATATTGTTAGATCCTCCCTTTGATGGGACCAGCCACACACATTGTCAGGAGCTCAATCAATCTCCATCAAAATAACTTTTGAAAAAAAAAAAAAAACCAGGATCTCATCTGAGTCTCATATTGAGTTATATCAGTGTTTTGTTGGTTCTCCAGACCATATTTAAAAAATTGTATTGGCATATAGTTGATTTACAATGTGTTAATTTCAGGGCACAGCAAAGTAAATGAGTTATACCTATATCTACTCTTTCTAAGATTTTTTTCCTGTATAGGTCATTACAAAGTATTGAATAGATTTCCTTGTGCTATATCAGCTCAGTTCAGTTCAGTTGCTCGGTCAAGTTCGACTATTTGCAACCCCATGGACTGCAGCACCCCAGGCCTCCCTGTCCATCACCAACTCCAGAGCTCCCTTAAACTTATGTCTATTTAGTCAGTGATGCCATCAAACGATCTCGTCTTCTGTCGCCCCCTTCTCCTCCTGCCTTCAATCTTTCCCCGCATCAAGGTCTTTTTCAGTGAGTCAGTTCTTCACATCAAGTGGCTAAAGTACTGGAGCTTCAGCTTCAGCATCAGTCCTTCCAATGAATAGTCAGGACTTATTTCCTTTAGGTGGACTGGTTGGATCTCCTTGCAGTTCAAGGGATTCTCAGGAGTCATCTCCAACACCACAGTTCAAAAGCATCAATTCTTCAGCGCTCAGATGTCTTCATACTTCATCTCTCACATCCATACATGACTACTGGAAAAACCATAGCTTTGACTAGATGAATCTTTGTCAGCAAAGCAATGTCTCTGCTTTTTAATATGCTGTCCGGGTTGGTCATAGCTTTTCTTCCAAGGAGCAAGTGTCTTTTAATTTCATGGCTGCAGTCACCATCTGCAGTGATTTTGGAGCCCAAGAAAATAAAGTCTGTCCCTGTTTCCATTGTTTCCCCATCTATTTGCCATGAAGTGATGGGACCAGATGCCATGATCTTCGTTTTCTGAATGTTGAGTTTTAAACAAACTTTTTCACTCTCCTCTTTCACTTTAATCAAGAGGTTCTTTTGTTCTTCTTCACTTTCTGCCATAAGGATGGTGTCATCTGCGTATCTGAGGTTATTGATATTTTACCTGGCAATCTTGATTCCAGCTTGTGCTTCATCCAACCCAGCATTTCTCATGATGTGCTCTGCATATAAGGTAAATAAGCAGGATGACAATATGCATCTTTGGTGTACTCCTTTCTGGATTTGGAACCAATCCGTTTTTCTATGTCCAGTTCTAACTGTTGCTTCTTGACTTGCATACAGATTTCTCAGGAGGCAGATAAGATGCTATGGTATTCCCGTCTCTTGAAGAATTTTCCACGGTTTGTTGTGATCCACACAGTCATAGGCTTTGTCATAGTCAATAAAGCAGAAGTAAATGTTTTACTGGAACTCTTATTTTTTCTTTAATCCAACAGATGCTGGCAATTTGATCTCAGGTTCCTCTGCTTTTTCTAAATCCACCTTAAACATCTGGACTTTCTTGGTTCATGTACCATTAAAGCTTGGCTTGTGCTATATGGTAGGTCCATATTAGCCATCTATTGTATATATAGTAGCATGTACGTGTAAATCCTAATCTTCCAGTTTCTCCCTCCCCCTTACCCCTGGTAGATGTTGAAATGAAATGTTTGTTTTTCACATTTAATTCAGTTGGGAGTAACTAAGTCATCCACAAAAGTTTCAGAAGTTCAGGACACTACAAAGCTGAAAATCACCTGCTCCCACGCCGTCTCTCTGCACCGTATTTCTCTTTTCTTCCACCCCAACCTGCTTTTCCCTAGAATGTGATTATGAGGTTTAAGTTGAAGTCTATACCTCATTCTATATTTATAAAAACTTAATTATGGTCCTTCACACCTGATTGCTATTAATAATAAGCCTTTATATGCTTCCTGCACTGAGGCTGCCAAATAATCATTCCATGATCAATTTCATTCTAAAATAAATCCTGTGTATGATTGCAGGGTTGCTGAGATATCCTAAGTCCATATATAATGGAGTGGATTTGAAATTGGGACTTTCCACAATTTTCTGCTCCCCATGTGCCTACAATGATTTTTAAACGAATTGTTATGGCTCTATCTTATTCAGTAGCCATCATTTCACTAAACCATTAATTGCATACACGAGGATGGGCATAAAATGATGTATTGCTTTTTTATTTTTAATGTGTTCTTTCTATGAGAAGTTCTTCTAGTTTAAAAAAAAGTATTAGATAAGGTAAAATGTTCCAGGGTGCAAAATTATAAAGAAACAATCAATGGGTAAAATGCAAAGGCAATAATCAGTGACTGTAAGATTGTTGAACAAAGTATTATCACTCTCATCTGCCTAATATTGAACTTTGGGCTTTATTCAACTTCACACAATTTGGGAATAACTTTACTCTTCATTGTAGGAATCAGGAATCCAGATGTGTGAGCATGTAAGATTCTTCAGTTAATGTTTTTCAAATTGCCTCTCAGGGAATTACTGTCAAATAAAAGACATTACAGTCACAGCAGCCTGGGTTAGTATTGTAACTTCCTCAGTTTATTCAATCGGATAAGAAGCACACAAAATAACTGCAGTTCTATTTAACAGTTGTACAGACTCTAAACTATAGAAGTTAGAGAATATGACTACTCATGAAAAATTCTATGTACAAAATAGTAGCATTGTTATTCGAATTAAAAAAAAAAAAACAAAGAATTTCATATGTTTAATTTAGAACAAAAAATTTCTTTTGTGCATTTGAAATATGCTGTTTTACAGTGATCTAGCTCAAATAAAGAGAAATTTATGTCTTCTTATTTTTAGGCTTACCTTTGTCATGGATTTCTTTGATAACATCTTTCCGAGAGTTGTTGGCTTTTGCCTCTAGAAATTTTTCTTGTATTGTAGTATTGTACTGATTTCATTTCTTTAATGAATGACAAATTCCTCCATCCACTCAATTAGAAAGCATCTTTCCTTTTCCCACAGTTCAAAACTGAACTGTGGTGTTGGAGAAGACTCTTGAGAGTCCCTTAGCCTGCAAGGAGATCCAACCAGTCCATTCTGAAGATCAACCCTGGGATTTCTATGGAAGAAATGATGCTAAAGCTGAAACTCCAGTACTTTGGCCACCTCATGTGAAGTGTTGACTCATTGGAAAAGACTTTTTGATCCTGAGAGGGATTGGGGGCAGGAGAAGAAGGAGACGACAGAGGATGAGATGGCTAGATGGCATCACTGACTCAATGGATGCAAGTCTGAGTGAACTCCAGGAGTTGGTGATGGACAGGGAGGCCTGGGGTGCTGCGATTCATGGGATCGCAAAGAGTCGGACATGACTGAGTGACTGAACTGAACTGAACTTCCTTTTCCCAGAGAGAACTCAAAAAAGGAAATGGCTTTTTCATTGATTTCTCCCATAGTGCAATGTACCAAATATGCCAGAGAGAAATCAAGCTATTTATGAGAGCCTGTCATGTTTGAAAAATGAGCCTTTGCCTTAGTAACTCAGAATAAGGGATTTGTCACCTACCAGTGCTCTTTTATCATGGTGTTTGTGTATCATTCATCTTGTTGCTTGTCAACAGCTTTTTAATTTTTTTTAATTAATTTTTATTTTTTAGTTTGTTTTGCTTTACAATACTGTATTCGTTTTGCTATACATTGACNTTAATGCATTATGGTCCGAAAAGATGCTTGGAATGATTTCAATTTTTTTTAATTTATCAAGGTTAGCTTTATGGCCCAGAATGTGATCTATCTTGGAGAAGGTTCCGTGAGCTTTTGAGAAAAAGGTGAAATTCATTGTTTTGGGGTGAAATGTTTTATAGTTATCAATTAGGTCTAATTGGTCTCAATAGCTTTTTTAAATCGAGTCCTTCTAATTACCAAATGACAACTACAGTTTTAATTGAGTGTGGAGGAGGTGTTGAAAGTCTGATACTATATATAAAGGGGTTGAACTTTTCCTAAAGGATCTATATTAGTTCTATTTTGTACAGACAAAATTCTGCATGTGAATTTTGAGCATTAAATGTGGTCAGAAGCAAATTACCTTAATAAGGGATAGTAATATTTCTAGTTACCTATTCCAAATCAAGGGTGTATTGAGAGCTACGCTAATGGAAAGACTAATGATCAACAAGGAACTAAAGTATTAAATCAACTTTGGTTGATGAACAATCTCGCTCAGTAAATGACTAAATCTAGACCCATGAGAGAGCTGGAGCCTTGGAGAATTAAAGCCAGCTCCACCAGCTGTTAGCTGTATGATCTTGCGCGTGCTGCATACTCAAGCAAAGATTTTCTGCCCCTGGTACCAAATGCCAAGTGAATTCTTTGAATAGTTGGTACCACATTATAATCATGCATAAGTCTATTCTGGGAAAATGCAGAATCTGAGAGCTCAAAGGTCCTTACAAGTGAAGTGAAAGCCCATATGACTGACTCTTCTCCTTGATTCTCTGTCCTCACCACCCAGTCCTTCACACATATACTTAGATCATTCATCCTCACAGTACCCTAAATCATTTAGTCTTGATGTTTATTACAGTTTTAACAGACACATTGCTATCAGGTGTATATCATAACGATTTAACATATGTCTACATTGTGAAAAGATTCCTCAGTTCAGTTCAGTAGCTCAGTCATGTGCTATTCTTTTCGATCCCGTGGACTTCAGTGCCAACTCCTGGAGCTTGCTCAAACTCATGTCCATAGAGTCGGTGCTGCCACCAACCGTTTTATCCTCTGTGATCCCCTTCTCCTTCTGCCTTCAACCTTTCCCAGCATATTTGGAAGCTTCCCTGATACCTCAGTAGGTTAAGAGTCCACCTGCAATGCAGGAGATCCCAGTTAGATTCCTGGGTAAAGAAGATTCCCTGGAGAAGGGATAGGCTACCCACTCCAGTATTCATGGGTTTTGCTTGTGGCTTAGGTGGTAAAGAATTTGCCTTCAATGTGAGAGACCTGGGTTAAATCCATGGACTGGGAAGATCCCCTGGAGAAGGGAAAGCCTACCCACTCCAGTATTCTTCTGGCCTGGAGAATTTCATGGTCGGTATAGTCCATGGGGTCTCAAAGAGTCCCACATGACTGAGCGACTTTCACTTTTGAGAAGATTCCTGCCATCTAGTTAATTAACATATCCATAGTCTCACATGTTGCAAAGAGTTGGACATGACAGTGATTGAACAACAATAACCTCACATATTTTTCTTTTTGTGCTTGAAAGTGAAAGTTACTCAGTCACGTCGGACTCTTTGCGACCCCATGGACTCTAACCTGCCAGGCTCCTCTGTTCATGGAATTTTCCAGGACTGAAGAGTGGAGTGGGTAGCCATTCTCTTCTCCAGGGGATGTTCCCAACCCAGGAATTGAACCCAGGTCTCCTGCATTGCAGGCATATTCTTTACTGTCTGAGCCAATTTTAAGTTCTACTCTCTTAACAAAATTTGATTATATATGATACAATGTTATAAACAATAGCCATTATGTTTTACATTAGATCCTGGATTGTATTGATACTATAGCTGAAGACTTAATATATTGTTTTCCACAGAGATTAAACCAATTTGCATTTCCACCAGTAGTGCACGAGATTCTTTTCTTCACTTCCTCACCAACATTTGTCATTTGTTTTCTTTTTAATGACAGCCATTCTAACATGGGTGAGGTATCTCATTGTAGTTTTCATTTACACTTTTCTGATGTTGATGTACCTTTCCACATACCTGTTTTTCATTTGTATGTCTTCTTGGAAAAAATGTTTATTCAGGTCATCTGCCCACTTTTCAATTTATTTATTTATTTGATGTTGGGTTTTGCTTTGTTTATTTTTGTTGTTGTTTGGTTGGTTGGTTGTTGTTTTTTGTTTTTTTTTTGCAATGAGTTTTATAATGCCTTTATATATTTTGGATATTAACCTGTTAATAGGGATATGTTTGCAAATATCAGAATAGAGAGCCAGGAAACTCACACCCATATGGTCAGTTAATCTACAAAACAAGAGACAGAAATTTGCATCAGGGAAAAGGCAGTCTCTTCACTAAGTGGAGCTGGAAAAAGTGGACAGCTATGTATAAACGAATGAAGTTGGAACTGTCAGATCCTATGCCCATTTTTTAATCAGATCATTTGGGTTTCTTTGCTTTTGAGATGTATGAGTTGTTCACATATTTGAGACAGCAATCTCTTATCACATATATGATTTGCAAATGTTTCTCCTACCTTCTGTAGGTTGCTTTTGCATTTTGTTGCTAGTTTACTTTGCTGTGCAGAAGATTTTCAGTTTTATATAGTCTCACTGTTTATTTTTGCTTTAGTTGTCTTAGCTTTCCTTGTCAAATCCAAAAAGTCTTTGCCGAGATCTACATCAAGAAAAGTACCCTCTATGATTTCTTCTCAGAGTTTTATGGTTTCAGGTCTTCTGTTCAAGTCTAAATTAATTTTAAGTTGATTTTTGTATATGGTACAAGATAGGGGTCTTTGCTGTTGTTCAGTTCCTAAGTCGTCTGATTCTCGGCAATCCCATGGACTGCAGGACATCAGGCTTCCCTGTCCTTCACCATCTCCTAGAGTTTGCTCAAACTCATGTACACTGAGTCATGGATGCTACCTAACCGTCTCATCCTCTGCCAACCTCTTCTTTTGTCTTCAATCTTTCCCAGCATCAGAGTATTTTCCAATAAGTTAGTTCTTCACATCAGGTAGCCAAAGTATTGGAGCTTCAGCTCTTCCAATGAATATTCAGGGTTGATTTCCTTTAGGATTGACTGGTTGATCTCTTGCAGTCCAAGGGTCTCTGAAGAGTCTTTTCCACCACCACCACCACCATTTGAAAACATCGATTCTTCAGTGCTCAACCTTCTTTATGGTCCAATTCTCACATCCATAAATGACTACTGAAAAAAACCATAGCATTGACTACATGGACCTTTGTCAGTAAAGTGATGCTCTGCTTTTTAATATGCTTTCTAGGTTTGTCACAGCTTTCCTTCCAAGAAGCAAACATCTTTAAATTTCATGGTTGCAGTGATTTTGGAGCCCAAGAAAATACAATCTGTAACTGCTTCTACTTTTTCCCCTTCTATTTGCCATGAAGTGATGGGACCAGATGTGCCATGACCTTAGTTTTTTTCGTTTGAGTTTTAAGACAGCTTTTTTTTTTTTTTTTTACTTTTCTCTTTCACATTCATCAAAAAAAAAAAAAGACTTTTACCTTCCTCTTCACTTTCTGTTATTATTTTGGTATTATCTGCATATCTGTGGTTGTTGATATTCTCCTGGAAATCTTGATTCCAGCTGTGATAAGAATCTAGTCTGATTCTTTTGCATGTGGCTGTCCAGTGTCCCCAACACCAATTATTTCCACTCTGTATTCTTGGCTCCAATAAACTTTTTTTTTAATTTAGACTTTTTTTATGAAACTATTTTAGATTTTCAGTTAATAATTCTGAGGGAGATCAACCCTGGGATTTCTTTGGAAGGAATGATACTAAAACTGAAGCTCCAGTACTTTGGCCACCTTATGCGAAGAGTTGACTCATTGGAAAAGACCCTGATGCTGGGAGGGTTTGGGGGCAGGAGGAAAAGGGGACGACCGAGGATGAGATGGCTGGATGGCATCACGGACTCAATGGACGTGAGTCTGAGTGAACTCCGGGAGTTGGTGATGGACAGGGAGGCCTGGCGTGCTGCGATTCATGGGGTCGCAAAGAGTCGGACACGACTGCGCGACTGAACTGAACTGAACTGAATGTTTATTAATTATTATCAATAATATTATTCTTTTGACCATTAAACAGATCTTTCGCTCCCATGAAGAGCTTCCTTGTCTTGCTTGGTAAACAGTCTAAGGAAAAGAACTCAAAATTATAAAGACAAGAATAGTAGCAAGTAGATATATACATTTAATTTAAATTTTATAAGGCATAAAATAGTGGAGAATTACTGAGTCTATTTAATGTAATAAGTGGTTAAGTCAAGGCTTTCAGTTCAGTCAGTTCAGTCGTTCAGTCATGTCAACTCTTTGCGAACCCCTGGACTGTAGCCCACCAGGCTCCTCTGTCAATGGGATTTTCCAGGCTAGAATACTGAAGTGGGTTGCCATTTCTTACTCTAGGGGGTCTTCCCAACCCGAGGTTCAAACCTTTGTCTCTTATCTCTCCTGCATTGGCAAGCAGATTCTTCACTAACATGCTACCTGGGAAGCTCCTTATCTAATATAGGTAAAATTTTTAAATGTAAATGGTATTAAAATATTTCTTCAGGATATATGCAAATCTAGTCATTGGCATTATTTTTGTCATTAATATACAATGGACAAAGAAAAAATAATTATGATATGTTTCCTCTATTAAAAAGCATTTTAATTGTATTTCTGGATAAGTATGCACAAAGCATTAATAAGTTAGGAAAATCTTGTAGCAAGCCAGCCATTCTTCAAATGAAAATCCAAGATTTCATAAAATACTTGATTATGTTTCCTTTAAAAGGAGTGGCTCAGATAAAAATAGTCAGGGTCTACAGTAATGATGACAAAAATAGGCCTGGCAGTTCAATCATCAGATAATAATTATAAAACTTGAATAATATTCAAAGAGATAATTTGAAAGCAATAGAAAATTACCAAAGTAGGAAGAAACCTGAAAAGAGCTTATAGCTGAAAAGCACCTATTTCACTAAGAATTGTGGGTTTGTGGCTTTTTAGCCTGAAAGCACTCCTTATTTCACCAGCCGTGACAGCAGAAAACTGCAGGCTTATACTTTGAAGTGGTAAATGATAAAGCTCAGGGTATAAGAGCAAATGAATAGAATGTTGTAAAGGAATATATCCTATAAGCCAGAAAACCTCAGAAGAGCTGAGGTCAAGGATTTGAATACAGCTTTCCTCAATTCCATCTCTTTCACCCTCCCCACCACATCCTGCCTTCTTTCTTGATGAATATTAAATGACTACACATTTGCACAGGAAATGCAGATTACCCAGCAGAAAAGCAGACAGAAAGCAGAGAATGTTCAATCCTTTAAACACAGACCAGCCCCCCCCCCATTATATTTGCAAAATTTTTTCCAGTATGAGACCATCTCCAATGTATCTAGAGAAGAGGAATTCTTCACTAAACACACAACGGAACTTATACCATGTTGTTGTTTAGTCCTTCAGCTGTGTCCGACTCTTTACGACCCCCGTGAACTATAGCCCACCAAACGCCTCTATTCATGGGATTTTCCAAGCAAGAATACTGGAGGGGGTTGCCATTTCCTTCTCCAGGAAATCTTCCTGACCCAGGGATCAAACGAGCATCTCTTGCATTGGCAGAAGGATTCCTTACTGCTGAGTGCAAGGAAAGCCCCTGAAACTTTTACCAACAAACCTAAAAATAACAAGAGAAAAAAAAATGTATACACACACACACACACACACACACATATATCTGAATCACTTTACCTGAAACTAATACACTATTGTAAATAGAGTATATGTCAATTTAAAAATGTTACAAAGAAGTAAATGTGAGTGATAATAATTATATGAGAAACAAGTAATATGTACTTGAAAAAAAAATAATAGCAAACAAACTCAGCATATAGAATTTGTTTGGATCCACAGTATTAAGACAAAGTATTGCCTCTTTCAGCCTTTTTAAAAAATGCACTCCACTAACTGTTTTTTCTTCCCCCTTTGATAATATTTCTTTTTTTTTCTTTAATTAATTTTTATTTTTTAGTTTGTTTTGCTTTACAATACTGTATTCCTTTTGCTACACATTGAAATAAATCAGCTACAAGTGTACATGAACTCCCAATCCCGACCCCCACCTTCCCCCTCCCGCCCCACAC
>SJXQ01006706.1:134920-146074 GCA_006408695.1 Aepyceros melampus | reverse complement strand
CTGGAGCCGATTATACAGAGTGAAGTAAGCCAGAAAGAAAAACACCAATACAGTATACTTACACATATATATGGAATTTAGAATGATGGTAATGATAAACCTGTACGCAAGACAGCAAAAGAGACACAGATGTATAGAACGGCCTTTTGGACTCTGGGAGAGGGAGAGGGTGGGATGGGTTGGCAGAGTGGCAGTGTAACATGTGTGATATCATAAGTGAAACGAATCGCCAGTCCAGGTTTGATGCTGGATGCAGGATGCTTGGGACTGATGCACGGGGATAATCCAGAGAGAGGGTGTGGGGCGGGAGGGGGGAGGTGGAGGTCGGGATTGGGAGTTCATGTACACTCGTGGCTGATTCATGTCGATGTGTAGCAAAACGAATACAGTATTGTAAAGCAAAACAAACTAAAAAATAAAAATTAATTAAAGAAAAAAAAAGATATATTTTGGGATAATCTTGGCTCCAAATGGCTTATCTTGGGCCATAAAAGGATTAACTTGAATCATGAAGAAGGGCAGAGCACCATACAAATAGTGTCATTTACACAGATTAGAGGAACAGTATCGGAGTATAACATACTGGTTTATCCAGTAGGTTTTGAGCCCAAAAGGCGGAACCGACTTGAAGACAGAGTTTGGGGTAAATGCATAGTATATTGGCATAGCTTAAGATAAACATTTCCATAAGAAAAAAGGCATTGGTTAACTTCAGGTGAAACCAGGTGTCATGGCAACACAGAATTTTAAGAGAAACTCCCTTTTAAATTTGTATAGTGAAGGAAAAAATATCACTAGTTTGTTTTCTCCTGCTGCTTAAGAGAGATAAAAATGTCTGACACTTGCAGGCTATTTCCTCTGTCTGGAGACCCCTGGCCTTCCTGCCTGTTACCCTCTTATCTCCATGGAAACAAGCCACCTCAGTGGCTGCCTATGCCCTGAGCCCTACCCCTTCTGTGCTCCTACACCGTGGGTTTTGGAGTTTGGAATTAGCAGATGCAAGCTATTATATATAGAATGGATAAACAAGGTATATAGCACAGGGAACCATATTCAATATCCTGTGATAAACCATAATGGAAAAGGATATGAAAAAGTATACCTGAAACTATAATAACATGATGTTGTAAATCAACAATACGTGAATTAAAGTTTTTAAATCCTAGAAATATATATGTATAAATCAATCACTTTCCTGTATATCAGAAATTAACACATTGTAAATTAACTATACTTTAATAAAAAATAAATTTAAAAAAAAGAACGGCTAAGATGGTAAATTTTATGTTTTATTTTATAACAATTTTTAAAAACATTTAAATGTTCATTCCCCCATCCTTAGCCATCTGGTGAAGGAACATTCCTTTCTCAACACCAAAGTCTCCTCTTGTGAACCCTTCCCTCAGCCCATTGACCCTTGTAGTTGGCCATTCCCCACACATTTATCAAGCAATATACCAATTGTGGTCTACCTATCTCTTTCCACCACTAGAGTATAAGCAATCTGGGGGCAGGGACAGTGTTTTACTCCTCTGTATCCCCTAAGCCTGGAGCTTGGTAGACTGGAAAGACCCAAGAAAAGCTTTTTTTTGTGGGGGGGATGTTAAAATTAATGTATATGTTTGTATATTAACGCACAACATGCAAAAAAAATGTTGGAAAAATAAAAAGGGAAAATATTTTTACTACATATAATGTGAATTTTATATCTTTAATATGTTACTATATTTCAAAAAAATTTTTAACTATTTCCAAACAGAAAGGGAGTGCTCAACCCTGACTGAAAATGATACATTAAATTATGAAAGGAAAATATTTAAATTTAGTAAGAACAATACCATAATGTATCACCACTTTTTATGTATTGAAAGAAAATGGATTTCAAAATAGTAATTTTGAAAGCTGAAGACCCATGAAAGCCTGGATCGATTGAAGTTCTGGCTCTTCAATTGAATTCATACGAGAGTTATTTGACCCGGCATCGGGGGCTCCCCAGGATTTAGAAATCTGCAGATATTCCCACGCCCTCTTCGGAGGACAAGGGCGCGCGCCCTTGTCAGCACTTTGGGCCCTGGGGGAGTCCAAGGGACCTTCATCCCCACTCCCGGCCAGGGCCGGTGAACCAGACCCGCCCACCGTCCCAGACATACCTCAGGTAACTGGCAGCCTGCTCCGGGCTTAAGGGCCCAGCTTCCGAAAAACCTCGGGACACCTCCATGACGCCTCAGATCGTTTCCGGTATCTCGGCCGCGGATTGAATTTCCCTCGTTCCCTCCCTGCACATGCGCCGTGCGAATGGAGGCGGGGCCGGGTCAACCGTCGACGTCCCGGCGGCCAATCCGCTGTATCACGCTCTGGCGCCACCGCCTGAGCCCCGCCCATGAAGGTCGCGCGCCTGCGCATACACGGGCTGGGTGGGTGTAGAGGCGGTCGCCCGCGCAGTGGCGCGGGCTGGATTGCGTCTGTTTGTCTTGCATTTCAGTCCAGTCCAAATCATGTTGCGGCAGATTCGTGTGTGTGTGTATGGGTGTGGGTGTGATATCCTTGTGAGTTGGGTAGACTGTCTCAAAGGATCTCAGTCGTTTTAATGGCCCCTAGAAAGCTCCTCCACAGCGTCCCCAAATATCCTCCTTTCCCTGTTGGGCGATGTCCGACACCGAGCGTGCTTTAAATTCAAACACCCTAGGAGGCATAGCGGAGAAGGCAATGGCACCCCACTCCAATACTCTTGCCTGGAAAATCCCATGGACGGAGGAACCTGGTGGGCTGTAGTCCATGGGGTCGCAAGAGTCCGACACGACTGAGCGACTTCACTTTCACGTTTCACTTCCATGCTTTGGAGAAGGAAATGGCAACCCACTCCAGTGTTCTTGCCTGGAGAATCCCAGGGACAAGGGAGCTTGGTGGGCTGCCGTCTATGGGGTCGCACAGAGTCGGACACGACTGAAGCGACTTAGCAGCAGCAGGAGGCATAGACCGCGTAGCGTAAGGGAGTTAGAGAAAGTGAGGTTCAGAAAAAGGAGGAGACCGGCACTTCTTACAGGAACAATCACCTTTAATGAGGCGAGAAGGGGCAAGAGTCAGATTAGCCAGCTGCTGAACTTATCCAGGAAAACAGTAAGTATATCTGTGTGTTAGGTAGAAGAGGGAAAAGGAGCCCAAAATGGCGGTGGCTACAAGACAAGGAAGGGGAAAGCCCGCGAAAATGAAACAAAAGAAGGTCCGAGGACAGGAGTGAGGACCTCAGGTAAAACAAACAACACTCCTGGCTGGCCCAATTTACATAGGACAGGCCCAGGGAGAGAGAAACATATAAATAGAGGAGGAGCCAAAGCTAGCTTGCTCTCTCTCCCGCGCTGGGGCTGTCTTCTCGTATCTTTAGATCGACGTGCCCTCACGCCTTGAAGATGGATTTTCCTGCTATCTTCTAAATAAAATTGAGCTGTAACACTGATTTGTCTAAGAGCTATAACATGGTCCATTCAAAACCTGAGAGCTATAACATGGTCTATCCAAGACCTGAGAGCTGTGACACGCCGAGGGGGCTTTAATGTCCGTCACTCCAAACCTTTTTGTGATGAGACAAAGAATCGAGGAACATACACTCGCGTGACATGTGCATGTATATGTGGAAAGTTACTGTCTTAAGGGGGCCTGTTCTTCTCCAAGGTTGTTCTGAGTAGTTACTCTTAAACGGCTGGGGCAAGGAATTTTGGAGATCCACCAGAGCCTGGACTGGCTGGAAGCTGGGCATAATCAACCTTAAAGTCTATTTTTTCCTTTGGGTGAGAGAGTTCTTTGTTTTGCTAGAATGGTGGGGAGGACCTGGAGGGGAGTTTTAACTCCAGGCTATTTTGAGCCAGGTAACTTCCCTTCACTCCTAATTTAAATTTCCGGTCAAGAGGTGGCTTCAAGAATCTAGCCAAAATCTCATTTAAGAAATAAGCAGTGGGGCTTCTCTGGTGATCCAGTGGCTAAGACTCTGTGCTTCCAATGCAGGGGATTCATTTTCAAACCCTGGTCAGGGAATAAGATCCCACATGCTGCAATTAAGACTTCATGCAGCCAAATAAATAAATTTAAAAAAAAAAGTAGTGCTGTGGTGTATTGTTGCTGTTCAATCACTAAGTCGTGTCTAACCCTTTGTGACCCCATGGCCTGCAGCACCCCAGGCTTCCCTGTCCTTCACCGTCCCCTGGAGTTTACTCAAACTCATGTTCACTTAGCCAGTGATGCCATCCAACTATCTCATCCTCTGTCACACCCTTTTCCTCCTGCTGTCTATCTTTCTCAGCATCAGGGTCTTTCCCAGTGAGTTGGCTTATCACATCAGATGGCCAAAGTATTGTAGCTTCAGCATCAGTCCTTCCAATGAAGAATATTCAGGGATGGTTTCCTTTAGGATTGATTAGTTTGAGCTCCTTGCTGTCCAAGGGACTCTCAAGAGCCTTCTCCAGCCTCACAGTTCGAAAGTATCAATTCTTTACCACTCAGTTTTATGTTCCAACTCTCACATCCATACATGACTACTGGAAAAAGCATAGCCTTGACTAGACGGACCGTTGTTGGCAAAGTCATGTCTCTGCTTTTAAATATGCTGTCTAGATTGGTCATAGCTTTGCTTCCAAGGAGCAAGCATATTTAAATTTCATGGCTGCAGTCACCATCTGCAGTGATTTTGGAACCCAAGAAAATAAAACCTGTCACTATTTCCACGTTTTCCCCATCTATTAACCATGAAGTGATGGGACCAGATGCCATGATCTTTGTTTTTTGAATGTTGAGTTTTAAGCCAACTTTTTCACTCGCCTCTTTCACTTTCATCAAGAGCTCTTTGGTTCTTCTTTGCTTTCTACCATAAGGGTCATGTCATCTGCATATCTGAGGTTATTGATATTTCTCCTGGCAATCTTGATTCCATCTTGTGCTTCATCCAGCCCAGCATTTTGCATGATGTACTCTGCATATAAGTTAAATAAGCAGGGTGACAATATACAGCCTTGATGTACTCCTTTTCCGATTTGGAACAAGTCTTCTGTTCCATGTCCAGTTATAACTGTTGCTTCTTGACCTGCATACAGATTTCTCAGGAGGCAGGTCAGATGGTCTGGTATTCCCGTCTCTTTAAGAATGTTCCACAGTTGGTTGTGATCCACACAGCCAAAGGCTTTGGTGTAGTCAATAAAGCAAAAGTAGATGTTTTTCTGGAACTGTCTTGCTTTTTCAATGATCCAGCAGATGTTGGCAATTTGATCTCTGGGTCGTCTGCCTTTTCTAAATCCAGCCTAAACATCTGGAATATCTACTGTACATGTAACATGTACTGTACATATAAGTTAAATAAGCAGAGTGACAATATACAGCCTTGACATACTCCTTTCCCAATTTTGAACCAGTCCATTGTTCCATGTCTGGTTCTAACTGTTGCTTCTTGAGCAGCATACAAGTTTCTGAGAAGACAAGTAAGGTGGTCTGGTATTACCATCTCTTAAAGAATTTTCCAGTTTGTTGTGATCCACACAGTCAAAGGCTTTATTTAGCACAGTCAATGAAGCAGATGTTTTTCTGAAATTCTCTGGCTTTTTCTATGATCCAACGGATGTTGGGAATTTGATCTCTGGTTCCTCTGCCTTTTCTAAATCCAGCTTGAACATCAGGAAACTCATGGTTCACGTACTGTTGAAGCCTAGCTTGAAGAATTTTGAGCATTACCTTGCTAGCATGTGAAATGAGCACAACTGTACAATAGTTTGAACATTCTTTGACATTGTCTTTCCTTGGGATTGGAATGAAAACTGACCTTTTCCAGTCCTGTGGCCACAGCTGAGTTTTAAAAAAATTGCTGGCATATTAGTGCAGCACTTTAACAGCATCATCTTTTAGGATTTGAAATAGCTCAGCTGGCATTCCATCACCTCCACTAGCTTTGTTCATAGTGATGCTTCCTAAGGCCCACTTGACTTTGCACTCCAGTATGTCTGCCTCTAGGTGAGTGACCACACCATTGTGATTATCCAGGTCATTACGACCTTTTCTATATGGCTCTTCTGTGTGTTCTTGCCATCTCTTAATCTCTTCTGCTTCTGTTAGATCTTTGCCACTTGTTATTTATGGTGCCCATCTTTTCAGGAAATGTTCCTTTGGTATTTCCAAGTTTCCTGAAGAGAATCTAGTTTTCCCATTCTATTGTTCTCCTCTGTTTCTTGGCATTGTTCACTTAAGAAGGCTTTCTTATCTCTCCTCGCTATTCTCTGGAATTCTGCATTCAGTTGGATATATCTTTCTCTTTCTTCTTTGCCTTTTGCTTCTCTTCCATTCTCAGCTATTTTTAAGGCCTCCTCAGACAACCTCTTTGCCTTCTTGCATTTCTTTTTGCTTCAGATGGTTTTGGTCACCACCTCCCATACAAGGTTATGAACCTCCATCCATAGTTCTTCAGGCACTCTTCTCAACCAGATCTCATTTCTTGAATCTAATCATCACCTCCACTGCATAATCATAAGGGATTTGATTTAGGTCATACCTGAATAGCCTAGTGGTTTCCCCTACTTTCTTCAATTTAAGTTTGAATTTTGCAATAAAGAGCTCATGATCTGAGCCACAGTCAGCTCCAGGTCTTGTTGTTGCTGACTGTATACAGCTTCTCCATATGTGGCTGCAAAGAGTATAATCAATCTGATTTCAGTATTGACCATTTGGTGATGTCAACGTGCAGATTCATCTCTTGTGTTGTTGGAAGAGTGTTTGCTATGGCCAGTGTGTTCTTTCAGTAAAACATTGTTAGCCTTTCACTGATTCATTTTGTACTCCAAGGCCAAACTTGCTTGTTACTCCAGGTATCAGTGGTATATGTTCACTACCATTTCTTTGGAAGTCCTACTTAAATGCAGCATATTTTCAAAAGCAGACCTTAGGGCTTCAGGTAACGTGGTTATTGAGTTTTAAGTGGCTTCCTTGTGTGATACTAAATAGGTTTGTGAGCCAACAAAAATTGTTCTTGTTTATATAGTGGTAAGAATATGACATTACAATTCCTCAAGGCACTAATTAACAGCCTTTGAAAACTCAGCTATTGCCCCTGTTGCATGTCTACCACATGTCCAGAGGATTTTAAACTTTATATAAATTTCGTAGGTCATTCAGAGTTAAAAAGGGAACTGAGAGAAGATGGTCTGCTTTCCTGGTTTACATGACTTTAAATCATATATGCTTTAGGCCCTCTGTTTCAGATGTGAAAATTGAGGTTCAGAGAAAAAAATGACTTGGCCCAAGGTTCCAAAGTTAGGAAATGGCAGAGCCAGAATTCCATACCAGGTAAATATGGACACAAATCTGTGTTCATTCACTGTGTCACACTGCCTATTGCTGGAAAGAAGAGGGGAGTGGTGGAAAATGAGGTTGCAAGGGTAGTTGGAAGCCAGTTTGTGAAGGAGTTTGTTTACTCGGCTGAAGTGTTTGAATCACTTCTTTTCCTGGAGCCGTGTTTGTGTTGGGATTGGGAGTTGGGGTGGGACAGGTAAAGTGTATAGGTGCCCTGGGTACCCAGAGGATGTGTGGTAAGAAGAAAGGCTGCTGCTGCTGCTAAGTCGTTTCAGTCATGTCCAACTCTGTGCGACCCCATAGACGGCAGCCTGCCAGGCTCCCCCGTCCCTGGGATTCTCCAGGCCAGAACACTGGAGTGGGTTGCCATTTCCTTCTCCAATGCATGAAAGTGAAACGTGAAAGTGAAGTCGCTCAGTCGTGTCCGACTCTTAGCGACCCCATGGACTGCAGCCTACCAGGCTCCTCCGTCCATGGGATTTTCCAGGCAAGAGTACTGGAGTGGGGTGCCATTGCCTTCTCCGGAGAAGAAAGGCTGGTGGTGAGAATTCCATAGAAAAGAAAAGAGAGATGGGACACAAAAATCTTTATCTCAAGTCTGAGGAAAGCCATCTCTAGTTGTGGTAACTCAAGATGAAGCAAAGCAGAACCCTGATTGCTGCCTTAGGCAGCTGCCCCTATGTTGGCTTTAGAGAAACACTCAAAGGAATGCCTTCAGGAGCCGTGCTGCTCCCTCTCTGTTTCTCAGGGACAGTGATATCTTCCCCTGATGGTAAGATGAAAGGACCAACCCTCCTGCTTGCCTGCCTTTAGGGTATTGGATTTTTCTCAGTGCCATTTTCGCACAACCGTGAGACTCCTCTTGAAACCCACTAAGTCCTCCAGCTCTCCTTCCCTTCCACTCAGTCCGACAGTAGCCACTTCCTTGGGGCTGTTTTCAGTGCCTTCTGGGGTCCCAGTTCCCATTCCAGAGTGCTGATAACCCAGGAAGCTTGCCACCCAGGACTCCTGGTCCTCCTATCACAGGCCAAAAATAAGAGAGAGGTTTGGGAGGATTTAGAGTGGATAAATGGAGAGAATGAGAGAAATGGAGAGAAATGTGGCTGTTCCTCATTTCACATCTACCCCTAAAGCAAGGAATTGAATTCTCTCAGCTTCTCTCAAGGCAATGGAGTGTTTTAAACCTTCCTTAAATTATCGTTCATTTTAAAAGTGTGATGATGGTATTGTATGTTTTAAAGCCCTTATCTGCTAGAAATACGTAATGGAGTATTCTCAGATAAAATGATATGACATCTGGGATTTACATTAAAATATTCGGTAGAGAAAAAAATAAGAGATAGATGAACATAGATTGGCAAAATGTTGATAATTGTTGAAGCTTGTTATAGAGGTTCATTATCCTCTTCTCTCTACTTCTCTGTGTGTTTGAAATTTTCCATAATAAAAAAAGACCCTTTGCTTTTTAGTCTGCAAATGACACTGAGTCACCCATACTCATGGACCGGAAATAAGATAATGAGACCATGTGGGAGAGTTCAGAATAGGTAAATGAAGAAATGGATGAGGCAGAATAAGAAAATAGCTATTACTAATGGGCACTTGAGTGTCAGGCCCTGTTCTACATGCTTAATACACCTATATTAAGTTTAATATAGGTATGTTTAATCCTATATTAATCCTTACAACAACCTTGTTAGGTAGTGTATACTATTGTTGAAGTCATTTTATATTGATAGATAAGGAAACTGAAGCACAAGGAAGATTTAATAAGTTACACAAGTCTGTACAGCTTGTGAGTGGTAAAGTTGAGTTCTAAACCCAAGCAGCCTGGCTTTTGACTTTACTCTTAAACAATGCTAGTTAGATGTTAAACATGATGCAGGCAGCTGATACGTGAAGGGAAGGAATCATTCATTTCTTATTCATTTATTTAGTAAGTATGTGTTAAGTCTTTACAAGATTGCCAGTCAAGGATCTGTTTGCTGGGGTACAGTGGTTAGCAAAACAGACAGGTTCTTATCAGGAATTTAAAGTTTGATGTGGGCCTGGGGGTGGGGGGTAGGTAGACTTGAAACAATGATCACACAAGCCCGCGGAAAATTGCAAACCATGACGAGGTTTGTAGGCAGGAAAATTCCGGGGACTTCTGAGAGCATCTGTTGAAGTACCTGACCCAGTCTGGAAGGCCTGGGAAAGGTTTATCTGAGAAAGTAATATTTGAGCTGAGAGCTAAGGATAAAGAGGAGCTACTTAAACAAAAGGGGGGAAGGGAAGAGCATTTCAGGCAGAGGGAAGAGCAAGACTAAAAACCCTGTGATAGGAGAAAGCTTGATGCATGGGAAGAAGTGAAAAAGCTAAGGTGATTGGAGCAAAGCCAGGAACGCCAGAGTTGGAACGGTTTCTGGAGTCCAGTGCAATGTCACAGGTGAGGGAACTGCCACTGGGAAAGAAGGAAGTGATTGTCCAGGGTTACAGCCTGAATCATTGGCAGAAATGGGATTCAAACCTAAGTTCCTTCAGTCCCAGCCAAGGGGTCTTTCCAGCACAAGCCTTGGCTTCCCTGTGTATGAGGAGGAGGAAAGCCAACTGGGTGCCAGCAAAATGCTGCACTTGGGGATGAGAATAGGAGAGGGTATTTTTAGAGATAGATATAAATAAAAAGTGAAGTTTTCTTGGGCAAGGAGGTCAAGAGTGGGGTTGGGGCAAAAAAAAGAAGAAAGTGAT
Source organism: Aepyceros melampus (assembly GCA_006408695.1). NCBI lineage: Eukaryota > Metazoa > Chordata > Mammalia > Artiodactyla > Bovidae > Aepyceros > Aepyceros melampus. The sequence goes on along the minus strand of SJXQ01006706.1, from coordinate 136,027 downwards.
TTGGAAACAGGAAGAATTTAATTTGTGATTCCCAGATACCTAATTAGGCTTTTGCCCCTATTTCTATCTAGGGTTCTAAAATGAGTGGAGGGTTTGTTTGTTTGTTTGTTTTTGGCGGGTGGAGAAGAGGACTGAGGTTAAGGTCTTAATTTCCTGTTTGAGGATGAGAGGGATCTTGTCCCAGTTTGGAACCGGGAGGAAGGGTGCCCTCCAGCTCTGCGCCAGGAGGTGCGTCATCTCCAGCTCTGCCAGCAGGGGGAGCCAGAAACCAAATTTCCTAAGAATGGTAGCTGGCCTGGCCCCAGGGTTGGATAAATTCTTATTGGAAACTGGTCAAGTCTGCCTAAGATGCTGTGGAAATGACAGGAACTGAGAGGAAAGAGGGAGCCAAGAGTTAGGATTATCCACAGGGTCTTTGCATTAAATTGCAAAGTGTGATAAGTGCTTTCTAAACTACCTCCTACAATTTAAGCTGAAGCAGGCACCAAAGTGGAGGGAATCCTTTGACAGGAAGAATGGCACTGCTGCAAAAAACACGGCATCATCCATTCTCCTCAGGCTGCCTCATTCACGCCCCAAAAGTCAGAATTCTGTCTCTAGCCTCATCCTCCCTCCTGAGTTCCAGACCTAGATGTCCAGATGGCTACAAGACATGTCTTCCTGGAAGACTGAACTCAACATGACACTGACTTCACTTCTCACCCTCCCCTACTACACCTGTTCCCTCAATACTCCCATCCCCAAGAAGAGCTCTACCAACCCCTCAATTGTTCAAGTCAGAAACTGGGAGGCATCTTTCCAATCTACCTATAAGTCCTGTTGACTCCACCTCTAAAATATATCTCAAATCGAAACATTTCTTTCTATTTCCACTGCCACCATTCTGGTCTATGCCACCATCATCTCTAGTGTGGCCACTGCAATTGCCTCATGGCTTTCTTCTAGCTTTTATATTTGTGCCTGTTCCCCACTCTCTCTGCACCCAGAAGTCAGAGTGATCTTGCAAAAACACCAATCTGATCACGTCCTGGGCCAGTCTAAACCCTTCAAAGCTTTCTCCTTGCGCTCAAAATCAAATCTTTCCTCCTCACCATGGCTTACAACTGT
>SJXQ01006706.1:120240-134674 GCA_006408695.1 Aepyceros melampus | reverse complement strand
ACACACACACACACACACACACACACCCCACAGTCCTCTCAAACTGAACCACCTCCGCTTACTCAACTCTTGCCTCTAGGCCCCCTCACATGCTGATTCCTCTGTCTGGACTTTCCACTTTGTCTAACTATCCCCCTATCTACTCCATGACTCTCAGGTCTCCCTCCTTCCAGGGCCCTCCCGTGATCCTTCCCAGCAGTGGTTCTCTGTGAGGCAATGTGACACACCCTGCCTTTCTCTTTGGGTTTAGTCTATGGAATGTGACTGCCTGATTACCCCCTGGCTTTCCCATGTTCACGTGAGCTCTGTGAAGGACAGATCTTTCTTTTGCACAGTTATAGTTTCACAGAGTTTAGCAAGTACCTACACATAATAGCTGATAAGTAAATATTTGTTGATGGTGAAGGACAGGGAAGCCTGGCGTGCTGCAGTCCATGGGGTCGCAAAGAATTGGACACAACTGAGTGACTGAACAACAAAATATTTGTTGGAGGGGTGGATGGATGAATTGTCAATTCACTAATCCTAAAGGAGAGTAACGGGTACCATGTTGGAGAGCTCGAATGAGGCTGTGAGTGGGATTGATACATTCAAAGCAATAATGGGGACCAGGAACCAGAGAAGACGGGAGGTCCAAGTATGCCCATCCCAACCACTCCTCTTGCCAGCATTCCTCTGTCTCCCTCCTGAACCTGCCTCAAGAGGGACCTGGAAATAGTGTAGAGGAATCTGAGTTAGACCCAGGGACCAGATATTTCTTTTCTATTCCTTTCCCAAATCGTGTGCAGGGATAAAGCCACACATGCTTGGCTGTGAGATGGATGGGCCAAGTGTTGGTAGATTCTCTGAGCCCTGCACTCACTTGTTTCCCAGGTTAGGGGGATTTCTGGGAGTTCCCTGTGAGTTCCTTTTCAGCATCTTCACCCTCCTGAAGCAGCAGAGAAACCCTCCCTACATGGATGAGTGCCTCTCCTAAAAGCTAGAATCAAGGCTCCTCTCTGGTGCCAGTCCAACAAGGGATGGGGGGGTACCTAATCTTAACATCTTAACCACTGTGGTCCTTTTTCCTACCTCTTTGGCACTAAAAGAGACAGACAGTAAAAACTACAAGCTCTTGAGTGGGGATGAAGGTTATGTTTTTCCCTAGTCCTTCGAAGGCCTTGGCCCCCTGCCCAGATCTGAGTCAGGAACTGTATGTCCCAGAGAACTGGCTTTCCAGCCATCTGCTCTGAGCTTAAAGAGCCTAGGGGCCCTCGTGGGATGCTCTGTTCAAATTAGCCAAGAAGGGCAGGGCGAGGACAGCAGAGTAGGGGGGACCTTGGCCAGTCTAGGCCTGAAGGTGTGGAGAGGAGGAGCAGATACATGACACCAGGGCATGTTGAGGGCATGGCAAATCCCCAAGCAGAGAGCTCCTTTCACAGTACAGCTGCACTGCTTCAGAAGCCAAGCTTTCCCAGCTTCCCTTTCAAGGGAACTGATGGCTTTGTGTGCACCTACTTTATGCCAGCATTTCCCCCACAACAAGCAAGAAATGACTGTTCTTCTTCATGGGCCACAGGAATCAAAACTCAGGGAGGTTAAGTGCATCATGCAAGGCCATGCCGCAAGTGCACGGTACATTCAAAGAGACCAGAACCAGGCTATCAACTCTCAGCCCGTTGCTGAACGGTTGACAGGCTATTAGAAAGTGAGTCTCCCTTTCAGTGAGTAGGTAGGCAGACTGAGGTCAATGGGTGGGAGGAGAGATAGAAATTCACATTCTTTCTGTGCCTGGAATATATCTTGCTCCATTCAGGAGAAAAATTTGTCTTTGTCTGTTTGACACACGGGCATCCCTGATAGCTCACTTGGTAAAGAATCTGCCTGCAATGCAGGAGACCTCTGTTTGATTCCTGGGTCGGGAAGATCCACTGGAGAAGGGATAGGCTACCCACTCCAGTATTCTTGGGCTTCCCTTCTGGCTTAGCTGGTAAAGAATCTGCCTGCAATGTGGGAGACCTGGGTTCGATCCATGGTTTGGGAAGATCCCCTGGAGAAGGGAAAGCTACCCACTCCAGTATTCTGGCCTGGAGAATTCCATGGACTGTATAATCCATGGGGTCACAAAGAGTTGGACACAACTGAGCGACTTTCACTTTCACTTTGACACACATCATCTCAAGGAGGTAGGAATGGGTCAAGCAATAAGATCAAGTTTCACATGAAGAAAATTTTAGGGTAGACACAAGAAAACTACTCACCTAAGGTCTCACATCAGAGGATAAGAGAACAGTTCAGATGAATAGACCTGTTCAAGAAGCCAGACAGATCCACAGAAGGCTGGCAAGGCACCCCTCACTCCTAAAATCCTCATAGCCCTGGATATTCATAGGGTTGAAGAATCAGTCCTCAGGCTTAGTTGCCAGGAGGCAGATTTGGGGATCCATAAAGTTAGGGCACCTCTGGGGCTGATCTTTAGTGTACCAGGAGTTCTCAACCCTAGATTCATGATAGAATCACAAGGGATCTTTTAAATGGTGATTTTATTTGCAATACATGTATCTGACAAAGGACTAATATCCAGAATATATAAAGAGTTCCTTCAAATCAATAATAAAATGATCGACTCTAAAATATGTCCCTGGTCCAAATGTCCCTGGATGTATGAATGGCTAAACAAACTTTGATGTATTTCAAAGATACATCAAGAGAATACCACACAACAATAAAAAGGAAGTTGATTAGTACAACAGTTTGGATGGTATTAGCATTGCAAAGCCATTATGCTAAGTGAAAGAAGCCAATCTCAAAATATTACATACTGCTTGATTCCATTTATATACATTTTTAAGAACAATCAAAATGAATCTATAATAGAAATCAGACTGGTGATTTCTCTGGCAGGGTTGAGAGCATTGACTGGGACAGTGGAAATGGTCTATGTTTTTATTGGGGCACTGGTTACACAAGTGCCTATAATTATCACAATTCATTGAACTATATACTTAAGACCTATGCATTTTACTGTGTGTTAATCACATCTCAATTTAAAAAATCATGCCCAGGCCCCACCCTTCCCCACCCTTGCTAATTAAATAAAAACTCTAGAAATGGGACCTGGGCAAGGGCATTTTTAAAATCTTCCCTGCACTAATGTGAGGCAGTCTGAGAACCACTGATTAAGATTAGCACCACCTTTCCCTAGCAACAAACCCTCTCAGCCTCCTCAGTCATGGAGGCTTTTCAAAGGTGCCCAGTGGAAAAAAATCCCTCCCACTATTACAAGCAGAGGTGGGAACAGAAGGTGAGTGAGGGTAGGCACTTAACAATATATTTCAGATGGTGTTTAATATCAAAACATAAAGACACTGAACATTACACTTTAAAATGGTTAAAATAGTGAAGTTAATGTTATGTGAATTTTATCTCAATTAAAAAATAAATTAATAATAAATAAAAACATCAAGAGCTTCCTTTGTTTTAATGGCTGTATATCTGCCATTGTAAGAGTGCATTTTAATTTATTTGGCCAGTCCCACTGATGGATATTTTTTCCAATCTTTTGCTATCACAAATATTGTGGCAATAAATATCCTGGTACATACTTTTTTGTGAATATATGTGAGCATATCTGTAGGATAATTTCCTAAAAGAGGAGTTGTTGGGTCAAAGTGTATATATCTTTCTCATTTTGATAGAACTTGCTAAATTGCCCTCCATGAAGGTGAAAGAGGAGAGTGTAAAAGCTGGCTTAAAACTCAACATTCAAAAAACGAAGATCATGGCATCCAGTCCCATCACTTTATGGCAAATAGATGGGGAAACCATGGAAACAGTGACCGACTTTATTTTCTTGGGTTCCAAAATCACTGCAAATGGTGACTGCAGCCGTGACATTAAAAAATGCTTGCTCCTTGGAAGAAAAGTTATGACAAACCTAGATAGTGTATTAAAAAGCAGAGACATTACTTAGCCAACAAAGGTCCATATAATCAAAACTATGGTTTTTCCAGTAGTCATTTATGGATGTGAGAGTTGGACTATAAAGAAGGTTGAGCACCGAAGATGCTTTTGAACTGTGGTGTTGGAGAAGACTCTTGAGAGTCCCTGCACTGCAAGGAGATCCTAAAGGAGATCAGTCCTGAATAATCATTGGAAGGACTGATGCTGAAACTCCACTTCTAAAGAGCCGACTCGTTAGAAAAGACCCTGATGCTGGGAAAGACTAAAGACGGGCAGAGAAGGGTGCGACAGAGGATGAGGCGGTTGGATGGCATCACCAAATAGATGGATACGAGTTTGAGCAAGCTTTGGGAGCAGGTGATGGATAGGGAAGCCTGGCATGCTGCAGTCCATAGCGTGGCAGAGTTGGACACGACCGAGTGAATAACAACAGCAAAGGGATGGGTAAACTTACATTTCCATCAACAGTATATGAGGGTGCTGTTTCCCCACATCTTTGCTAACAGTGCTTTCTAACCTTTCGATCTTCACCCTTCTCATTATTAAAAAGGTATACCTCATGGTTTTATTTTGCCTTTCTGAGAGTAAGTCTGCACTGAGACAGATCAAGGGCATTCTTTTGGAGGGCAAGGGTATTGTTTTGGAGGCAGGGAGGGAGGCAGTTATTCCCCTCTCACTTCTGTTCTAGCTTAGGGTCAGCTTTGAACAAGTCCGCAAAAATTCCAAGAACTCTTAGCTAAATATTAAGGACTCCCAAATGTCTTCCTTAGGTCCAAACCTCTCAGGTGAACCTCGGGCTCCTATATCAAGGTCTCCCTGACATCTCACATTGAAAACATCAAAAAGATAAGTATCGATTCCCAACCTTCAAATCTGATCTGCTCCAGTCTTCACCGTCTCTGTAATGACACCACTCGTCACTCAGTTGCTCAAGTCCCAAACCCAGAAACTAGAAACATTCTCTTCTCTGTCTCTCATCTAATTCATCACCAAGCCCAGTGGGCTCTGTCTTCAAAATACATCCTGAATCTCTCCACCTCTCCCCACCCATCTGCAAGTACCCAAGCCTAAGCCACCTGGCATTTACCAACGGCTTCTTGACCACCCCTGTACTCCTATTCCTGTCTCTCAGTTCATTTTCTTATTAGGAAAATCTAATCTGCTCTTTAATAGCAGCCAATAATCTTTTTAAAAAATATAAACCAGATCACATCACGCCTTTGCTTAAGACCTTTCCATGAGTTCACAATGCACTGAAAAAATGAACCAAACTCCTTACTGTGGCTGCAAGTCCCTAGTGACCTGGCTGGTCCAAATCTCATCCTGTTTGTTCAGTTTGCCTTAACCACATTGGCTTTATTTCTCTTCTTTGAACCACCAAGCCCATTTCCACAATCTTTGCATTTGCTATTCCCTCTGCCGGGAACACTTTCCCCTAAAATCTTAGTATGGCTGGCTCCACCTTATCATTCAGATCTCAGCCACCTCTCCCTCAAGACTTTCCGGTTAATATTCTTTACAGCCCTTACTATTATTTAAAATTATTTCCTTTCTATTTACTTCCATATTATCTGTTCCTCCTCTAGAACATTAGCTGCATATTTGGATCTTCAACACCTGCAATAGTTCTGGTGCGTAGTAGGTGCTTAAAAATGTTTGGAATGAATGAATAGTTCAACAGTACTTTCTTGTTTTCAAAGCCTTGTCCTGGTCAGGATCTCAGATTTAGAGAGAGAGAAGAGGCTATTGCAGAAGGAAGGCCTTCTTGCTTTTCATCTCAAAACTGATTTTTAAAGGACTTTTAAGGTCTGCATCTATCCAAACAATTAGCAAAAGTGGTATCTGGTATCTATTCACTAATTAAGGCTCTCGTTGAAACACTCGGGAGCTTCCTTTGAATTATCGCGTGTCATTGCAGGCAATAAAACGGCCTTTCTTTGTCAATATGCTTCAAAGTTGTCACTAATTCCAGCTGGCCTCGTCCCAGCCCAACTGAATGACTGAAAGGCAGAGTAAATACAATTTAATCAGCGGCTCGGCCCCCGCGGGATGAGCTGGCGGTGTCCCTGTGGGCCGCATCACTAAAAGGTGTTCCAGGGCCCTGATTTTTGCACTGAATGAAGGCTGGCCAGCAGGGCCCCTGCTCCTGAGGCGGCGGGGAATACGGCAGGCGCTGGTTCTGGGCGGGGGCGTCGCAGAAAGGCGGGGAGAAATAAATGGGAAAGGAGACCATTCCACAGAGAATAGTCATTGTTCTCATAACTAGCCCGCGATTTACACTTTTACAGATTGCTTCAACCATTATCTGGTTTCTGCCCCACAACAGCCCGCATGCGGTTCAGTACAGCATCCGGCGGGAGCTACCGGGAAACGGAGGCTCTGGGAGGCGGGGCTGGGAGGGCTTCTGTGCCAGGGAGCCCTACCCGCCGCCCGGAACCCGGCAGCGCCGGGGCCGTTGCTATGGCATTTCTGGAGTGCCACAAGTGCCCAGGAAGCATACAAATCGACCTGCGTGAGACACAGCCCTGTGCAAAACAACTTCCAATTTACTCGCAATAATTACCATCCTCAGATAATCGCCTGTACCCGGGCAGGCGAGGAGGACTTGGCTGGGGGAAAAAAAAGGGTCAACGGAGAGAGGGAGGTCGAGCAGAGGCGATCGAGGCTGGGGTTTCAAGGAGGAGTCGGGGAAACAGGGCGTCTTCCTGCATTCGGTACTGTGAGGACTCAGTCCTGTGCCCTTTGAAGAAAAACACACAGCCTAACAGTTTCGTTGTTTTTTGGGGGAGGCAGACAGGGGATGGGGTGGGGAAGAAAACCTTATTGAGGACTATAGCCTGAGAGTCAACCTCTCACATAGCTCTCAGGAACTGCTCCTAAGGAGAAGTCAGGATACACAGGAATTTTTCTTTGCCTGAGAAATAGGTAATGTCAAGCATACATCTTGGGAATGTATGGGCTTCCCTGGTGGCTCAGAGGATAAAGCATCTGCCTGCAATGCAGGAGACCCAGGTTTGATCCCTGGGTTGGGAAGATCCCCTGGAAAAGGAAATGGCAACCCATTCTTGCCTGGAGAATCCCATGGACAGAGGAGCCTGAGCGGGCTACAGTTCACGGGGTTGCAAAGAGTCGGACATGACTGAGTGACTTCACTTCACATCTTGGGAAAAGTTACTGGTAGTCATCAGGATCAGATATCTCAGTTAATTGTTTAGTGATCTTTCTACTTCTGAGAAGATGCAGGAGTCCTGGGTCACTGAAATTCTTCCTTAGATATGCATCTTAACTATCTAGGGCCAGTCAATATCCAAAGCAAGGGAATGTTTTCTGTTTTTCTCCATCTGAATTCCCCTCAGGGTGCACCTTGTCATGCGGCCTTGAGGGTGGAATGGGGAGGCTGCAGGGCTTGATGGCGGCAACATTTTATGTTTACTGGAATGGTAGGCCAACATTCTTCGTCCATACCTCTTTGGTTCTGGAAGCATACCTCTTTGGTTCAGCATTCTGGATGGATCATATCAAGGCATTTCATTCAATATGTACTGAGAACCTTTGGTGGAAGGTGCTTTGCCTGGCATTGTAGATGCAAAGGCCAGTCTGTGGTGGAGTATGCCACAGACTCCTTGGAGACACACAAAAGACACACAAAGTACAATTATAAGGGCCATCATTCATTCAACATGTTTATTAAGCACCAAGCATTGTGCTGAAGATACAGCAGTGAACATAACACACAAAAATCTGTGCCTTCGGAAAGTTTACATTGATGTGATGGGAGACCAACAGCTTTTTCCTTAAATAACAAAGGTGTACTGTTGGTTGGTGTATTTGTCTGGGTTCCCCAGAAAAACAGAACCAATAAAATAGATGTGTATATATACATAAAAAGATTTTTAAAAGGAATTGGATCGTGCAGTTTTGAAGGCTGAGAAGTCCAAGATATGCAGTGGATGAGTTGGAGCCCCAGGAGAGCCAATGGTATATATAGTTCTTGTCCAAGTTCAGAGGCCTGGGCCAGGAAAACCAATAGTATAAGTTCCACTACTAGACCAAAGGCAAGAAAGAACTGATATCACTCAGGCATAGAAAACGGATTTTTTTCTTCAATCTTTTATCATATTCATGCTTTCAATGGATTGGGTGAGACCCACTCACATTGGAGAGGGCAATCTGCTCTTCTCAGTCAAATCTCATTCAGAAACACTCTCACAGATACACCCAGAGAGATACTGCTAGCCAAATATCTGGGCACCCTGTGACCCAGTCAAGTTGATGCATAAAATGAGCCATAACAGTTAGTTATAAGTGCTAACAAAGGAGAAAAATTAAACAGGCAAATAGGAATAGGAAGTGATGGTGGAGCAGGGGTGGAAAATTTAAACAGGGTAATAGTAAAAGTCTCACTGAGATAATTATCATTTGAATGACGATTTGAAAGAAATGAGGTAGTAAGCTGTACAAGAATGTTCCAGACAGAAGAAACTAAATACAAAGGCCCTGAGGGACTTCCCTGGTGGTTGAGTGGTTAAAACTTTACCTTATAAAGCAGGGGATGTGGGTTTGATCCCTGGTTGGGGAGCCAAGACCCCATTTGCCTTGTGGCCAGAAAACCAAAACATAAAACAGAAACAATATTATAACAAATTCAACAAAGACTTTAAAAACAGTCCACATCAAAAAAGAATAAAAGACTGAGACAAGAGCATGTCTAGGGTATCCAGAGGAGCAGCAGTGAGTCCAGAGCAGCGGGAGCAGAGTGAGCGAGGGAGAGAGGGCTAGGAGAGAGGCAGCCAGAGCACGCAGGCCGTGAGGGGCAACATAAGGACAGACACTGTAAGGAAAAGAAGAGCCAGGGCAGGATTTTGAGTTGGGGGTATGACATGACTTAACTTGTGTTTTAATAGGTTCCCTCTGTCTTCGGTGTGATGAATAGACTGTGTGTGTGTTGAGGCAAAGGGTGATAAGAGGTAGGGGCGAAGCAGTTGGGAGCGCTGTGGGGAGCAAAAGAACAGTCAGGGTACTACTGAAGTAATCCAAGGGAAAGGTGATGGAAGCTTAGTCCAGGGTGGTGTCTGGGGAGATGGTGAAGTGGTAAATTCTGGATATAACTTTGAAAGTAGAGCCAATGGGATTTGCTGGGACATCGTGGTGGGATAAAAAGAGAGAAACTGAAGGTGATCAAGGACGGGCGGTGCCATCTAATCCAGAGAGAGTTCAAGTCCATAGCGCCTTGGGAGTTAAATTGAGCTCGATTTCTCCCTTCTTAGCTGTGGAAATTTGGGCAGGGTGCTTTCTGTCTCCGAATCCGGGTTCCTCTACCTGTAGAATCTCACAGAGTTCCTGTGAAGACTGAATGAAGTGAGGTGTGCAAACCCCCCAGGGCTACAGGTGTCACAGAGTAGGTGCCCCCTGATCACTTGTCCCCTTGCCTTTCCCTTTCTGGGGAAGCTGAAGAAGCTTCACAGAAGAACCAACATTGGAGGGGACTGTAAGGATGAATGGGGCTTTGTTAGAAGGAAAAGAGGGGCAAAGAGATTCATCTTCACGACAGGCAGGGTGAAGTGGAGCCAATAGCCGGGCTGGCCTAGAGGACATCCTGGGGTGGGGAAAGCTGCAGGAGAACAGGGAGCATCTGGGCTTAGAAAGATGTGAGGGAAAGTCCTGTGCGAGGAAAGGAACCCCAGCAGAGCTGTGTGAGGGGCTGGGAGGCCAGCCTTCCTCCTCCCTGGCTGTGCCTCTGGCCAGCCTCAGCCCAGAGGATCTTTGAAACCTTCTGAGTTATGGGATAAAGCTGGTTGTAACTATGGCATACAGACTCCAACCTAGTGAGGGGTAGTGAGCTTTGTGCTGTGTGGAGTCACACAACAAACATCTGGCTTGGTCACTGGTCAGGACAGGCCCCCTCACCCCCACCCTTCAGATCAGAGGTGCATATACTGATTGTGAACATAAGGCCCCCAAGAAGGGGGCTTTCCAAAAGAGCCATCTTTACCTTCTGGCCTGAATTGGCCTGGCCTGGGTCTGCACCAGGGCCCTCTTTACTGTTGTATGGAAGTATGAATTACCCTTACTTGGGACTACTTAGACCGAGGAACTCCCCTCCAGAACCATGAACACCAAATGTCTACTTCTTGGGAGGCTCTGACAACAGACTGCCTGGGTTTCCATCCAGTCCCATCCCTACTCATTGTGTGAACTTGGGTCACATTCTTGACCTCTCTGAGCCTTATTTTCCACCTCTACAAAGATTGAGATAAGTGACATCTCTTTTGCAGACTGAAGAGAGGCTCAAATGGAAATGCCTGCGACTATGATCCAGAGGCTCAGTACTGAAAAGATGTAGATTCTTCCTCGACACCCCTCTACCAACTCCACATCAATATTACTGCTATTTGTAGGTGATTCAGAGTAAAACTGGATCACAAAATGTAAAAAGGGAGAGAAAGTCCAGCTAAGTTCTGATCTTTCCTGTGTTGAACCCAAAGCATTTTTATTGAGCAATCAGGCCCTGAAGAATTTGGATTTGGAAACTGTAATCAGATGCTTGGGGCTGGTGCACTGGGATGACCCAGAGAGATGGTATGGGGAGGGAGGTGGGGGGGGGGGGTCAGGACTGGGAACACGTGTACACCCATGGCAGATTCATGTTGATGTATGGCAAAACCAACACAGTATTGTAAAGTAAAATAAAGTAAAATAAAAAAAAACCCAAATTCAATAAAGACTTTAAAATGGTCCACATCAAAAAAAAAAAAAAAGGAACCTAATGGATCAGATACATTCTTGTTGGCCAGGATCAGCTAACACTCAATAGAGTGTGGTACCTGCCACAGAATGTTCTAGTTCATTTTATCCTCACAACAAATGATGTTGGTACAATTATTATCCCCCTTTATGGATGAGAAAGCTGAGAATTGGGGCAGGGGCTGAATTTACTTGCCCAAAATTGCACAGCTAGTGAATGTTGGTGGAGGTTTTGAAAAGAGACTGTCTCGCTGTAAAGACCATATATTTAACAATAAGGTCCTACTGTGTAGCGTGGGGAACTCGACTCAATATCCTATGATAAACCATAATGGAAAAGAATATGAAAAAAATATATATATATAACTGAATCATTTTGCTGTACAACAGAAAGTAACACAACACTGTAAATCAACTACACTTCAACACAAATTTATAAAAACAATAAAACTAAATTTTAAAAAAGAGACCAAGCTATTTCTTTAAACAAAGGCCATATGCTAGACCAATATGCTATACTGTCTCTTTAAAGAGTTGGATGAAATCCTTGTCACACGGTGAGAGCTTTATATGCCAAGGAGTGCTGGGATGGGTCGAGGGAGTGAGAATGGCTCTCAGTCGCCCTCTCCATGGCTGGAGACCCAGTCCTCCAGCCCGTGCTCACTACAAAATACATGAGTGCTGAAATTGGCATTTGGGCTGCCCAGTGTCCCTCTTTGGGGAGGCATCTATAATTAAGAGAGAGGTTTGAACTAAATACTTTCCAAAGATGCTTTCAGTTCAAGAAGTCAAAGTCTCAAATGTACCTCAGGCTTGCCAGCTGTCTCCTTCCAGAGGAGCAAGCTGCCTCTTGGCTGCTCCCTGCAGAACCTCCTTCCTGGGCCCTCCCTCAAACGGGTCAGGTACCCTCACCCTTGCCTTGCTCTCTGTGTGCACATGGGAGACCTCATCCCTATGGCTGGACTCCCCTTCTTCTTCCTGATGCCTGATCCACACCTCTTCCCTGAGCTCTACAACCATCTCTCTAGCTGCCTTTCGAGCCTTTCCTCCAAGGACCTGGCACTTGCCCTGCAGTGTGAACTCTACAGGTGTCTTCATCCCTAGAACCTTTCTCCTCTCATGATTCTCCTCTTTTTTTGTTTTTAAATGTTTTTCCATTTTTATTGAAAATATATTTCAAACAATAAGTATATCTCTTATTATTAACAGATATTTTCATTTTTCCTAAGCCTGACACAGGCATATATAGTTTCTACATAGTAGTAATTCATGTCCATATAACTCTGTATTTTTTTGTTTAGTTGATTGTGTTTTGTTGTTGTTGTTTGGCTGCACCGTGTGTTTGCAGAATCTCAGTTTCCTGACCAGGTTCAACCCGGGCCCTGTCAGTGAATGCCCAGAATCCTAACCACTAGGAAACCAAGGAACTCCTTGTATATTTTTTTTAAGTGAAAATGAAAGTCACTTAGTCGTGTCCAACTCTTTGCACCCCCATGGACTATACACTCCATGGAACTCTCCAGGCAGAATACTGGAGTGGGTAGCCTTTCCCTTCTCCAGGGGATCTTTCCAACCCAGCATCAAACCCAGGTCTTCCGCATTGCAGGCGGATTCTTTACCAGTTGAGCCACAAGGGAAGCAAAATCAAACATTAAATAGGAATGGGCATCCTTTGTCGGTCATACACTTAAAAGTGTCCCATACAAGTTTGATTTTCTTGGTAGCTGCTGTGAAAACTCAAAACAAGTCTTCTTTCTTAAGAGGCTGCCTTAGGAAGATGTCTGTGTGTCTCACAGGTTTACAGTTCTGCAGACTGGAAATTCATATAGGACACCTGGATTTTTTTTTTTTTTCTTCGCTGTACTGGGTCTTCATTGCTGCACACAGGCTTTCTCTGGTTGTGGGGAGAGAGGGCTACTCTTTTGTTGCAGTCGATGGGCTTCTCATTGCATTGGTTTCCCTTGTTGTGGAGCACGGGCTTTAGGCATACGGGCTTCAGTAGTTGCAGCACAGGGGCTCATGAGTTGTGGCTCTCAGGCGCTAGAGCTTGCAGGCATCAGTAGCTGTGGTGCGTGGGCTCAGTAGTTGCCACTGTGCTCCTCTTCTTGAGGAATGGCTCCTCCATTTATTCATTTGCTTAAGCCAGAAACCCGGGAGGCATTCTCCACGTTTTCCTTGCCCTCACTCTCACAGGCACCAGGGCCTGTCAATATTACCTCTTCTGTACCTCATGAATCCACTGCCTTCTCTCCATCCCAGTCGCCACCTTCCTAGTCCAAGCCACCACCATCTGAGAGAGGAAGTAGAAAGCAAAGTCTTCCCCTGCCCACTCTGCCTCTATTCTCTTCCTTTCAATTCATCCTCCACCCTGCAGCCAGAATGAGCTTTTGAAAACAAAATTTGAGTGTCTCTCTTCTGCCCAAAACTCTTCTATGACTTTCTCTTAAGATTAAGTCCAAATTCTTATACACATCTGTTGAGGCACTGTGCTATTAGGCAAACCATTTTCCAGGAAGGGTTCTGGAGTCTATATATATGTTTTTAATTGAAGTATAGTTGATTTACAATGTTGTGTTAGTTCCAGGTGTACAGCACAATGAATGTGTGTGTGTGTGTGTGTATATATATATTCTTTTTCAGATTCTTTTCCCTTATAGAAAATACTGACTATTAGAAAATTAGACTAGTATTGACTATAGTTCTCTGTGCTATACGGTAAGTCCTTGTTGTTTATATGTAGTACTGTGTAATGTTAATCCCAGACTCCTAATTTATCCCTTCTGGAGTTGATACTAAACCTCAGTCTTGATGTCAGACCAGCCACTTCATAGCAAATGTGACTTTCAGTACACTTCTTAACTTCTCTAACCTGCAGTTTTCTAATTTGTAAAGGTAGGACAACAGTAACACCTACCTGGTAGGCTTATTGTGAGAGTGACAGAAGATAATGCCTGGAATGCACTGAGCTTCATGCCCTGCCAAGATGTGCTTTATTCATTCAATGCAAGTGAGCTCTTATGATGATAAAGTTAGCAGTGTCAGTCATATGAACTATTATTGATTGAATCAACTAATGATGAATAATTACAATTAGTAACATCATGGATCTTCTTATATTAGACATTATTATTACAAAATTATCATTATATTATTTTGGATTTTATGATTATTTATCCAGCCTCACCTCTCACAAGCCCCTGCCCCACATCTTTTCCCTTCTTTCCATTGCCACAAACTTTTGTCCCCTCCAGCTTTTTCACTCTCTCCTTGGAAAGTTCTTTTTAAAAAAAAAAAAAAAAAGGTTTATTGTTTTTGGTGTTTAAATAAAAATTAAAATTAAAAAAATAAAAATTATTTAACTATAGTTGATTAAGTTTTAGATATACAGCACAGTGATTCAGTTATACATACATATATATGAAGGTGAAGTCGCTCAGTCGTGTCTGACTCTTTGCGACCCCGTGGACTGTAACCTACTAGGCTTCTCCGTCCATGGGATTCTCCAAGCAAGAATACTGGAGTGGATTGCCATTTCCTTCTCCAGGGGATCTTCCCGACCCAGGGATCGAACCCGGGTCTCCCGCATTGGAGGCAGACGCTTTAACCTCTGAGCCACCAGGGAGCCTATACATACATACATACATATATATATATATATATAAAATATATATTATTTTTCAGAATCTTTTGCCTTATACATTATTACATAATGTTGAGATTAGTTCCCTGTGCTACACAGTAGATCCTT
>SJXQ01006706.1:101817-120231 GCA_006408695.1 Aepyceros melampus | reverse complement strand
ATTCTCCAAGCAAGAATACTGGAGTGGATTGCCATTTCCTTCTCCAGGGGATCTTCCCGACCCAGGGATCGAACCCGGGTCTCCCGCATTGGAGGCAGACGCTTTAACCTCTGAGCCACCAGGGAAGCCTATACATACATACATATATATATATATATATATATATAAAATATATATTATTTTTCAGAATCTTTTGCCTTATACATTATTACATAATGTTGAGATTAGTTCCCTGTGCTACACAGTAGATCCTTGTTGATTATCTAACCTTGGAAAGTTCTTTTCTCCTCATCCTCTGATTCCTCCAGCCTCTTTCTATATTGCTAAGCCCCTTCTGGTATCAACTCAGGCATCAGTCCCCCTGGGAAGCTTTCCCGGGCCCTCCCCAGACCACTGTAGATGGCTCTTCCATGGGTTCCCAGAGCACTCCGTGCTTCCCTTCTCAAAGCCTCTGTCACACCATGTTTGTAAACATTGACTTGTCAGACTCTCAGAATTAGGCCCTCAGTTTGGGGAGGAGCTCTGTCTCATTCACTGTAGCCCGAGCTCTTACTGTTGTGCACACAGTAGTTGCCCAGTAAATGTTTGCTGAATGAACAAAAGGCTGGCCTGGCAGCAGTCCTCCCCAGCACCCCGCCCCACTCGCCTTTCAAGGGGCCCGAGGCTGTAAGCCAAACTTCTTCAAAGCCAAAAGCGGTTAACTGAGCACAGACTCAGACTGAACCCAACCGGATGGGTTGACTACCTGGTCATGGCAAGAACTTTCTGTCCCTGCTCTGGAGGTATTTCTGTCCTTGGGTTCATAAACTTCTTACTCCGCCAGGTTTAGTGAAGGTGTGGGTGTTAGTGATAGGGAGCGATTTAGGGCAACTTGACTCACCTCCCTGAACTTTATTTTTGTCATCTGTAAAACGACAAATAAGACCCACTTAGTGGGATCATCGTGGAGATTCATTGAGGTAACACACCGGAGGTGCTTTGTAAACTGCAAAGGACTGCATGAGCAGTTGATGACAATCAAACACAGAAAATGTGTCACTGTTTGGCTCAACTCTTTTCAAGACCCCCTGTAGACAAGGGCCCTCCTGCCCATACAGCATTAGCTACAGGAATTAGGTTACAATGATTGACATTATCACTTTCTTTGTATTTGGCAGATTCCCAGCCTGTGGCAACATGCTGGTCACCATAGAGATCCAAGAAGCACCCTTGTCGCATTGATACCACATTTTCAAACCAACTCTTAAAGTGGATTATTTTGCAGATGGCTGATCTCTTCTATTCAGTGTCGATTGTATTAGTTCCAATTTGAGAAGGTGACATTTTCTGACCTTGTCCCCTTAAGCACAGGCAAAAGCTGTGGCTTTTTAATTTAGAAAATGAAAAACTACAAGGTGTTCTTGTGGAACAATAAGGAAAGATGGAGGCAAGGGTTTGTAGGGGAACTGCACAATATACCTCTCATTCATTAATTCAGCACTCACAATATGCCAGTTACTGGGCTAGATACTGGGGATACAGGGGTGAGCAAGATTAGCCTTAAGGACCTCTCAGTCTCCTGGGAGGGACAGACAATTAAATATACAATTATAATACAGTGTGCTAAATAAATCTCATGATGAGAAGAACAGGGAAATGGAGGGCCACGGGCCCCTAATCTTTCCAGAGGTTTCCCGGAGGATGCAATATTTCAGCTGAGACTGGAAGGATGGATGAGAGTCTACCAGAAAAAAACAGATAAGGGAAGGCATGCAGGAGAATGGAATGGGGAAAAAAATGTTCCTGGAAGAAAAAAGTGTCCAAATAATATTAGGAGAGATAAGAAAAGGGTAAATTTGAGGGCCTAAATGAAAATCATGGACTATAGGAATAGAAGCACTGTAGGGGTGGGAGGGAGAGGAAAGGATGCGTTCTATTTGGGACATGCTGACGGAATGTCCAAGAGGAGACTCCGGCTGGCAGGTGATTATGTGGGTCCAATTCCAAGAGTGAAGTTGTGGGGAATTAGAAACCTGGAAGCTGGGAGCTAGTGTGTTGTTCCCTATTGAAAAAACAGCTTAGGATCATATTGTGCAGTGTTGGGGTGAGGAGATTGCAAGGGTAGTCCAGGCATTTGGACTTGATTGTACAGACAGTGCATTTAAAAAGAGGTTTTGAAGAGGAAGTGATACAACTCAGGTGGGAGCATAGAAAGTTGCCTGTGGCAGAGGTGGCCAGAATGCTGGAGAAGGAGGGCATATGTGAGAGGTCCTGAGGAGGCACACTCAACAGGACCAGAGCAGCCAGCTGGATCTCAGCGTGACCCACTGGGCTGTGCTGAAGTGGGCTCATACCAGCTCACCAGAGCCAACTGATAAATTTTCAGGAATTTCCTGAGCCACTTGTTAAAAATAGCCTTTATTTTAAAAATATAAAAGAGAGGGAGGGGTGACATAAAAATGTAAAGGAGAGAAAAGTAGGGGTGTGGGATTAAGAGATACAAACAACTATAATGTATAAAATAAATTAGCAGCAAGAATATATTGTACAATGCATGAAAAGATAGCCATTATTTTGTAATAACTTTAAATGGAGTATAATCTATAAAAACATTGAATCTCTTTTGTACACTTGAAACTAATACAATATTGTAAATCAACCATAATTTTAAAATATATAAAACTAAAAAATTTCTAAATGTTAATATATAAACTTACAATTAAGTGAATTATATTTAATACAAAGGTAATAAATAAATATTAAACCTCATTTTTAATTATTTTACTACATTTTACTATTACCTATAATCTTGAAGTTATTTGCACCTGTTGTATCTGAGTGGTGGAAATGTGATATAATGGTGTGCTACTTCATACTTCTTCCCAGCTGCCTGATCATGGGGGTAGCTTGAAATTAGCCATGGAAATTGGTAAACATTACAAGTCAGAACTTGGTTAACTGTTTTGCTGATTGTCTAGCGTTAAGGAACTGATGGAAAAAAATGTCAAAATGCTGGTAAAACTTAAAAATGTGTTGTGTTTTGTAGCTATTAAATTGTAAATTGTACAAAAAATTATGGAAACACTCAACATTTGAAAACTGTTACCTGATTCAGCAAATAAGTTGTTCCCATCATTGACAAATGAGTGAAGCCCTAATATAGGTCTTGATTGTTTCACTTTTGTCTTTTTGTCAATACAAACAAAAATATCAACCAACACTCTTTTCAGAACTACATTTCTTTGTTAATTGCAACCAAGATGATAGGTTGATATGGCTATAAGAGTTTGGCAAAAATCAATGAAAACATTTTGTAAGCATCAACTGACTATATGGAATTCACAGTAAAGAGTCTTGCCTCCTTTTATTTTCAAGTTGTGATATACATCCTTTTTATCAGTAAAATTTACAATTAACCTACGTTTATACACACACATATTTTTTTCCAGAGAGCTGGATGTTAAAGATTTGCTAGCACATCACTAATTATACATGTTCAACATTTCTAGAAAAGCTGAGAAAAATGCAAGAGCATATCCCTATAAAAGTCTCTGGAATAAACTGAAAATCTGTTGGCCATTGAGAAGTTTCTTCTTTCTGTTGTGGTTGCTGTTAAAAGCTATTTGTTATCTCCAGGGAACATTTGTTTTTATTGTTATTATGATAATTATTCATTTATTATCCAGACAGTACCACATTCTCAGAAGGCAAAGTGAAAGAGAAAAAATTTGACTTACAAACTCCTGCCTGAACAACTCAAATCTTTTCATTTTTCATTTTCTCTTTGGACTTTAGAATTGATCTTTGGGTTTGGAGAATTTTCCAGGCTCAACAACCTGGGGCAGATGAGTGGATTCCCCTGATTTAGGATGGATAAGTCCTCCCTGAAAAGAGAGTGAGAACTGGACCTTAAAGAAAGCTAAACACCGAAGAATTGATGTTTTTGGACTGTTGTGTTGGAGAAGACTCTTGAGAGTCCCTTGGACTGCAGAAGATCAAACTAGTCAATCCTAAAGGAAAACCCTGGATGTTCATTGGAAGGACAAATGCTAAAGCTGAAGCTCCAATACTTTGGCCACCTGATGCAAAGAACTGACTCATTGGAAAAGACCCTGATGCTAGGAAAGATTAAAGGCAGGAGGAGAAGGGGATGACAGAGGATGAGATGGTTGGATGGCATCAATGATTCAATGGACATGAGTTTGAGCAATTCCAGGAGTTGGTGCTGGACAGGAAGACCTGGCATGTTGCAGTCCATGGGTCTCAAAGAGTCAGACACAACTGAGCGACTGAACTGAACTGAACAGAACTGAAAAGATAGGATCCCTCTTGGGTATCTAGTTACCCAGGGTAATATTGAGGCAGTGATCAAGACATACCCATCTGAATGCAAAGCTCCAAAGAATAGCAAGGAGCAATAAAAAAGCCTTCCTCCGTGATCAATGCAAAGAAATAGGGGAAAATAATAGAATGGGGAAGACTAGAGATCTCTTCAAGAAAATTAGAGATACCAAGGGAACATTCCATGCAAAGATGGGCACAATAAAGGACAGAAATGGTATGGACCTAACAGAAGCAGAAGATATTAAGAAGAAGTGGCAAGAATACACAGAAGAACTTTACAAAAAAGATCTTCATGGCCCAGATAACCATGATGATGTGATCACTCATCTACAGCCAGACATCCTGGAATGCAAAGTCAAGTGGGCCTTAGGAAGCAGTGCTATAAACAAAGCTAGTGGAGGTGATGGAATTCCAGTTGAGCTACTTCAAATCCTAAAAGATGATGCTGTGAAAGTGCTGCACTCAATATGCCAGCAAATTTGGAAAACTCAGCAGTGACCATAGGACTGGAAAAGGTCCGTTTTCATTCCAGTCCCAAAGAAAGGCAATGCCAAAGAATGCACATTTGCACTCATCTCACACACTAGCAAAGTAATGCTCAAAATTCTCCAAATCAGGCTTCAACAGTATATGAGTCAAGAACTTCCAGATGTTCAAGTTGGTTTTAGAAAAGGCAGAGGAACTAGAGATCAAATTGCCAACATCCATTGGGTCATAGGAAAAGCAAGAGTTCCAGAAAAACATCTACTTCTGCTTTTGACTACACCAAGCCTTTGACTGTGTGGATCACAACAAACTGTGGAAAATTGTTAAATTTATGGAAATTCCAGATCACTCTACCTGCCTCCTGAGAAATCTATATGCATGTCAAGAAGCAACAGTTAGAACGGCACTAATGATAAAGGAAGGGATCAATCCAAGAGGAAGACATAACAATTGTAAATATCTATGCCAAAGCCTTTGACTGTGTGGATCACAATAAACTGTGGGAAATTCTGAAAGAGATGGGAATACCAGACCACCTAACCTGCCGCTTGAGAAACCTATATGCAGGTCAGGAAGCAACAGTTAGAACTGGACGTGGACCAACAGACTGGTTCCAAATAGGAAAAGGAGTAACTTATATGCATAGCACATCATGAGAAACGCTGGACTGGAAGAAACACAAGTTGGAATCAAAATTGTCGGGAGAAATATCAATAACCTCAGATACACAGATGACACCACCCTTATGGCAGAAAGTGAAGAGGAACTAAAAAGCCTCTTGATGAAAGTGAAAGAGGAGAGTGAAAAAGTTGGCTTAAAGCTCAACATTCAGAAAACGAAGATCATGGCATCTGGTCTCATCACTTCATGGGAAATAGATGGGGAAACAGTGGAAACAGTGGCAGACTTTATTTTTTGGGCCTCCAAAATCACTGCAGTTGGTGACTGGAGCCATGAAATTAAAAGACGCTTACTTCTTGGAAGAAAAGTTATGACCAACCTAGATAGCATATTGAAAAGCTACTTTGCCGACTAAGGTCCGTCTAGTCAAGGCTATGGTTTTTCCTATGGTCATGTATGGATGTGAGAGTTGGGCTGTGAAGAAGGCTGAGTGCCGAAGAATTGATGCTTTTGAACTGTGGTGTTGGAGAAGACTCTTGAGAGTGCCTTGGACTGCAAGGAGATCCAACCAGTCCATTCTGAAGGAAACCTTGGGATTTCTTTGGAAGGAATGATGCTAAAGCTGAAACTCCAGTACTTTGGCCACCTCATGCGAAGAGTTGACTCATTGGAAAAGACTGATGCTGGGAGGGATTGGGGGCAAGAGGAGAAGGGGACGACCGAGGATGAGATGGCTGGATGGCATTACTGACTCGATGGACATGAGTCTGAGTGAACTCTGGGAGTTGGTGATGGACAGGGAGCCTGGCGTGCTACAATTCATGGGGTCGCAAAGAGTCAGACACGACTGAGCAACTGAACTGAACTGAACTGAAGAGGTTTGTGTAAGCTTCCTGATAGAGGGACTGGCATGGGAACAACTGCGTCTTTGCTCTGGTGGGCAGGGCCTTGCTCAGTAAAGCTTTAATCCGATTATCTACTAAAATGTGGAGTTGTGCTCCCTCCCTGGTAGTTGCTTGGCCTGAGGTGATGCAACTCTAGGGTCTACAGGCTTTATGGGGGACAGCAAGGGGGACTTTTTGGGCCTATTGCTGCCAGTAACCCTGTCCCCGTGGTGAGCCCCTGCCAACCCACGCCTCCACAGGAGGCCCTCCAACACTAGCAGGTAGTTTTTGTTCAGTCTCCTGTGGAGTCACTGCTCCTTTCCTCTGGGTCTTGGTGCTTGGAAGATTTCGTTTGTGCCCTGCAAGACTGGAGTCTCTGTTTCCCTCAGTCCTGTGGAAGTTCTACAGTCAAATCTCACTGGCCTTCAAGGTCAGATCCCCTGGGGATTCTCAGCCTCTTTGTTGTATCCCTAGGCTGTGAATCCTGACATGGGGTTTAGAACCTTCACAACAGTGGGAAAAGTTTGGTATTATTGTTCTCCAGTTTGTGCGTCACCCATTAATGTGATGTGAAAAGACACATTTCAATTTTACCAAGAACGTTATTGAACAATGTATTCACCATTTTGTTCCACTACCTTCTGCATTTTCCAGGGAACTTCATAATTCAATCTTCCCAAAACTTTTTATCTTTTTGAGCAAAGAACCATTCCGGATGCCTTTTACAGTCTTCCAAGGAGTGGAAATATTTTCCATTAAGAGAATTTTGAAAAACCAAAATAAATGGGCATCTGAGGTGCAATGTTTTGGTGAATATGGTGGATGAATCAGAACTTCCCAGCCAAGCTGTAACCGTTTTTGCATTGTCACCAAAGGAAAATGTGGTCTTGAGTTATCCTGATGGAAGATTATGCATTTTCTGTTGACCAATTCCAGATACTTTCTGGAAAGCAGTTGAATGCTGCTTTCAGTTGGTTTAACTAGGAGCAGTACTTGTTGGAATTATCATTTGGTTTTCCGGAAGGAGCTCGTAATAAAGGACTCTTCCAATCCCACCATACACACACCATCACCTTCTCTGGATGAAGACCGGCCTTTGGTGAGCTTGGCAGTTGTTCATTTTGATTGCCCCATGATCTCTTCTACTCCACATTATTGTACAGTATACATTTTTCATTGTCCATCACAGTTTGTTTTTAAAACGGAAAAGAATTTATGTTTAAGTATAGAGTTGCATTCGGAAATATGTTTAAGAAGTTTTGTTTTTTTTTTTTTTTGCTTAACCTTTGTGGAATCCAAACATCAAAGCAATTAACATAACCAAGCTGATGCAAATGATTTTCAGCCCTTGGTCTGGGTATTTTGAGTATGCTGGCTATCTCCCATGTGATATAAACATTGATTGCTCTCAATGAATATCTTGATTTGATCACTATCAACTTCAACTTGTCTACCTGACCATGGAGCACCCGACCATGGGAAATCTCCAACACAAAATTTCACAGATCACTTCTGACGTATACGATCAGTTACAACACCTTCTCCACACGCTGCACAAGTCTTTTTTTGTATGTTTCAGGTGCATTTTTACCTTTCTTGAATAATAAAGCATTATATGCTGAAAATGTTGCTTTTTTCCTTCCATCTTCAATATTAAAATGGATACACAAAATACACCAATTTTGATGAATTTTTAAAAAGTGTTCACTGATAGGACAGCTGTCACAATACAAACTAACAAAATTGTTTAAAATGAAGTTAAGTGCTACTAGAGCCATCTTACAAAAAAAAAAAACCTTAACAAACATTTTACCAACCCAATATTTGAAAAAGTTTATCATATAAACTAGCTGTATGAAAAAAGAGTCCATGTGCTCACTTTGGCAGCACATATACTAAAACTGGAACAACAGAGAGAGATTAGCATGGTACAGGGAGGCCTGGCGTGCTGTGGGTTCATGGGTTGCAAAAAGTCGGACATGACTGAGCAACTGAACTGAACTGTGCAAGGATGACACAGATTTGTGACACATTCCATAGTTTTTCTTATAACCTATAATGGAAAATAATCTGAAAAATAATATGTGTATGTGTATAACTGAATCACTCTGCTGTAAACCTGAAATATTGTAAGTCAACTATACTTCAATAAAATATATATATTAAGAAAAAAAAAGTGTCCATGCAAGGTGCTAAGACAGTAGAGTACTTCTCTAGTTCAAGAAACAGTAGCAGAAGCAAAACACTAAAAACAAAAACAAAACAAACAAAAAAGAAACAGCAGGAGGCCAGTGTAGCTGGCGCAGATTGAGCAGGAGGAGAGTAATAGAAAATGAAGCCAGAGGCCAGACTGTGGGAGGCCTCATGGGACCTTGTGTTGACTACGGTTTTTTAGTCTGAGTAACATGGGAGCCTCTGGGGCCTCTGGGAAAATGAGTGATCTGAGCTGACTTACTTTAAACAGTATCCCTCTGAGACTTCCCTAGCTATACAGTGGTTAGAACTCTGCACTTCCACTGCAGGGGTTGTGGGTTCCATCCCTGGTTGGGGAACTAAGATCCCACAAAGCCAGGAAGCCAGTCTGGGGTTAATGCTATAATCTATAATGTAGGTGAGAGTTGTTGGTGTCTCAGATCAGGGTAGTAGCAATGCAGGTGATGAGAAACGGTCTGATATTGTTTGGGGGGTAGTGTGAATGGGGAAGGCACACACCATTGCATTTATCTATTTGTCCCGTTATAAGTTTACTGTGAAAAATGTCAAACATATATAGAAATGTTGTGACTGGTGTAGCAAACCCCATGGACCCATTACCCAGCTTCAACATTATCAGTATGTGGTAAATCTTGTTTCATTGCTATTGCCTACTCACTAGATTATTTTAAAGCAAATTTCAGATTGCTTGTAATTTCTTCTGCAGATCCTTCAGTATTTATCACAGAAAGTTAAAGACTCATTATGATTATCATACATTTTGAAGGGAGACCAACAGGATTTTCTAATAAAATTATGAAAATTATGTGTAGAGCATGAGAAAAGGAATCAAAGCAAGGACACATCCAAAGTGTTTGACTTGAGTAACTGGTAAGATGGAATTTGTTGTGACATGAGATGGGAAGACTACCCTGGTGGCTCAGATGGTAAAGTGTCTGCCTACAATGTGGGAGACCTGGGTTCAATTCCTGGGTCAGGAAGGTCTCCTGGAGAAGGAAGTGGCAACCCACTCCAGTACTCTTGCCTGAAAAATCCTATGGACAGAGGACCCTGGTAGGCTACAGTCCATGGGGTCACAAAGAGTCAGACACGACTGAGTGACTTCGCTTTCACTTTCACTCTGAGATGAGAAAGACTTTGGATAGAACTGATTGACTTGGGTCAGGGACAGAGGAGTGGATATGGCTTTTCCTGTAACATCTGGTTTAGCAACAAACACAGGATTAGGATCTCAAAAAATTCAAGAGGGCTCTTGTAGACTATAAAGTTCTACACATGTCTTAGCTGTTTGTATTCTTCAGTTCAGTTCAGTCGCTCAGTCGTGTCCAACTCTTTGCAACCCCATGAATCGCAGTATGCCAGGCCTCCCTGTCCATCACCAACTCCTGGAGTTTACCCAAACTCATGTCCATTGAGTCGGTGATGCCATCCAACCATCTCATCCTCTGTTGTCCCCTTCTCCTCCTGCCCCTAATCCCTCCCAGCATCAGAGTCTTTTCCAATGAGTCAACTCTTCGCATGAGGTGGCCAAAGTACTGGAGTTTCAGCTTCAGCATCACTCCTTCCAATGAACACTCAGGACTGATCTCCTTTAGGATGGACTTGTTGGATCTCCTTGCAGTCCAAGGGACTCTCAAGAGTCTTCTCCAACACCACAGTTCAAAAGCATCAATTCTTCGGCACTCAGCCTTCTTCACAGTCCAACTCTCACATCCATACATGACCACAGGAAAAACCATAGCCTTGACTAGACGGACCTTAGTCGGCAAAGTAATGTCTCTGCTTTTGAATATACTATCTAGGTTGGTCATAACTTTCCTTCCAAGGAGTAAGCGTCTTTTAATTTCATGGCTGCAATCACCATCTGCAGTGATTTTGGAGCCCAGAAAAATAAAGTCTGACACTGTTTCCACTGTTTCCCCATCTATCTCCCATGAAGTGATGGGACCAGATGCCATGATCTTCATTTTCTGAATGTTGAGCTTTAAGCCAACTTTTTCACTCTCCTCTTTCGCTTTCATCAAGAGGCTTTTTAGTTCCTCTTCACTCTCTGCCATAAGGGTGCTGTCATCTGTATATCTGAGGTTATTGATATTTCCCCCAGCAATCTTGATTCCAGCTTGTGCTTCTTCCAGTCCAGCGTTTCTCATGATGTACTCTGCATAGAAGTTAAATAAGCAGGGTGACAATATACAGCCTTGATGTGCTCCTTTTCCTATTTGGAACCAGTCTGTTCCATGTCCAGTTCTAACTGTTGCTTCTTAACCTGTATACAGGTTTCTCAAGAGGCAGGTCAGGTGGTCTGGTATTCCCATCTCTTGAAGAATTTTCCACAGTTTATTGTGATCCACACAGTCAAATGCTTTGGCATAGTCAATAAAGCAGAAATAGATGTTTTTCTGCAACTCTGTTGCTTTTTCCATAATCCAGCAGATGTTGCCAATTTGATCTCTGGTTCCTCTGCCTTTTCTAAAACCATCTTGAACATCTGGAAGTTCATGGTTCACGTGTTGCTGAAGCCTGACTTGGAGAATTTTGAGCATTACTTTGCTAGCATGTGTGATGAATGCAGTTGTGTGGTAGTTTGAGCATTCTTTGGCCTTGCCTTTCTTTGGGATTGGAATAAAAACTGACCTTTTCCAGTCCTATGGCCACTGCTGAGTTTTCCAAATTTGCTGGCATGTTGAGTGCAGCACTTTCACAGCATCATCTTTCAGGATTTGAAATAGCTCACTGGAATTCCATTACCTCCACTAGCTTTGTTCATAGTGATGCTTTCTGAGGCTCACTTGACTTCACATTCCAGGATGTCTGGCTCTAGGTGAGTGATCACACCATCGTGATTATCTTGGTCATGAAGATCTTTTTTGGACAGTTCTTCTGTGTATTCTTGCCACCTCTTCTTAATATCTTCTGCTTCTGTTAGGTCCATACCATTTCTGTCCTTCAGCAAGATAGTCTTTAATAAATCAAAACTAACTTTCACGTCAACAAAAATCGGCTGCATTGTCTTCCAAGGGATCCCAAAGTGATGATTCCACTGGTCTACAGAAGTTCTGTGGAGTAGTCATAGAAAATTAAACAGATTTCATTTCTTGGCCTCCGACTTTATCCTTTAAGAGATCATGTGTGTGTGTTCTCAGTTGCTGTGTCGCATCTGACTCCACAGCCCTATGGACCATAGCCCGCCACGCTCTTCTGTCCACGGGATGCTCCACACAAGAATATAGGAGTGAATTGCCATTTCCTCCTCCAGGGGATCTTTACCACCTAGGGATTGAACCCACATCTCATTAGCAGGAGGATTCTTTACCTCTAGCACCACCTGGGAAGCCCCAAAAGATCATCAGTAATCAACAGAGTAATTATATCTGCTGCTGTCAAGCTGTGCTCTGATAAAGTACTCATTACAGCTGACTCTTCTACAGCTGTTCTATATCTGCTCTAATTTGTTCTAAGCGGCATACAGAAATTTATACTTCCAACTTGTTTCTTTGTGTATGAGGATTTTTCAGTGTGGTATAAAGAGACACCTCTAATCCACAATGGCTTTGCATGAGCCAAGGTAACATTTTGTTCCTTTTGACGTACATTAGACATTAGTCTAGGGACCTCCCTGGTGGTCCAGGGGTTAAGACCCTGAGCTTCCACTGCAGCGGGCATGGGTTCAATCCCTGGTTGGGGACCTAAGACCCTACATGTTGCATGGTGAAGCCAAAACTAACTAACTAAATAAATAAAAATGTAAGAAAAACATAGCTTATGATGCATACAACTATATATATTATATAATAAGCATATTTTCTCTCTGCCATTCTGTATTGTCTTAAGGAGACAGCAGTTTTTGCTAGCAGACATAGCTAGAAAATAGGACTTGGGTTAGTCATTCAAGTTCTTTACTTTCATATATAAATAATGACACTTTTTAGCTAACTTACAAATATTTACTCATAAGTGCTCAAACAATGCTATCAAGGTAAATTTTTTTTTTATTTCAACATTTACACTGTATCTAGACACTAGAGTCTTCACAAGGCAGTGATCCCTGGGAAGCTGCCATCTTGTGCCGCCTTTACTGCTCATCTCGGTAAATGCTATTATATGTTGGTAATGAACACGTCCATCTCCGTTTTACATGCCATCGCTGAAACATGTATAACTAGTTTACTGCAGCATATCTCTTGAAGTTATGATATATACTTAAAGCAGTATACAGCTTAGCGAGGACTCAGAGCTAAAAATAAATAAGATAAAATGAAAAGAATTTGAGAAAACAATTTAAAATATTAATTGATAAACTCTGTCCATTTTAATCTCCCACTTTAGATATTTGTGGAAATGTGTGATTGAAGCTTTCAGAATATAGCTTTAGAAAGATACCAGTGTTATATAAAAATATTTATTTGGGAACAGTTTTATAAGAGGTTTAAAAAGGGATATATCACTGGTGGATGTAGACAGAGACAATATAAAATTGTTGTGGTTCAATGCCCAACAACATATTACAATATCCTATGTCTGTATTGCATTTTAGATCCTGCAGCATTCATCAGTGCTTTATCTTTTTTAAGCACATGACGTGTTGGGAGATGTAGGAGGTAGGTTTAGTTGACAGAATCTCTGCTCTGTAGAGAAAGAAGCCCGAAAGCTTATCGAAAGCTATGATTTTATTTTTTCACATTGATGAGTGATTTTTTCCCCCCCTGCATATGGACTGATTTTTACCATCAGGGCTACATTTCAACATTCCCTTGAAGATAAAAGCATTCTTTGTCAGGTCTTAATTGAGTCACTCATAGGAGAAACAAGAGACAATTTGAAACTGCTGAAATATTTCCTTGAGATACATATTCATTCCTCAAGTAGAGAATAACCATTAAAGGCAACACAATTAGCAGATTTGCTTGTGTCAATGTAACCTTACTTTTGATGGCTGGTCTGTTCTCCAATGCATAATCAAGATGCAAGATATTTCCCAGCTCTTGTGTGACAGAACAGTTTGGATGATCAATGCCTGGAAAGACTGACCTTAACTAAATCATAAGGTAACCCTGGCCAGCAGAGAGAGAATTTCTCTCCATAATATTACTGTATCATAACAGCAATAGTGATGTTTCTCCAAAGACTTCACATACAGCTGCCTCAAACTGGTGATCTACGCTCACCCTCTACTATAACTAGACTGCTCAGTTTAATCTTATTCTTAACCCTCCTATGTGGAATGGACCCTTATGGTAGATGTCATTCATGCACACCAAAATTTCTACTTTCCCATTCCTCCTGAGTACATACTCCCTAGGGTTCGTGCTCAGTCGCTTCAGTTGTGACCCTAGGGACTGTAGCCCCACCCCACCCTCCAGGCTCCTGTGTCCATGGGATTCTCCAGGCAAGAATACTGGAGTGGGTTGCCACGCCCTCCTCCAGGGGATCTTCCCAACCCAGGATTTGAATATGCATCTCCTGCATTGCAGGCAGATTCTTTACCCACTGAGCCACCTGGGAAGCCCACTCACTCCCTGAAAGTTGGGTAATGACCGTGCCACTTCCTTTGCGTGAAATCCCTTAAGGTTTGGTGCAGTTTTCCGTATTCTCTTCCCTTGTCGTTGTGCTCATGAAGATGTCACAGGGATGAAGCACATGAATGATGAGTCATCAGGAGAGCTGCCCTGGACACTTTGCATTGCACAGGGAATTAATTTTTGTTGTAGGAAGCCACTGAGACTTTAGTGGTGTTTATTACAGCAGCATATCTAGCCCACCCTAACAGATGGAGCCTCGGAGCCTCTCAGATCACACTGTCACCATTTATGTAGCAGCCCACAGCTATCATACCAGTTATGTGGCTGTCATACCAGTTATTGTTCAGTCACTCAGTCATGTCCAACTCTTTGTGATCCCATGGACTGCAGCATGCCAGGCTTCCTTGTCTTTCACCATCTCTCCGACCTTGCTCAAATTCATGTTCATTGAGTTGGTGATGCTATCTAACCATCTCATCCTCTGCTGCCCCCTTCTCCTTTTGCCTTTGATGTTTCCCAGCATCAGGGTCTTTTCCAATGAGTCAGCTCTTTGCATCAGGTGGTCAAAGTATTGGAGCTTCTGCATCAGTCCTTCCAATGAATATTCAGGGTTGATTTCCTTTAGGGTTGACTGGTTTGATCTCCTTGCAGTAGTCCAAGGGACTCTCAAGCGTCTCAAGAGTCATATCTGTAAATTGTGTTTATACCTGGGTTGGCCCCAGTCCTTGTTGAAGGAAAGTCTCACAGAAATGTCTGGGAGCAGCCAAAAGGTAGCTGGAACAATCATGCTGTGTGAACCACACCCCAGCCATGTCCCTGAATTAGCACTGAGGGCTTTCCAACACAAATAATCATCTTGATTTATTACCAAGGAGGTATCGACTTTATGAGAGAAGAGAGGAGTTTAATTTAGAATACACTGAAACTTCTAGGTTAGTGGAAAATTTAGTGGAAATCCCTAGCAAATAATTGGTAATCCAGAAATGGAGCTTGGAAACCAGTCAAAAATGTGGGCATAGATTCAGAAGTAATCTCCACACATTTGGAAGTGGAACATAAGATAAGAATAAAATTTCCAAGGGAAATGGCAGAAAGTGAGAAAAATAAAAAGCCAAGAAAAGAGTCTCAGGAAACAATAATATTGGGAGGAGTGGCAGAGAGAGGAAAGAAGGGAAATATGAGAACTATGATGACAATGCCCATTCATTTTGAGAGCTAAGAATACATATCTTCATTAATAAATTCATTTCCATCTAAATTTCAAGGTATTTAATGAGGATTAAAAATGTACTACTCTTTAAAATCCATTTACTCTCTTGGATATTAAAATAGATTACTCATCTGACAGGCAACTGGACACTATCTGTAATAAAAAGCAAAATGATTTTTTAATTCAATACCCCAGAACTCATTTATCAAAATTTAAAGTTCTACAGAAGAAACAGAACTTTTAAATGCATATAATTTGCTGTGCATTATAGTCTTTCATTTGTTTAACAACCTATTCTGCACCTCTGGCCCACGCTAGGTGCTCTGGGTACAGATCACAGAATTTCAGGCAGGGTGCCTCATCCTGAGCCCACGGCACATGCCACTCCCCTTGCCAGTACATTGGACCTTGTGCCAACTTTGCTCCTGCAAGGATCACCCCCAGAGCTGATTAGCTAACATTTGTCAAACCCTAGGTTTGTGTGTGGGGCTTCCCTGTTGGCTCAGCAGTAGAGAATCCACCTGCCTACGCAGGAGACGCAGGTTTGATCCCCGGGTCAGGAAGATCCCTGGGTCAGGAAGATTCCCTGGAGGGGGATATGGCCACCCACTCCAGTATTCTTGCCTGGAGAATCCCATGGACAGAGGAGCGTGGAGGGCTACAGCCCATGGGGTCACAAAGAGTCAGACATGACTGAGCATGCATGTACAGGTTTATGTGGCAGGACTATACTAGGTGCTTTAAATGGGTTTTCTCATTTAATCTTCAAGATTGATTTGGATCATGGCTCTTTTACAGTTGTGGAGGCTTAAATATATTAAGGAACGTGGCTGAAATTACAAAGCAATGAATTGGTGCAGTTAGGACTGAAAATAGGTTGGTCAATGCCAAAAGGATGCTCTGAGCCTTGCTACTCAAAGTGTGGCCCTTACACCAGCAGCCCAGATGTTATCTGCCTGCATGTGCTAAGTTGCTCAGTCATGTATGACTCTTTGGGACCCTATGGACTGTAGCCCACCAGGCTCCTCTGTCCATGGGATTTCCCAGGCAAGAATACTGGAGTGGGTTGCCATGTCCTCCTCCAGGGGATCTTCCTGACCCAGGGATAGAACCACATCTCTTATGTCTCCTGCATTGGCAGACGGGTTCTTTACCACTGGAGCCCCTGATGTTACCTGCTGCTGCTGCTGCTAAGTCGCTTCAGTCATGTCCGACTCTGTGTTACCTCGTAGACGGCAGCCCACCAGGCTCCCCCGTCCCTGGGATTCTCCAGGCAACAACACTGGAGTGGGTTGCCATTTCCGTCTCCAGTGCATGAAAGTGAAAAGTGATGTTACCTAAGAGTTTGCAAAAATACAGGAACTCAGTTCCAACTTCAGACTCATGCAATCAGAATTTGGTTTTAACAAGGCCAGGTGGTGATCCCTCTGCACATCACTTTGGGAAGCGCAGTGCAAAGTCTATGCAGACTTCACTTTAATGGATGCTGGGGATTTGGGGACAGGATTTCCCATGAGTTGCAGTTGGGGAGAACAAAGGTATGTGTGTGTCCTCCAAGGGCAAAAGGAAGGATTCGGACAACGGGTTCCTGCGGTTTCAAGCACTGGCCATCAGCAAGGGTGGGGACCACTTCCAAAAGCGAGAGAGACCCAGCTGGGTCTTGAGGCCAGAACATTTTCTCAATTCATTTCATTAAAACTTGGTGCTGTTCCAAATGGATGCGTGCCCACATCAATAATCTGGAGTTTGCGTCCGCAGCCTGGATTCCATTTTCCAAACAGAATCCAAATATCAAGGGGCACCAACAAGCAGTGGATTTAAAACCTCAGTAGAACTTGCTATTATTGATTATACTGTTTATCATATGGTTCAGCTTAGAGTTGCCTAATTTAATTAATAACGTCCAGGACAAACTAGTTTGCTCCGCAGTATCCATTGTTTGCCAGGTAGGAGTATAAACATTTGGCGTAAGAAGTAGGTGCAAGGCGGCTGGCAGGCTCCCAGTTATAGGCACAGACTTCGGGGTGCGGCGTCGCCTCCTAAACCGCCCTTCGGAGCCGCGCCGGCCTCCGCCCTCTTGGGTGCGGCCCAAAGCTCTGCGCCTTTCACCCGCTGCCACTTTATTCCTTGTCACCACTCACCCTGGCCCTAACCCGCGTGCCACCTTCCAACCGACAAACCGGCGGGTGGCCTCCGACCTGCCCGGGGCCTCTCGGGGACGGCGGTCCCCAACTGCACTCCGGGAAGCGGTGGCCCCGGCCGGGGTGCCCCGGGTAGCCCCGCAGGCGGCCGCAGTGGCAGACGGCGAGTCACGTGTGGCGGTGGGGGCGGAGCGCGGCCGCCTGGGTGGGTGGAGAAAACAAAGCCCCCAGCTGTCAGTAGAGGAAGGAGGCGACAGCGCCGGAGCAGGTGAGTCAAGTGCATTTAAAGCGGTACCGCCCTGGCGCACCCCGACACCCCCAGTCCTGGCTCAGTCCTTCCCAGGCCGGGTGCTGGCCGCGCATCTTCCCGCCTCCGGGGGACTGCAGTCCGCCCGTCGCGCAGCCTGCGGGACCCGGGTCTCTGAGCCCGGCAAGAAGTTGTGCCGGGGGCGGCGTCGCGCCCCCTAAGTGTGCACCCGCCGCTCTCCCGCGGGCCACATCCCTGCTTCGGGGCCCCCGAGCCGCGCACCCCGGGAAAGGGGGGTGAATCAGGGCTGCCACGCTGGCAGAGGCAAAGTGGACCGGCTCGAGGCTGAGGGCCGGGCTGGCTAGGACAAGGACACTTGGCGCTGGTGGAGGAGGGTGTCTTGGGACTGCGCGCCCTGAGCGCGCGGGCCTCCAGGAGCCAGAGTTGGGGAGCAGGGACCGAGAACTAGGGGCGCTGGCAGGGACTGCGCGCTACGGGGCAGACCTGGAAGTGGAGCGCGCGGGGTCCCGCCCGCTGGGACCAAACACTGGACCCCCGGCCCAGCTGCCGCCGCCACCCGCCCCCGCGGGGCTTCTCCTCCCGCGGAGACCAGCCCCATCTCTCTCCACTCCCACTCCGGCTCCCGCGGGGTCCCGGGCCCCCAGGATGCGGGAACTGGGTGGATGCGAAAGAGAGCGGGTTATTATGATCCCAAGAGTTTTTCTGCAAGGAGCACCCTGAGCGCAAGGCGGGGGCTACTCAGCGGCTC
>SJXQ01006706.1:0-101482 GCA_006408695.1 Aepyceros melampus | reverse complement strand
GCGGGCAGGGTGGGGTAGCACAGAAAGACCCTTCCCTCTGAGGCCGGAGCGCTCGGTCACGCAGACTTTCAGACCCCGAAAGGGCCAGTGGACTCGGTCACCCCCTTGAGTCACTTTGCCAGTCCCGTGCCAAGAGCCACCCAGTGCAGAGAGAAGGCAGAGCTGTAACCTCGGAGGCAGGGGAGCTGCAGCCGTTTGATCAGGAGGAGTCTTTGTCTTAACCCCGGTCCCCTTCTGCTAGTCCTTGCCGGGTCAGCAGCGCGTAATTAATATTCCGAGCATTAGCCGTCCCTTCACCCGGGCGCCAGCCAACGCTGCTGTCCCCTCCCTGCGGGCTTTCTCCATCACTTGGCGCACGTCTTCTCCTTTTCCAAAAACATGGAACGTGGTCCAGACCCGCCAGACAAGAGGCGGTCACTAAACGCACTATAGCGCAGTCACGTAAGATCAAGGGTTAAGTGTTCAAACCTGCACCCGCCCGCCCGCGAGGAGACGGAAGAACTTTCTTGATTAGCATAGTATCTGCCCTGCGGCCGCACTGCGAGGCGGCCGGTCCCGGCGAGGTGAAGCGTGCAGTCGCGTCTCTATTGAGGTTTGACTCAGCAGTACCAGCTTCTAATCCGAAGGACCCGAGCCTTCCAGCTTTGCCGAACAAGACACTGTGGAATGAAACAGAACAGAGATCAAAAGGTAACAGAAAGAACAACAGCGTTTGAGATACTTCGGGGAAGCGGCAAATGTAGCTTAAGTGTTTAGCAAGGAAAGGAGCCGGGAGGGGGTCGTCTAGCCAGCGTCCCTTCTGAAATGCTCCTTGGTTTGCCAGCCTTCTTTGCTGCCAAATTGAGATACCGGTTAGGGGCTGTTAGTAAATTACCAAGATAGGAGGATTGGGGAGCCCAGCCGGTGGTCCTTAGGTAAGCATAACTGACAGGTTTCACTTGCATAGGAAGAGCAAGGCTCCCAAAATTTGCACTTGAGGAGCTCTGAAAAATCCTCATGTGAGTATCTCATCCTAACCCACTTGAATTAGGCAAGTTTGGAGATGACAGAAAGGCATCGGTTTTGGGTTTGTTGATGTGGGGGGGGGGGGGTCGGTGTATGTGTCCACGTGTGTTTATCTCCAAGTGATTCCATTGTGCAGCCAAACCTGAGAATCAGTGAGGCAAGGGCAGAGTTCAGTGACTGGCAGCTGGCAGCTGCCAGACAAGATACCAGTTTAACCACCTGGGTGGGTGGGGAAACCAAGCTGAAACTGGGGGGCTACTGACAAGGAGAAGGGCAGTCTGTCATCTGGCAGCTTGGCTAGTGTTGGTACCTGCCACATCATTTTTCACCCTTTAGCCCAGAGTCTGGTTCTTACTGGAAAGATTGAAGTTCACTGTCAGTGCCTGGTTTGTGCACGGTTGTTAAGGATACGGTAGAAACTTCATTCCAGCGTGATTCACGTGTAGCAGGCAGTGGGAAAACCCAGCAGAAACTAACTCCGAGCAGCTTCGTGAGTCAGCAGGCTGTACTCCAAGGCGGAGCCCAGAGTAGGAAATAGTTACATCCAGTAGCTTATTGACACGCACTATTCCACTCCTTCGAAACCTTATTTGAATGTCTGATCAGGATTTGTCTGCTTGTACCAGGCTCTCGCTTTTCCACCACCTTATTCCACCTGCTTCCTATAATGTTGTTAGAAGAGGAAACATATAGCCAACTAGATAGACATCTTGTAATTTCCTTGGTGAGAGGCATACAAAAAAAATGGCAAAGTGGTTTGGGTTATTTCAATTATGCAAAACAGGATGAATTTGCAGTACATACATTTTGAATACAAAAAAAAATCAAATAACTGATGACACATTCAGGGATAAATTAAAGAGTCTGTTTAAATAGAAATGATTACATCTAACATTTTATGTCATGTTAGATTATGTTAGATTTTATGTTACTATCCAAAAGTTTCTTGTTTTAAAAAAATCATCCTCAAGGCATGATCCTAGTAAGATAGCCTATTTAAAAGTATACAGTTTATGAAATACTTATTTTTATTACTATTAACTTCAATTTTTATACCTCTCTTTTCCTCATTATTCTTTATATCATATCATCATAACTCTCTTGCCTAAATGCTTTCTTCCCCATTCTCAATTTCTTTATGGGGGAACAACCATGTCTAGTATGTAGCAAGCATTCAATATCATCAGCTATTGAACTTTTTTTGACTCTATGTACCCTGCTTGGTATTCTATTAACTGGAAGGGGCCTTTAATGCTACAACTCCTATAGCACAGAACACAGTAAATATTCATACTGAACATTATCAGAATGTGAGGAAGATATTTTTAAGCAAAGCATCCTGAGTACATTCATTTTTATTTTTCCAAGACAGATATTCTGGATATGTAGGAGCCAAAGTTCTGTTATGGTTCTTAAGAACCATAAGATGGTAGCGCTTTCTTCACTTACATCTTTACATAAAGCAGTTTCACATCAGGACTTCCTTAGTGATCCAGTGGTTAAGACTGTGCTTGCACTACGGGGGACATGAGTTTGATCCCTGGTCAAGGAACCAAGATCCCTCATGCCCCATAGTGTGGCCAAAAACTGAAAATAAAATTAGTGTCCTGAGTATAACTAATAATTGTCCTGTTACTTAACTATATTTTCATGGGTCAAAGATTCACTTCACTAAAATTTCACTCTCTACCACTTATTATCAGAAACACACACACACACACACACACACATACATATTTAACCATGTGGATGCCAAAAGGAAGTAATTAAGTTAGAGTTATTTCAGAGTAGGATAAATGGTAGGTTAATAGTTAGCTTTAATAAAACCTTCTAGGCTTCCGCCTACATTAAAAATAGCACAAAAACATCTATATAGCCAGAATACTTAAAAGTGGAAATTTGGGTGTATTCCTTGCTGGATGCCAGCAAAATAAATGTTAATAAGAATTTCCAAAGGTCAGATGACATAAATGCACCCATTCTCATTCCAGTGTAGTGGAGAAAAGTCACTGAGAATACACTTCTGTTATTCCCCCAACTCCTTTGGGGGAAGCTGTAAGATACCGAAAGGCTGAAATACAATCTAGAAAAATGAAACTAATCCAGATTAATCAGAAATTGTTCATCAGAGATGCTAAAAACCTAGTTCTGTGATAGTCACAAGTAGGCCAAAGAGGGTGAGGTGCAAAGACAGGGTGTCACTTCAACTTTAGAAGCTCTGAAGTTTTTGAGAACAGATGAGAACCACCCAGTCTTATAATCTTCAATATACACAGCGGTTGATCTTATTAACCTAAACACAATTGGGTAGATAGTTTTCCCATGTGCCAAATAGCACAGGTTGTTAAATGATCTGGCAAAGTAGGGAGAAACCTGGAATCCTAACTTCTTTCCGAGGGTCTATTCTATCACCCTGCTGTTTCTTGACTAGGGATTTTTGTTTTGTTTTGTTTTAATATTTATTTATTTGGCTGCACCAGGTCTTAGTTACAGCACACAGGATCTTTAGTTGTGGCTTGCAAACTCTTAATTGAGGCCTGTGGGATCTAGTTCCCTGACCAGAGATTGAACTTGGACACCCTGCATTGGAAATACAGAGTCTTCCACTGGACCACCGGGAAGTCCCTTGATTAGGTTTTGATGTAATTTTGCCTGGAGGTTCTGGGTAGGCAAGCTCAATTCTAATTATCTCCTCCCTCCTAGAAAAAAGGAGAGACTCTCACATATATCATGCTCTCATTTATTCTCAAATTATTCACCTTTGGCCTAGGCCAACCTGAAACAGTTGGAGCCATGGTTAGCCTCTTATCCAGATAAGCAAAGTAAGAATTTTTAACTAGTATGGTGATGGTAGTGGTTTAGTTGCTAAATTGTGTCCAACTCTTTGTGACCCCATGGACTGTAACCTGCCAGGCTCCTCTGTCCAAGGGATTTTCCAGGCAAGAATATGGAGTGGGTTGCCATTTCCTTCTCTATTTAACTTGTACAAGGGCCCTTAAATGTTAGCCACATCATTCAGCAAATTTTAAATGCAGTGGGACTTCCCTGGTGGTCCAGTGGCTCCAAAATCCCTGGTGGATGGTGATAACAGCCAGGAAATTAAAAGACACTTGCTCCTTGGAAGGAAAGCTATGACAAACCTAGACAGCATATTGAAAAGCAGAGACATCACTTTGCTGACAAAGGTCCATCTAGTCAAAACTATGATTTTTCCAGTAGTCATGTACAGATGTGAGAGCTAGACCATAAAGAAGGCAGAGTGCCGAAGAACTGATGCTTTTGAACGGTGATGCTGGAGAGACTCTTGAGAGTTTCTTGGGCTGCCAGGAGGTCAAACCAGTCAATCCTAAAGGAAATCAACCCTGAATATTCTTTGGAAGGACTGTTGCTGAAGCTGAAGCTCCAGCTCCAATACTTTAACCACCTGACTTGAAGAGCCCTCTCATTGGAGAAGACCCTGATGCTGGGAAAGATTGAAGGCAAAAAGAGAAGAGGGTGGAAAAAGATGAGATGATTAGATAGCATCACCAACTCAATGGACGTGAATTTGAGCAAACTCTGGGAGATAATTAAGGACAGCGAAGGCTAGAAGACAGAGGATCCCATCCATGGGATCACAAAGAGTCAGATATGATTTATTGACTGACCAATGAACAATTCCCCTACTGAGAGTATTTTCAGAAGCAGGGAAAATTTTTAAAAAGGAATTTTAGTGACGTGGTAAACCATAAAACTTCTGAACCTAAACCATCCAAACAGTGAAATACTAACTTAGACTGAGCTGTCACTGTTTCCGGAGGTCTAGAAAATGCAAACATACACCCTTGACAGCAAGTCCATGGGCACACTTGCTTCAGCTCTTTAGCCACAGAAACTTTGTTATGCCACCCTATGAGGGCATTTCCAGTCTTGTTTTAGTATATGAATGCATAATTTGAGGATCTATTCAGATTTTGACATTTTTCATTGGCTGTCACGTCATATGCTTAAAGCTTGATGCGGAAGCTTGCTTCTTTGGGAAACTGCACCACTCTTCTAAAGTATACATTTAAGATATCAATAAACTGCTTGCTACTTACCAAGGCAATGGTCATTAGATAATAAACAAATATACATATAATCAGGCTTCCCTGATGGCTCAGACAGTAAAGAATCTGCCAGCAATGCAGGAGTTGCAGGTTCGATCTCTGGGTGGGGAAGATCCCCTAGAGAAGAGTATGGCTACACTCGCTAGTACTCTTGCCTGGAGAATACCATGGACAGAGAAGCCTGGTGGCTACAATCCATGGGGTTGCAGAGAGTCAGACATGACTGAGGGACAACACTTCACTTCTACTTCGTACGTATAATCACTTATATCACTAAAAACTGACAGTGTGCTGTGAACAATTTAGTTTGAAATTTCCAAATTGAAAAATAGGTCAGATTAGGATCCAGAAATTCAAATTATATGCCTTCTTCTCAAAGTTAAATAGATTACTCCTGAGTCCAGAAGAGATATTTGAAAGGACAGCTACATTGATAGGAACTTGTTGTAATTTTTACTGTAAATGTTGCCTCTCATAAAATTTCCTTCAGTTAAGAGAACTTCCTCTTTCTGATGACTTGTTCATGCCACAGACCATTTCCAAGTAAGTTTCACTTAGATTACTAGAGCAACTTTAAAGGTTATGTATAATAACTTGTGTCCTCTTCATCTCTTCCAGAATCACTATACCTGAAATTTAGAAATAAAAAATCAAACACTGCACTATAAATAATATGTATTTTGAAGTATCTGAAGTCAGCTAAATCATTTCTAAAAATGAAAACAAATTGTAAATGTATTTAATCCCATCCTAGGAGTGGGTAGTAATGGCTTGTTGATAACTTCCAAGATAACTTAACCCACTAGTGTTCCTGATGGAGTATTTGGGAAAGAGGAGGAGGGGACAATGGAAGACATTAATAGATTGTATAACTCCTATGCTGACTGGATGAGGAGCTAGTTCAAGTGAAATTAGCTTTCCTGCTGCTGCTGCTGCTAAGTCACTTCAGTCGCGTCCGACTCTGTGCGACCCCATAGACGGCAGCCCACCAGGCTCCCCCGTCCCTGGGACTCTCCAGGCAAGAACACTGGAGTGGGTTGCCATTTCCTTCTCCAATGCATAAACGTGAAAAGTGAAAGTGAAGTCGCTCAGTCGTGTCCGACCCTCAGCGACCCCGTGGACTGCAGCCTTCCTGGCTCCTCTGTCCATGGGATTTTCCAGGCAAGAGTACTGGAGTGGGGTGCCATTGCCTTCTCCATTAGCTTTCCTACCTTATCATAGCTTTCCTACCTTATCATAATTTAGCTTTCACTATTTTTTTTGCTAAATACATTTTGTTTGATAAGTGTCTGCCATATGTGTATATATATATAAGGGCTTCTCAGGTGGTGCTAGCGGTAAAGAACCCACCTGCCAATGCAGGAGACATTGGAGACTTGGGTTTGATCCCTGGGTTGGGAAGATCCCCTGGAGGAGGGCACGGCAACCCACTCCAGTTTTCTTGCCTGGAGAATCCCTTAGATAGAGGAGCCTGGCAGGCTGCAGTCCATGGGGTCACACAGAGTTGACTACGACTAAAGCGACTTAGCATGCATACATTTATCACTAGTAGTTCTCTCCAAAGTAATTCCTAAAATTAGGAATTAGTTGGGTTTACTGTATTTTTACCAAAATAGGGAATTCATAATTGTCAAATGCTTAAGCAGGGACAAAACTGATACCTTGCCAGGGCCCTGTGGGACTCCTGAGCCCAAGGCCTTTCTGTGTCCCACATCTCTTTGATTATAGGAAGCAACTCTCATTCAGCTTCCGTAACCTTCCCTGAGTTCAGTGGGTGAATTCAAGTAGTTGTTAATTAGGGAAGGGAGGGGATGTGAGACCAGGGAGAAATAGTCAAGGGCAGCCTTGGGGCAAGATCCAGTTTCCCCATCAGTGGATACACACAATATGTTTGAGCTGTTTTGCAGAGACTAAAACCCTTCCAGTTGGAGAAGTTAACAACAATAGTATGCTGCCCACAAGCATGTAGACCCCAGACCAGTTGGACCTGAAGGATGCCAGCTTATCTCACCACCAACCCATTAGAAGAATGTCTACAAGCTGATCACACCCTCTTTGAGCAATTACTATAAAACCTCCCACTATCTTACCCACGTTGGGACACATAGTTTTGAAGACATTAGCTCTCTGTGGCCCGCTTTGCCTGACAAAGCAATAGAGCTATTCTCTACT
Organism: Aepyceros melampus; assembly: GCA_006408695.1. Taxonomy (NCBI): domain Eukaryota; kingdom Metazoa; phylum Chordata; class Mammalia; order Artiodactyla; family Bovidae; genus Aepyceros; species Aepyceros melampus. Next base: position 94,217 of record SJXQ01006706.1, on the reverse strand, counting down.
TCACTGAAACCTATCTCCAAGATTCGATTTGGCACCAGTGTACAGAGAAGCTGAGCTTTCAGCATCAAAACACTCAAAAATGTTCTGGTGATGGGCAGACCTTGTTCTGACTTAGAGTTGATTATAAACATGACAGGAATGACTGCTGGTATTTGAAGTCAGTAGAAGGGAAAATAAGCAAGAAAAGGCAACTGGAAAATGAGGCAATTCCTGGATTTTTTGCTAAAATTTTTGAGACTTTTTATTGGCTCACATACATAAAAGTGAAATCAGAAGACTAAATTACCCTCTTTAAAAGCTAGTCAAGTCAGCTTTCAGCAACCAATAAGCAAGAGTGCCGAGAGTGCCTGCAACCACCTTACACCTCCTTCCTTCAAAGATAATCTTAAATCCAATCAACCTGCCAAAATGTGGTGTATTAAGAATCACCTCTCATGAGTCTAAGGAACCACTATTTTCACTTTCCCACTGAACATCTCCAGAAGAAGAAAAGACAGGGAGCTTGAAGAAAAACCTTCCTGCTTTGGGCCACTTCATTCTTCTCCAGAAAGGAAGCTATTGATACAAGACTCCTGTTAGCTTTACTTCCAACTTACCCTATATCATAATTTTTTTTAAAGGGTGGTCTTTGGGCACAAATCTCCCAAAAGAAGTTTCCATAAATCAAGGCAGTAATAGCCAAGTGCTCCATCTGGTACTGGCAAGTCCAGAAAGCAATTCCCTGTGCAGCTGGGATGTTTAAACAACACTGTCAGTGGGTCTGTTAATTCTCCACCCCAGCATCTGCTCTCCTAGCACTTACATGTAAGTTAGAATCTAGGGTATGTTTTTAGCAATGGTTGCCAGATAAAATACAGGAACCGCAGTTAGGTCTGATTTTCAGATGAACAAGGTTGTTTTTTGTTTTTAACCTAAGTACATATATTGCATGGGATATACTCATATGAAAACATTAAACTTTTATGTAAAATTCAGATTTAACTGAGTATCCCATCTTTTTGATGGTGGTTGAAGTTTTATTTCTTTCTTTTTTTTTTTTTTTTTTGCTAAATCTTACAATCCTACTTTTATCCCATAATCTCAATATGATTAGCTTTCCCGGTCTGTGAAATGTGTGATCTGCAACATATTTCTGAGGATAATAAAATATCTGCGTTGCCTTCACCTACTAAAGAGAAAAATCAAGCCACTATCAGAAGTTTTGTGCACATTTTGCTTAGTTAAGAAGGGAAATAAAAAGTAAAGCCAGATCTAGAAAATTAGAAACTTTTTAACAAGTTTATTCATTTATTTGATTTTTGGCTGTGCTGGATCTTCACTGCAGTGCCCGGGCTTGTCGTTGTGGTGGCTTCTCTTGCTGTAGCGCCTCAGACCTCCGTGCTTGGGCTTTAGTGGTTGCAGCATGCGGGGTAGGACGCGGGTTCAGTAGTCTTGGCTCCCGGGCTTCGTTGCTCCTTGGCTTGTGGGATCTTCCCAGACCAGGAATCACACCAGTGTCCCCAGCATTAGTAGGTGAACTCCTATTCACTTTGCCACCAGGAAAGTCAGCAACCTTTTTTTTCATTTGTAAAATATCTTACAGTACATTCTATTCTTTCACAAACCTCTTAATAGATACTTTAATAGGTACACTGGGTAACGTGGAAAAAACCCATCAACCACGTCCACAGGACACTGCCGGTCAAAGTTCACCCTCAGGTGATTCTAACAATGCCTTGCTAAAGTGAGGTCCCAGGTCCCATAGCATCAGCATCACCTGGGATATCTTGAAAGGCAGAGTTTTGGGCTCCACCCCAGACCTTCTCAATCAGAATCTTCACTTTAACAAGAGCCATAAGTGATTCATATACATATTAAAGTTTGAGAAGTCCTGAACTAAAGGATCCACTTTTTCACCATAAATTGGTCTTTATGTTTAATATCATGTTGCAGTAATCCTTAACAAACTGTCTGTTTCAACACATTAGGAATAGTTTCCTTTGATCCAGTATCTTCAAGATAGGGAACTACTGTATTTCTATTTTATTCATATGAAAATCCTAAATGACCATTTCTAATATTGTTTTATAATGAGCATATGTAACAAAACAAGATAAATGTAAGGTAATGGCAACCCACTTCATTACTCTTGCCTGGTAAATCCCATCACAGAGGAGCCTGGTAGGCTGCAGTCCATGGGGTCACTAAGAGTCAGATATGACTGAGAAACTTCACTTTCACTTTTCACTTTCATGCATTGGAGAAGGAAATGGCAACCCACTCCAGTGTTCTTGCCTGGAGAATCCCAGGGACAGCAAAGCCTGGTGAGCTGCCGTCTATGGAGTCGCACAGAGTCGGACACAACTGAAGCGACTTAGCAGCAGCAGCAGGAAGTTTTAAAAAGTCTCTCACTAAAACTAATTCAACAACCTATTATAATATTCTGGGTTGTCCTTAAGAACCTACAAATCACCAGCAAATCTTTTTGAGCCTTTTTACTTCATATACTACAACTTACATAAGAATATTTCAGTTCAGTTTGGTGCTCTATGATGAACTAGGGGGGTGAAATGGGGATACGGTGGGAGGCAGGTTCGAGAGAGGGGGCATATATGTATACATATTGCTGATTCACTTTAGTGAAACTAACAACAGTATAAAACAATTATATTGCAATTTAAAATTTTTTAAAGAATACTTATATGCCAACAGCATACATTCACAGTATTCCTTACTACTACTACTAAGTCGCTTCAGTCGTGTCCGACTCTGTGCGACCCCATAGACGGCAGCCCCCCAGGCTCCGCCGTCCCTGGGACTCTCCAGGCAAGAACACTGGAGTGGGTTGCCTTTCCTTCTCCTTAGGTTCCTCTAAAACTGAACAAAGGACATGCAGTTTGGGCCTATGGCAAATTTCAAACTACTCTTATGAAAATCTAAATTTTAAAAAGTAATTTAAAAGGTTCCATAGATCTTAATGCCTCTTGAGTTCAAAAACCTCCCTTTATAGTTGCCTGCTTCTTTTGTAGAAGTTACAGGGTTGTATGCTAGAAAGAATTCTGGAATTGGGGTGAGAATATCAGAAGGCCTGGTGCGCACAACCAGTTCTGCAGCCGATCGACTAGGTGATTCGGGAGACTTTAACCTCCTTCATCATCATCCCTGAAACTGAGTTTTCTCAGCTGTCAGAGGAGAGAGTGGAGTCTGAAATTGTCTCACAAGATTCTTATAAGAATCTTGAAAGGTATCTTATTTGTAAGATATCTTAAGATACTTTCTATTCTTTCACAGACCTTTCAATAAAATAGATGCTTTAACAGATAAATTGTTAGCTCAAGTATAGTAATGGGAGAAACCCATCAACCATGTCCACAGGACAATGATGATTGAAGTTCAGTCTCAGGTGGTTCCAGTGATGCCTTGTTGGTCAAGTGAGAGCCAGGACCTGTAGCATTAGCATCACCTGGGATGTGTGTTTACAGATATGTGGGGGAGGGTCTCTGTGATGACTGTGTTGTGTACGGCGATGTGGTCTTAAGATTTGGTTTGTGTCCTGCTTCAGCTAGGGCTGGCAGTTGACTGAAGATTACATGATGTGGTTTCCCACAACATGCCTGGTTTGGAATAAAATGAAAGCTGCTCAGTTATGTCTGACTTTTTTCGACCCCATGGACTAATGCAGCCTGTGGAATTTTCTAGAACAGCATACTGGAGTGGGTAGCCATTCTCTTCTCCAGGGAATCTTCCCAACCTAGGGATCAAACCCAGGTCTTCCAAGTTGCGGGCAGATTTACCTGCTGAGCCACAAGGGAAGCCCATTTGATTTGGAACAAAGATGACGGTAATTTGAACAGTCCCATTAGGGAGCCATTGCACACACATCTCATAGACATGCAACCTGAGGCTCTATGACCTCGACAGCCATAACTCTCCCCTCTGCATCAGAAACTGGAAGTTTTCCTCCTGGCTGAGGTCAGCAATGTGTCCTCGGGGCACCAAACAATGAATTCCTCATCAGGTTGCCACTCAACGGCTCTGTGAAATCAAATTATCTGAGGCGTTCTCCTGCCTGAATTCTATACAATTCTCTTGCACTTTTTCCCAGGAAAAATTTATTTAATGGGTTATAAAAGACATGCTTTAATATTTTTAATTCGTTTTTTAAATAAAATATTATTCCTTCAAAAACATGTTTTTATGTCACTATTAGCACTTCATTCTATATGTGGTTATCAGTTATTAAGTAGCTTTGTATCTGAAACAATCACATAATCCCAGATAGAAGGAAGCTTCACGGTCATTTTGTTAAGGCACCCCAGGGCAGAGTTCTCCCCTCTACCCAGCCCATGGAGGAGAAATTCAGTTGTTCTGCTGTTTTAATAAATTCATTACCAAGAATCTGAAAAAGATGAGGGAGGGGCATGAGGGGAAACACTCATCTAACCACCTTCATGCAACTCTCGAAAATCTATTTGTATGTTTGCGTGGAGCTCTTACTGTCTGCATTTGCATTCAACAATATTTCACATAAAAATTCCCCTTAGCATGTTGAATGCCACTTCACTTATTCAGCAGTGTTTCTAGCTTCAGTATCTTTCCACTGCCCTCTGACTAGGACGGCAGTTATTTATGCTTAGCCTTTGTCTTAGCTCAGCTGTTAATCCTTTTAGGACCCCACCCCTCCGAGTGTGCTCCACGGACCAGTGAAACATCTTTTAAGTGCCCACAAGCTCAGGCTCCACCCCGGACGTTCTCCAGAATGTCTTTTAATGAGATCCACAGGTGTCAGTTGTTATGAGTGAGCATTGTTCAGGAAGGCCTTTCCTAGTCTCCTAACCACCCCTTCCCACCACCTCCCACTGGCCCACCCATCCAGGATAAGATAGGATAGGTGGATCCTTGTGATTGCCTTTTCGTTCCCTCCACACCCCACCCCATCTCTGGTTGGAGATGGTGGTGGACTTGTAGTCATCGCCAGTCCCTGGGTGCTCAAGCAGCTCTTGATATGTAAGAGCTTTCTATTTGGAATTTTCATCGTTTTCCAGCCCCCCTGCTTTCATAGATGAAGAAATGCAGAAGACAGGTTTTCTTCCTGCTGGGAAACGGGGTGCTCAGGTAGGACTCTCTCGTTCATTGGCCTGCAGTTCAGGGGTTCCCATTCTGTTCAGTTTTTTGTTTGTTTCTGTTGCAAGTTTTTATGACAGAAAATTCATGGGACAGGTGATGCTTCTCTGCAGTACTTTCTAAAAGCCTACTGCTGGAACTTTCTTTTGCCTAAAATATTGATATCTTTTAAACACCAACATCTCTGAGAGGAATCATGCTTTACACTCGGTGTGAAGGTGGAGCAGCGAGCAGGTTTGGGTCAATGTTTAGTGAGAGACAGAAATAGTGATTATCTGCTGGAAGGAGATACAAAACACTTGTAGGTGATTGCTGTGTGTGTGAGAGCTAAGTCGCTTCAGTCATGCTTGACTCTGTGCAACCCTGTGGACCGCCAGGCTCCTCTGTCCATGGGATTTTCTAGCAAGAATACTAGAGTGAGTTGCTGTTTCCTTCTCCAGGGGACCTTCCCAACCCTGGGATCGAACTCATATCTCTTATGTCTCCTGCATTGGCAAGCATGTTCTTTACCACTAGCGCCATCTGGGAAGCCCACAGCAGGTGATAGGAAAGACAAATAGTGGAACGCTGCAAAGCTGCTTCTGGTTCTGACTGGTGTTACAATAGTTTTGTCTTGACTCATACCACGGGTCATTTTTCCATTTAAAAAACATTCACATTTTTTGGACCTGTAAGAATCTCAGAATGGGGCTTCCCTGGTTGCCTAGTGGTTAAGACTCTACTTTTTCCATTGCAGGGGTGGAGGTTCTATCCCTGGTCAGGGAACTAGTTATGCATATTGCAAGGTGTGGCAAAAAAAAAAAAAAAAAAACTCAGGATGGAATTTTCTCCCCCATCATGCATCTCATCTGTGACAAATTTCATCCACCTGCTACTGACTTTTCTTTTCCAATATGTGTTTTTAAATTGTAGACAAAGTGCAGGTACATCAATACTGATGTTTTTAAACTCACCTTAAAACTAAGCAACATCTGAACCACGGGGAACTTTCACTGTATTCATGAACTACCAAGTCTTTTCACTGTGGAAGGAGTGTTTTGTGAATTCAGGGACAATCTGCTGGAGGGAGGCTGAGCCCGGAGGCTGCTGTTTTGAAGTAGCAGTAGACTGATTCAGGCTTTGGAATCAGATTGACCCAGAAACAAGAAACATCTGTCCTGCAGGGCTATTGTTCCTCATATCTGAAAAGAACAAGAGGCTCCTGGTACTGCTTACCAACAGCTCCTACAAGTAGCTACACAAATCACAAGAGTATAATTATATTCAAGAGCATGTGGCTCCCCGGCCCCAGGAGTCTACCACTATACTTCCCCGTCACCATAGACACCAACTCCAGAGGAATCCTAAATCTGAGTCAGGTCTATCCCTTGGGGAAGCGTGTACAAGGCTGTCTGTCCTAAACTGCTTATCTGAGTGTCTGTGATAGAATTCATGGTAGTTTGCCCAGACTTTGGACCTTGGGTGGAGTTTGCAAGACATTTGACGCCTTCTGAGTGTACCCTGTTGAGCAACCTGACGCAGGTGAGCCATGCAGGATGACTAGAATGACTGTTTGTTCTACATGCTGTGACATCAAGCTTAAGTCCATTTGAGTCATACTTTCCCTTGGGGTTGTGGCCCATCCCAGTGAAAAAAGATTTTTAACAACATATTCTTGGGAGGCTTAGGGGTGTTCTGAGTTGCTCTTAGAATCTGAAAGCATTTTTGTGGTTTGTTTTTCACATTTGGGGTGTTTTTTTTTTTTTTAAAAAAAAACCTTGTTACTAGCCTTGGACATTTTTTTTCTACCATATTAATAATTTTGTAGAAATTTGGTTGAGTTTTACGCCTCGATTTCTCCATCAGGAAGAACTACGCAGATGTTTGTTACTAATGCTCATGAGAAGAGGTTCTAGAGATGAAAACGTTAAAACAGTTAAAATTATTCCAGATGTGAAGAGTTGGAGAGAGGATAAAGAGTCTGCAGCAACATCTCCTAAAACATTCAAAAGAAAAGTAAATGAGTTAAGACGAAAAAAAAGAAGGTGAAAGTGTTAGTTGCTCAGTCATGTCTGACTCTTTGCGACCCCATGGACTGTACCCCACCAGGATCCTCTGTCCATGGGATTCTCCAGGCAAGAATACTGGAGTGGGTAACCATTCCTTTCTCTAGGGGTATTCCTGACCCAGGGATCAAAGCCGGGTCTTGTGCATTGCAGGCAGATTCTTTACCATCTGAGCCACCAGGCAAAAAAAAAAAAAAAAAAAGTTGTCTCTAATTAGCCTCCTATTCAAATAAGGATCTTCTCTTAAAACTTTGCAAGTTAGGCATAACTTCGTCCTTATTGTTTTTATTAATGTCATTTTATTTACTTTAAAAATTTTATTTATCTACTTGTGGGCAAGCATTGGGTCTTCGTTGCTGCGTGCAGGCTCTCTAGTTTCAGTGAGCAGGAGTTGGAGTTACTCTCTAGTTGCAGCGCTCAGGCTTCTCTTGTGGAGCACAGGCTCTCGGCACATGGGCTTGTTACTGTGGCTCCCGAGTTTAGTTGCCCTGTGGCCTGTAGAATCCTCCCAAATCAGAAATCGAACCTGTGTCCCCTACATTGGCAGGCAAACACCCAACTAATGGACCACCAGAGAAGTCCCAATGGTCGGTCATCTGAAATATTATCCAGGGAACCGGTTCTCATCCCAGTTCTGCTCAAAGAGCGATTGAAACGGTTCCATTCACCTGTGGCCCCTATTCATCAATAAAGAGGGAATTTTTATTTTTAACTTATCCTTTTCCCACAGGGCATCCTAGTGCACTGAAAAGTAGTTGTTAATCCAGCTTTCTCAGAATAAACTACAATAGAAAATGGACTGAGAACTGTATTTCTCCTCCTCTGGAGAATTCACACATTCTTTAAAACATGAAGAAAATATATAGTTTTAATAACCTACTTGCACATCAAATTAATTGAGTTAGATTGTGATAGAAGCAGTGGTAAGATTCACACTTCCACTTAATATGTGGAGAATGCCATTGCAGCTGGTCAAATGGGAAAGCAGAGGGATTTCTAGCAGAGCAGATGCATTTTATAAAGGATGCACTCAGAAACCCTTCTCTGCTCACTTTCCCCTGTGCCTGTGGTTGGCCCTGAGTCATCTCTCCACCAATCAGCTTGGGCTGAGATGCAGAGATGTCGTATATTGATCCTGTTAGACAGAAGTGAAGACATGGGAAAAGCAGAACCTCTGACCCGGTCCAGCAGTGAGTTGTACTATGCTGCCCACACATACAGTACAAGCAAGACAAGAAAGCCTGCATCCCATGGTGCAAAGGGCATTCCCTTTTACAAGACTAGCTGAATGCTAGAAAACACGCAAAGGCCAAACATCAACACTTGTGACCAGGGCTAAGAATCATTGCCATTTTTATTGTGTGGCCCTGGTACCATCATTAATGCCCGATGGTGCTTTGGTAGGGGCTTATGATGAATAGAAGCTTCCCCTGACTGGGCCATAGTGTCACTGCTTTTGGACTCTGGAGACACGCCCCTGGGATGCCTTCCCGCTCATGGTGGGAGCAAACACGGGCAGGTGTGTTCTACACATCTTTCAGTCTGGCGTCATCAGTGTGTTCTAGCAAAGATCGTCTCACAAAATCAGTGCCTGACTCACTGTGTGCTTTTCTTTATGCCAAGTAATATCATGGTGCAATTGATCCTCAATCAATGTAGGTTTGAACTACACGGGCCCACTTGCACTTGCAGATTTTTGAATAGTAAATACTACAGTACTGTATGGACCCTGGTTGGTTGAATCCTTGAATGCAGAAGAACCTTGGATGTGGAGGGCCAACTGTAAATTTTACTTGGATTAACTCCACCCCCCCTTGTTCAAGGGTCAACTGTGTTTTTAGAGCCATATGCAGCCTTGGAGGTCATCGCATTGAATCCCATTTTTTCTAGACGAAAAACTGAGGCCTGGAAACGTTTCCTACTAAAAACTTAGTAATTTTAGAGTCCTAAAGGGTTTTTTTTTTTTTTTTCAGCTCATTGTTTGCATTTGGCAGTGCTTGTTGGGTCATCTAAGCAACCTCCTGGTTTTCAAGCACACGGTGCTCCTCCTGTGTGCTCAGCTGACAGCTCGACCTTGGCTGTCCCCTCGAGGAGCAGAAAGGAAGGACTTTGTGGGATGGGGAGGAAGATGGCAGAAAAATAAGCGTCTCTAGGTTCAAACAACTTGAAAGACTTCAGACTGTTAAACACTGCATTAAATGAAGTGATATCTACAAAGCCTGAAATCCCTCCAGCAGTCCTATGACATGTGAGGGTTCTACTCTAGCTAACAGGAAAAGTTCTACTTGTGGTCAAAAGATTAAGATTATTTTTTATGTTTTTCCCCTTGGCTGCCAACTTTAGGTGGGGGTCAAAATGTGAGGTTTATTGAGATTATAGACTATAGCCCCTCCCCCAAAAGGCAGTGAAATAGTTTCAGAAGGGCCAGTAAGTGTCCTGCTCAAAGGATTCCTTCACATCCTTTTCATGGAGACCACATTGACAAAATCCCTTTCATTCAGTCATGCTCATCCATTCCGTTTAAGCTATTGAGTTTCCCTAGAGTTGATTGTATTTTGATATTTCCTGGCTATCTAATTAATACTCAGACCTAGTTGATGAGGGATATGTGTTCAAATTCAGTTATTTAATAGTGATAATGATAAACATAAGTATTTTCCATTTACCTAGAAATTTACAGTTGGTAAAGAATTTTTACACATAGCAGCCACACTCTAAGTAGCTGCATTTTATAGAAAACCATAAAATTAGGGCCCAGAGTTTAAATGGCATGCCCAAAGCCACTCTACCAGGAAAACCTCAAGCTCAGAAGTGGGGAAACCACCTGCCTTGCAACTCAAAGCGTGGTCCCCGGATTGGCAGCATCAGCATCACCTAGTGTTTATTTATTTTGGTTGCGCTGGGTCTCCGTTGCTGCACATGGTATTGCTCTAGTTGCAGTGAGTGCGGGCTGTTCTTTGTTGTGGTGCACGGGCTTCTCATTGCGAGTGGGTTCTCTTGTTGTGGGGCTTCCCTGGTGGCTCAGTGGTTAAAGTGTCTGCCTCCAATGTGGGAGACCTGGGTTCAATCCCTGGGTCAGGAAGATCCCCTGGAGAAGGAAATGGCAATCCACTCCAGTATTCTTGCCTGGAGAATCCCATGGACGGAGAAGCCTAGTAGGTTACAGTCCACGGGGTGCCAAGAGTCGAACACTACTGAGCGACTTCACCTTCACCTTCTCTCATTGTGGAGCACGGGCTCTAGGGTGTAGGCTTCAGTAGTCGCAGCACGTAGGCCCAGTAGGTGCGGCACACGGGCTTAGTTGCTCCCCCGCCTGTGGACTCTTCCTGGACCCGGGATTGAACCCTGAATTGGCAGAAGGATTCTTATCCACTGAACCACCAGGGAAGACCATCTAAAAGTTTCAGAAAGATAGACTCTCAGACCTTACCCAAGATCTATCAAAGCATAGTCTGAATTTTAACAAGATTCCCAGGTGACTCTTGAAAAACTCTTTCAAACTCTACATAGTATCCAAGAGGACAGCAGTCTTAAGATTTTCCCTTTTGCATTCACAGCTCTATGATATAATTTGTGTGTCTGTAAGCAGGGGGCTGCGCTGTGTATTAGAGCCCCCTTGATACCTGGGATTAAACAGATGTACAGTGGCACTCAAGAGGTCCGGCTTTGAAGTCCAAACATCTGAGTTTGAACTCCAGCCCTGCCCACACCTCAGCTCATGTACATATAAGATAGGAATAAAAATAGCCCTCCTCATAGGGTTATTGGGAGTAAATGACCTGATACATGTAATAAACATGTCCCAGCACCTGATGCCTTAGCTGCGTGTGAGTGGTAGATGTTAGGTGCTCAATAAATGTTGAGCAAATGGATGAATAGAAACTTTACAAAAACCTTTTACAAATGTCAAAACTTGGTGCCTTATTGCTCCAAATATATGAAAATGAATTTTAAAATAATATGCAGAGGAAGCCTGACATAAGAGGAGAAAAAGGTAGAATGGGTCATAATGGATCCACAGGAAAGCATACAACTCAGAACCAGGAGACCAGAGTTTGGATACCAGCTCTGTCTTTTGCTACCTGTGTGTTAGCACAGGAGCCTATAACACACAAGCTCCTAAGCCTCAGTTTCTTCACCTGGAGAATGGGATCAATGATCCTTTTTTTTTCCCTCAAGTTCTGAAAAAAAAAAAAAGAGGTTTTGTAACTGACAGAGTATCCCCACCACTCAGCACAGCCCTGGCACCTAGGAGAGATACTCCATAATGGATGTTTCCTCAATTGAAGTAGAGTGTGCCATGTCAACAGGATGAAAACTGGATGTTAGAATGGTCTGTGGCCCTCCAAAACACAACCCTAACAAAATCCTGTCTTTAGTATTTCATTTGACATCATTTTGCCGATGAAGGTCCGTATAGTCAAAGCTATAGTTTTTCCAGTAGTCATGTACGGTTGTGAGAGCTAGACCATAAAGAAGACTGGGTACCGAGGAATTGATGCTTTTGAATTGTGCTATAGAAGACTCTTGAGAGTCCCTTGGACTTCAAGAAGATCAAACCAGTCAATCCTAAAGGAAATCAACCCTGAATATTCATTGGAAGGACTGATGCTAAAGCTGAAGCTCCAATCCTTTGGCCACCTCATGAGAAGAGCTGATTCATTAGAAAAGACCTTGATCCTGGGAAAGATTGAGGGCAGAAGGAGAAGAGGATGACAGAGGATGAGATGGTTGGATGGCATCATTGACTCAATAGACATGAGTTTGAGCAAACTCCGGGAGACAGTGAAGGACAGGGAAGCCTGGCGTGCTGCAGTCCATGAGGTTGCAAAGAGTCAGACACAACCTAGTGCCTGAACAACAAGTATTTAGATTCTTAGGGGTAGGAAACATCTTTAAAAGCTCCCTGTGGGCAGGTGTTGAGGGAGGGAGGTGACCATGAAAAAACTCTGAATTAGAAGTTTGGCTCTGCGAGTCAGTACCAGGTGGGAGTCCCAGGGAAGATATAAAGGAGAGAAAGGCAGCTAGCCAAAAGGCAAGCAGAAAGAACCTCTAGCTGTAAGAGAACTATGATTTCAAGATCTAGGTGTGACGTCATATGTGAAAGAACATTGCAAAATTAAGAGCTGTAGACACATATACTTATGGAAAGAAAAGACTACGGAACAGTCCTCCAGGTCAAATTCATTCCGCAGATCATTGGATCTGTGGATGTGAACTTATGATACAGAAGGCTGTGCCATTTTATATAAGGGACTTGAGCATCTGTGGATTTTTTGGTACACATGGATGGTCCGGGAACCGTGTGGTAAATATTTTCAAGCTGGATATTTTACCTGGATTTATTTCCCATAATAGATTGATTAGGGGGAAAAACAATTATGAAGAAAATTAGCTTCTTCTCTAGAATTTCACTAGGTTATTTTCCAGGTGAGTGGAATTCAGCATGAATTTCTCCATCAAAGAATCTCTTTACTAATACAACCCCGAAGCTTTTTGTAAGTAGACTCCTCAGTAAATCAAACCCCACGAGCAGTGTTGGCTGGTGCCACATCACCTTGTAGGGTCCACATGACCCCAACAGAAAACTTACAGGCTGAGGCCATACAAACATACCTGCACTTTTTTTTTTTTTTCAGAAATCTAGTTTATTTTCCCCACCTCTTTCAGAAATATTCCTCTTACATCAAAAGCAGTGCAGTGATTTAAGAAGTAGTACACATGGGGTTTGGAGTCAAAGAGAACTACATTCAAATCCTACCTCACTTACTTATTAACCATGTGACTCAGGGTAACAGTGTTACTGAGTGTCTGTTTTCTCACTTGTAAAAGAGGAGGGTAGGGGGTCGGATAACAAAACTGGATCGTTGTAAAACTGAAGATAATGCTTACAAGGTGCTTAATCTATTGGCTGGTTCAGTTCAGTTGCTCAGTCGTGTCCAACTCTTTGCAACCCCATGGACGGCAGCACGCCAGACCTCCTTGCCCATACGTGCACATTTTAAAAAGTTCTGTCCACTTACCAACACTTCTAATAGACTCTGCTGGAAACATCAGAGTTTGAAAAGATTTCCACACAGTGCAAGTTGGACAATGGTTATTCATCTTTTGAGAGAGATCATAGCAACCCTCTTGCTATTGCCCAAGTCTTAGATTTTACATCATGTTTCATTAACACTGTTAATATGTTACTGGGTTCCTTCTTTGGGTGGTTGAAGGAATGAAAAGCTATAGATAGGATAATGTAAAGCAGGGTTCTAGTTTCCACTATGATCTGAGCCATAAACTTGAACCCTGGACTGTAAGTGAACCTGACGCTGTTCTCTGTGCTGCTTTTCTGCTTTGCAAACATTCTGCTACATTTCCTTATCAATCACACTTACGAGCAAAGAAGCTGTTCTATTCCAACCCCTCTATTTAAAGTGGATAAAAGGATGAGTGAAAAATAAGAATATTTCACAGAAATACAGTGAATGTGGTATTTCTCATACTTAGTTTGTCTCATCATTTTTACAGATTTCTTATATACATTAGTGGTTTAGTCGCTAAGTCATATCCAACTCTTGTGACCCCTTGGACTGTAGCTCACCAGGCTCCTCTGTCCATGGGATTTCCTGGGCAAGAATACCAGAGTGGGTAGCCTATCCCTCCTCCAGGGAATCTTCCCAACCCAGAAATTAAACCCGAGTCTCCTGCATTACAGGCAGATTTTTTACAGACTGAGCTACAAGGGAAGCCTCCTTTTATATATTGGCACATGAATATGCTACAATAAAAAGGTCAATCTGTCTACTTCTAGGGCTAGCAGCAGATGGATAAAGGAGGATTCTAGAAGAGGGGATCAGCCTCAGTTTGTATAAAAGAACTGAATTTTTTATTTAATTATAAAATGGTCTCTTCGGATTATCTTTTATTTTTACAGAAACCCAGATCACACGACCATAAGAAGTTTATAGCATCATTACCACGCTTAATCCCTCCCACTCAAATCCCTTTATCAACCAGCCACAATTTTTCAAAAGCCTTTTAATATGCAATATGGGATATTTGCAGTCTGCTTTTCTTCAGGAGAAGAATGCATTGTGCCATACTCAATACCAAAAATTCAGTGTAATTTGACCCTTTCTTGCCAGATAACCTCATTTGGCTTTGGTTTCCCTGGTGCGAGCTCAGCTCTCTGCTTCCCGGCAGTCATGCCTCTGGTCCCCTGAGAGAGCTGAACTGGGCGGTCTCTGGGCTTCCTTCTGGTGCCCTGGGAGGGCCCGAGCCCAACTGGAGGCCACTAACTGAGGCAGTGGTCAGTGGAGGCATGGCACTCAGAAAGGCTGACATCAAGAAGGCTCTGAGGATCTGTGACCTTTCGCTCATGCTTACTAACTGCATGATTCCTAGAAAGCCACGAGCCTCCCACACTAAAGAATGTAATCTACAACTGCAGTATCTCCAAGCAGCTTCAGGGAATTTGGAATTCAGGATACAGCTCATTCTGAAGATGCAGATAGCTGAGTCAAGTCCTGGGAAGAAAACCTAGGTTCAGGTCCCAACAGTGTTCTCTTCTCAGAAAAGCTGGGAGCAGCTGGGGAGGCAGGAATAACTGCTTATTTGTAGGAGGAGGCTGCTTTAACTTTGCCTTGAGCAGAAGCCTCACCAGCTAGATATGTATTGTATATGTAGTCACTTCAGTCATATCTGATTCTGCGACTCTGTGGACTGTAGCCCGCCAGGCTCCTCTGTCCATGGGATTCTCCAGGCAAGAATACTGGAGTGGGTTGCCATGCCCTCCTCCAAGGAATCTTCTTGACCCTGGGTTTGAACCTGAGTCACTTATGTCCCCTGCCTAACCCTAGAGGTTAGTTGGGCAGGTGGGGTATTTACTGCTGAGCCACCAGGAAAGCCCCCACTGGTATGGGTAGCCATTCCCTTCTCCTGGGATTTTCCCGACTCAGAGATTGAACCCATACCTCTATGTCTCCTGCATTGGTAGGCAGGTTCTTTACCACTAGCACCACCTGAGAAGCCACAGGTATATTGGGTTAGCCAAAAAATTCATTGGATTTTCCCATAACATCTTATGAAAAACTTGAAGTTTTGGCCAACCCAACAGCACTGAAAAAAAGAACCCTTCCTTTCAATATGGCACAATTGGCAATGTTTTTACAACCCTTTTTTCATTCTGACATATCACTTATGTACCTGTGGTTTTATGGCTAAACAAGGAAGCAGTGTTTTGGATGGATTTGGAACAAGGATGGAAGTTGTGCTGTGCCCTATCCATAAGGTGCCAGATTCTGAGTTTGCTCAAAGAAAAGGGATTTGAAATTTCCAGAGGTTGGGGGAAAACAAAATGTGCTTTGTTAAAAGACTTTGACCGTGTCATGACTCTCTTCCGAACAAAGACATTTGGTCTTTTCAAGTAAAACAAATCCAACAGTCAGACCAGGAGAAAGTAACTGGTTTACAGCCACTCATTTCTGGGGTGGCTGACTAGTGCTCAAAATGAGAAGAGTCAACAGGGTCTCTCCTAAGGTGAAGAGAAAGCCCACCAGCTCCTCTCCGTAGGGTGATTGCATGTGTGTGTGCTAAGTCACTTCAATCATGTACTACTGTTTGCGACCCCATGGACTATAGCCCTCCAGGCTCCTCTGCCCATGGGATTCTCCAGGCAAGAATACTGGAGTGGGTTGCCATGCCCTCCTCCAAGGGATCTTCCCAACCCAAGGATCGAACCTGCGTCTCTTATGTCTCCTGCTTTGGCAGGCAGGCTCTTTACCACTAGTGCCACCTGGGAAGCCCAAGGTAATTACAGTTAGATCCTTATTTAGTGTGTGGCGCAGGTTAGAATACAGAACACCTGCCTTGTCATCAACAAACCACAAAGGATAGAATTCTATTCCTGTGCAAATAAGACGTGGGAAGTTTGGAACTGAATGGAAAGCATGAACTCGAAAGTATGAGAGATCGTTTCTAAAATGCAGAGTGTATCACACTGCCATTTAGAAGTCATTCGTTTTATACATCAGCTTCCCATTGAAGTGAAGTGAAGTGAAGTCGCTCAGTCCTATCCGACTCTTTGTGACGCCATGGACTGTAGCCTATCAGGCTCCTCCGTCCATGGGATTTTCCAGGCAAGAGTGCTGGGGTGGATTGCCATTTCCTTCTCCAGGGGATCTTCCCAACCCAGGAATCGAACCCGTGTCTCTTGCGTTGCAGGCAGACGCTTTACCGTCTAAGCCACCAGGGAAGCCCCAACTTCCCATTAGCTATCTATTTTAGCTATCTATTTTACATATAATAATGTGTGATGTTTCATGCTACTCTCTCAAGTCCTCCCAACACAGAGGGGTGGGCTGGGGTGGAGGGTGGGAGGGAGGTCAGAAGGGAGGGGACATATGTAAACTTATGATTGACTAACGTAGTTGTACGGCAGAAATCAGTACATCATAAAGCAATTATCCTCCAATTAAAAATACATTTTAAAAAGTCATATCTGGTTTGCGGTGTGTGTATTTGTGTCAGCATTTTGGCTGGGAAGGTAAATGAAAGAGAAAGAGGAGATAATAGCAGAGAAAATTCCAAGACAGGCAAGATTGGACAGCGAATGTTTGGCAGTGGGTTCTGAATGCTAAAACCATGGGTGAAGATTATTTTTCTTGGATCTGTGCAACATGGAGCAAATTCCTGACCCCACCTGGCCCGCTGCCTCAGGGCTTTTGTTCTTCTCTGAAAAGGTGGAGGGAAAAGAAAAAGAGGTATCTTGCTCAATTCTAGTTGCTGTCCAAGCTCCTGATTTTTTTTTAAGTTATTTTGAGACAATTGTACATTAACATGTAGCTGTAACAATATAGAGAGATCTGCTTAGTTTCCCCGTCAGTGGTAACATCTTGCAGCTCTGTGTACAAGGTTACAACCAGGTTATGAACATTGACATATGTTTAAGGTACATAATGTTTCTGTTCCCACAAAGGTACCTGGTTTTGCCCTTTTATAATCATACCCTCTTCCCTCCAGCCCTCACTTTCTCCTCAACCCCTGGCAACTGCTAACCTGTGCTGTCTTTTTGTAGTCTTCTAATTTTAAAAATGTTAGATAAATGGAATCATCCAGTATCTAACTTATGGACTGACTTCTTTCACTCAGCATAATTCTCTGTAGATCCAACCAGGTTTGGCAGTAGTCTTTTTCTTTTTCTTGATGTGCAGTATTCCATGGAATGGGTATATCACTTTGTTTAACTGTTAACCTGTCAAAGGACATCTGGGTTGCCTTGATTTTGGCTACTACGAATAAATCCACTAATAAAAAGTTTTAACTTTCCTGGAAAAATGCCAGGGTACCTTGGGTGGGTGGTGTGGTAGCTGCATGTTTCATTTTTGGTTTGGTTTCGTTTCTTATGACAGTCAAATATTTTCTAGAGTAGTGAGCCATTTTACATTCTCATAGGCAATATATGAATGATCTAGTTTCTTATCTTCGTCCGAATTTCAGTCATTTCACTCATTCATGTCTCTCTGTGACCTCATGGACTGTACCACGCCAGGTTTCTCTGCTGCTGCTGCTAAGTCACTTCAGTCGTGTCCGACTCTGTGTGACCCCATAGACGGCAGCTCACCAGGCTCCCCCCTCCCTGGGATTCTCCAGGCAAGAACACTGGAGTGGGTTGCCATTGCCTTCTCCAATGCATGAAAGTGAAAAGTGAAAGGGAAGTCGCTCAGTCATGTCCGACTCTTCGCAACCCCATGGACTGCAGCCTACCAGGCTTCTCCGTCCATGGGATTTTCCAGGCAAGAGTACTGGACTGGGTTGCCATTGCCTTTTCTGTAGGTTTCTCCATCCATCACCAATTCCTGCTCAGACACATGTCCATCGAGTTGGAGATGCCATCCAACCATCTCCATCTCATCCTCTGTTGTCCCCTTCTCTTCCTGCCTTCAATCTTTCCCAGTGTCAGGGTCTTTTCCAGTGAGTCAGTTCTTCACGTCAGGCGGCCAAAGTATTGGAGCTTCAGCATCAATTCTTTCTAATGAATTTTCAGGACTGATTTCCTTTAGGATTGACTGGTTTGATCTCCTTGAAGTCCAAAGCAAGTTCAGTTCAGCTCAAGTCACACAGTCATGTCCGACTCTTTGTGACCCCATAGACTGCAGCACACCAGGCTTCCCTGTCCATCACCAACTCCTGGAGCTTGTTAAAACTCATGTCTGTCAAATCAGTGATGCTATCCAACCATCTCATCCTCTGTTGTCCCCTTCTCCTCCTGCTTTCAATCTTTCCCTGGGAAATATTGAAGTCAAAGGCAAACCACTTTAGTATTCTTGCCTCCAGAACCCCTTGAACATTATCAGAATTTTAGATGTTGCTATTTCTTATTCTGGTCATTCTGATAAGTGTCTAGTGATAATCGCATTACAGTTTTATTTTTTTCACTAACCTAATGGCGCCCCACTCCAGTACTCTTGCCCAGAAAATCCCATGGATGGAAGAGCCTGGTAGGCTGCAGTCCATGGGGTCGCTGAGAGTTGGACACGACTCAGTGACTTCACTTTCACTTTTCACTTTCATGCACTGGAGAAGGAAATGGCAACCCATTCCAGTGTTCTTGCCTGGAGAATCCCAGGGACAGAGGAGCCTAGTAGGCTGCCGTCTATGGGGTTGCACAGAGTCGGACACAACTGAAGCGACTTAGCAGCAGCAGCAGCAGTGGCTAATAATATTGATTGTCATTTCATGTGCTCATCTGTATTTCCTCCTCAGTGAAATGTCTGTCAGTGTCTTTTGCCCTTTTTCTAATTGTTTTCTAACTGAGTTTTGAGAGTTCTTATTCTAGATATAGGTCCTCTGTCAGATGTGTGCTCTGCAAATATTTTCTCCTGGTTTATACCTTATATTTGTATCTGCTTCACATGAACAACAGTTCTTAGTTTTGGTGAAGTCAGATTTGTCAATTTTTCCCTTGTGGATCATGTTTTCCGTTGTCAAAAACAAAACTCTTCGTCAGGCCCTAGATCCCAAAGCTTTTCTTTTATTTTCGAATTTGTCTGAAAGTTTGATAGTTCTGCATTTCACATTTACACAGTGATCTATTTTGAGATCATCTTTTTTAAAATGTGAAATTTATAGATAATAACTTGTCTACATGTACCAAACAACCCAGAGAAAAACATTCACCTGACCAGCCACGCCCGCTTAGATCTCCACCCTCACAAGGCCATACCTCACTGAGCATCTTCTATATCCCAGGAGTGTACCAGGCACTCTCCAGGAGTTTCGAATCAATGGCAAAGCCTGGCTTTTACAACGATGCCATGTG
This sequence comes from Aepyceros melampus, assembly GCA_006408695.1. Taxonomy (NCBI): domain Eukaryota; kingdom Metazoa; phylum Chordata; class Mammalia; order Artiodactyla; family Bovidae; genus Aepyceros; species Aepyceros melampus. The sequence goes on along the minus strand of SJXQ01006706.1, from coordinate 74,762 downwards.
GACTTAACAGCAGAGTCTGTCAGACTCAATTAGGACTTGTTACTGTAGTTGCGTCATACTGAGAAACGCTCCGCTGCTCCTAGCCTCAGCCTTTTCATTTTAATAAGTTGGATTTGAGGTTTGAATTAGATAAAATATGTCAAATGACTTGTGCAGGGGTATTCAATAAATGGTCTCATTCTTCCCCAAACTGATCCATTGCAGCTGTTGAAAAATTCGCAATGGGCTGTTGTAGTCAGAACAGAAAAAGGCCAATTGTGTACAGCTGACCTTGACTTTTCTAAGGGCTAATTATCTGGTTTATAGAAAAACTAGGAATCATACACTCTTGCTTCCTAGCTTCATAGCCAGCATTTTGCCTAGTAACATAGCTACTGGTACTAGCTAAATAAAGACAGCAACTGAAAAATTTTTTCTGATTCAGTTAAAATATCTCAAAGATGGGAGGACTTAGGAAAAGGACCTGATGTGGATGGGAACAGATTTTTTTAAAACCAGACTTTTTTAGTTTCATTAACTCTTGTTAAATTATGGGAAAGATATGAAACACTCATAAAATTAAATTCTATGAGGTATGTAAGGAATTTCTATTAAGGGGGAAAAATTAGCTTACCTGATGTCAGTTCTTGAAACCATTCACATTAAAATTTCTGATTTTTATACAAGCCAAATTATATAAATGACTTTTGAACTCTCTTACTGAATGGTATAACACTGACAATTCAGCTGTTGCCATTGCTTGTCATCTCAGCACCTACCATTTTGTTGTTTGCTTTTTTTTTTTTTCCTTTTCACCATCTACTCTTCCCCTTATTAAAAAAAAGAATTGTAAACTGCCAAATGCCTCTCTTTAAAAAAATTGATTATTTATTTTTGGCTGTGTTGGGTCTCCACTGCTACAGATGGACTCTCTCTAGTTACAGTGAGTGTGGCTACTCTCTCAATCCAGTGTGCGGGCTTCTCAGGAGGGTGGCTTCTCTTGTTGTAGACCTCAGGCTCGAAGGTGCCCAGGCTTAGTTGCTCTGTGGCATGTGGAATCTTCCTGGACCAGGGATCGAACCCATGTCCCTTGCATCGGCAGGCATATGCCAACCACTGGACCACCAGGGAAGTCCCTCTTTTCTCTGGCTTAAAATCTTTCTCCCAGGGACATCTGCAGAACTATGTCTGGGATTAATCACATTGTGTTGGATCTGTCATAAATATTTTATTTTTGTACAGTTGATTTTAAACTAAACAAGCACCAAAGGCTTTTCCGAAATGGCCACATACAGAAAACCATAGATAAGCAATGTGCGGGGCAAAGGCTTAGGTGGCAAGTGGAGAGGGGTGATTTCTAATTGGAGGTGGCGGGAAGACCCCTGTGGCTCCCACAAATCTACACCTCAGGTTCCTTTTAGTAGCATCTGCTTAAGCCACAAGCAGCCACCCCAGGTCTCATTCACCCCCAACCTGGGACCCCCAAAGCCCAGAGCTCACAAACATTTCTCAGCCTCTCGAATCATATCTATCCTTCGTTAATTTACTTTATCATTTGGTCAAAGCATGATTTGAATATAAATAGCAAATTCATATAAAAGAAACTAATTCCTTGGTGGTGTGTATATATATGTGTGTGTGTGTGTGTATACATATATATACACACATATAAGTTTGATCCTGGCCTTGTTTATAATGCTTATCCTGTTAAACACATCTTTTAACTAGAAGAGTAAGCCTATGTTGATACTAGATATAAAATCTGCAAATTAACCCAACTTTGGGAAAGTACTTTAATTGATGTTGGTATTTGATACCTCACTGGGGGCCCTGGTTCCTCAGATTATGTAGTAACACATAATTCCCATCACACCAGGCTATCAGTGTGGGGGAAGGTAAAAAAAATCCCTTTATAGGACTGTTATTATATAAATACTCTCAAACTATAATCGATCAACCCAAGGATTGATAGAATAATGTAGCTGAGAAACCTAGTGTTTGGCTGACTTTCTCTCATATGATACAATCAATTGAATGTGGATATTCTGTGCATTTTTTAATTTTCCATTGCTGGCCACACCCAGTGAACTAAATTATAACTCTCTGCTCCTATGTTTTCATCACATTAAATGTTTTTTTTTTTTTTCATTTGTTCTATGCCAGTATCCCGTTTCTCAGAGGAACATTTCATCTCGACAGCCAGGGAGAGAGCCTGGATGCTCAAGGTAAGGTTTAAACATAAATTATGTTGCACAACTCCCTGTTTATAGATTAAATTGGAGTGCATATTATTGATGCCTTTGTAACAAATTTATTTTCAAAATTCCATTATACAGTTAAAGCGAGTATTCCCGTAAACATGCTTCCCTCGAACATTATTTTTCAAACAACATTCCATTTCCTGTGTGTACCAAGAGCTAATTAGCTGTTATCAGCAATTCCTCTAAAAATGCTCGAGCCAGTTAAAGTTTAATTTTGGAGATTTTCCTGGTGAGAAGTGAAGTGAGAAAATACCAAGATACATCAGGATATTTCTAATTATGAAGAAGGGATTATTTGTTAAAAATCCAGGCCACTGCTCCATTGACTTTAAAATAGAGATGGGTGTCTTAAAGGAGATGGAAGCTCAGAAAGCGTCTTTTTTTTTTCAGTTTGGGATTTGTGTTTGAGACACAATCATTTGACCTTCTGTTATTTCCCACTAGTGCTCTCTCTAATATTCCAGGAGCTCACTAAAACAAAGGAACAATTAACTGAAACTCCACCAGATGGCAATATTTGGAAAGTCATTCTGAGAAATTTCAAAGCTGTGAGCTATTTTTGTTCACACAGGGAATAGTCTCACCAAGTGTAACATCCTGGGTTTCATTCCGGGGGCTCTAAAGATTTTTGGTTTTATTTATTTATTTTTTTTGCCCATACCATTAAAACTTTTACAGAGGTAGGGGACAGATGTATGTGTTTGGGAGTGGGGAGGGGTGGAGTATGTGCTGTTTTATTTTGTATCATTCTGAAAGGACAAAATTAGCAACTTCATTCTTCAATAATTTTCCAAATAGTATTGGTGAACATTAAAAGCTCAAATCAATGCGTAATATACCGTGTTTGTCTTGGGATCTCTTTGGTATAAAATGCTATGGTTGATGGTCATTTTAAATAAATTATTTGATTAGAGAAACTGAAGAGTCTTAAGAGTAGAATTTTAAGGCGTTGCCTAGATATTAAACCAAGTGATTACAGGTACAAAATTCTTACTTGCAATGATTTGAAATGATTCAGGTTTATTTAAATAGGATGAGTAAATTTGCCCCTTTTACTCTAATGAAAGTAGAGATGCTGTGTGTACCCTGAGTGGTGCCCAAACAGCTAGACTCTTCAAGAACCAGAGCTGAACCTAGGACAGAGCTGAGACAGAGGGAAGGAAGTAGAAAGGCATCTGAAAGCAACTGAAATAGAAGAACCACTAAGAAGAGCCGCCTGAGCTTTCTGTATGCATGTAAAAGCAGCCCCTAACAACCCTTCTCTGCTGTTGGTGGGAATGTAAGTGGCTACACTACGGAAAACAGTAGGAAGGTTTCTCAGAAAACTAAAAATAGAATTACCATATGATCCAGCAATTCCATTTCTGGCATATATCCAGACAAAACTATAGTTCAAAAAGATATATGCCCCCCTGTGTTCATAACAGCACTGGTGACCATAACCAAGACATGTAAGCAACCTAAGTGACCATCAGCAGAGAAATGGGTAAGGATGATGGGGTAGTCAATGGAATAATACTCAGCCATGAAAAGAATGAAATAATGCCATTCGCAGTTATATGGATGCAACTAGAGATTACCAAACTAAGTGAATAAGTCGTAAAGAGAAAGACAAATACCATATGATATCACTTCTGTGCAGAATCTAAGATATGACACAAATGAACATATCTGTGAAACGGAAACAGGCTCATGGATATAGAGAGCAGACCTGTGGATGCCAAGGAAGAGGCAGGTGATGAGGACTGGAACGAGAGGCTGGGGTCAGCAGATGGAAGCTATTATACAGAGAATGGAGAAACAAGGTGCTGCTGGATAGCACAAGGGACTGCATCCAATATCCTATGATAAACCATAATCGAAAATAAAATTTTTTTAAAAACATATAGATAAGTGGAAAACTGAATCATTTTGCGTACAGCATTATAAATCAACTATCAGTTCAGTTCAGTCACTCAGTTGTGCCCGACTCTTTGTGACCCCATGGTCTGTAGCATGCCAGGCTTCCCTGTCTATCATCAACTCCCAGAGCTTGCTCAAACTCATGTCCATCAAATCGGCGATGCCAACCATTTCATCCTCTGTCATCCCCTTATACATCTGCCTTCAATTTTTCTCAGCATCAAGGTCATTTCCAAAGAGTTCTTCCCATCAGGTGGCCAAAGTACTGGAGTTTCAGCTTCAGCATCAGTCCTTCCAGTGAATATTCAGGGCTGATTTCCTCTAGGATGGACTGGTTGGATCTCCTTGCAGTCCAAGGGACTCTCAAGAGTCTTCTCCAACACCACAGTTCAAAAGCATCAGTTCTTCAGCACTCAGCTTTCTTTATGGTCCGACTCTCACATCCATACATGGCCACTGGAAAAACCATAGCTTTGACTAGATGGACTTCTGTTGGCAAAGTAAATGTCTCTGCTTTTTAATATGCTGTCTAGGTTGGTCATAGCTTTTCTTCCAAGGAGTAAGCATCTTTTAATTTCATGGATGCAGTCACCATTTGCAGTGATTTTGGAGCCCCCAAAAATAAAATCTGACACTGTTTCCACTGTTTCCCCATCTATTTCCCATGAAATGATGGGACCAGATGCCATGATCTTCATTTTCTGAATATTGAGCTTTAAGCCAACTTTTTCACTCTTTTCTTTCACTCTCCTCAAGAGGCTTTTTAGTTCCTCTTCACTTTCTGCCATAAGGGTGGTGTCATCTGCATATCTGAGGTTATTGATATTTCTCTTTGCAATCTTGATTCCAGCTTGTACTTCATCCAGTCTGGAATTTCTCATGATGTACTCCAAATATAAATTAAATAAGCAGGGTGACAGTATACAGCCTTGACGTACTCCTTTCCCAACTTGGAAGCAGTCTGTTGTTCCACGTCCAGTTCTAACTGTTGTTTCTTGACCTGCATACAGATTTCTTAGGAGGCAGGTAAGGTGGCTGGCTATACTTCGTTCAAAGAAAAGAAAAGTAGTCTCTGGACAGGCATTGAATACCTTTTGAAACCCGCACTTGGCTCAGTGGGTAAAGAATCCTCCTGCAATGCAGGAGGCATGGAGACTTGGGTTCAACCCCCACATCAGGAAGATTCCCTGGAGGAAGAAAATGGCAACTCACTCCAGTACTTTGCCAGGAAAATCCCATGGACAGAGAACCTGGCAGGCTATGATGACACATAAGAGTGTCACAAAAGAGTCAAAGATGACTAAGCACCTAAGCACACACACACACTTATGCCCCGGGAGGATGCCCATAGATCTGGTGTCCAGGACTGTCCTATGTAACTTCTGTTGTCCTGGAATAGTATCTACTTAGCACTCCCTTTCACTCTCAAAATTCTGGTTGGTTAATAAGGTGATCATATAATTTATCTTCTAAGCTGGCATGTTTGAAGAAAAAATAATAGAAAAAATTGCCCCTAAACTGGGCATCTGTGTATAAATCTCCTTATATAGTTTATATGACAAATTATTTTTCTGTAAAGAGCTACATTGTAAATACTTTCCTGCTTTGTGGGTTGATCATACAATCTCTGTCACAAGTATCCAACTCATCATAGAATGAAAACATAATGAACGTAAGTGAATGGACCTGGTTGCTGCTGCTGCTGCTGCTGCTGCTAAGTTGCTTCAGTCGTGTCCAACTCTTAGCGATCCCATGGACTGCAGCCTACCAGTCTCCTCTGTCCTTGGGATTCTCCAGGCAAGAACACTGGAGTGGGTTGTCATTTCCTTCTCCAGTGCATGAAAGTGAAAAGTGAAAGTGAAGTCGCTCAGTTGTGTCCCACTCTTTGCAATCCCATGGACTGCAGCCCACCAGGCTCCTCCATCCATGGGAGTTTCCAGTCAAGAGTACTGGAGCGGGTTGCCATTGCCTTCTCCAGGACCTGGTTGGGTTCCAATAGAATTTTGTTGGCAGATACAGGCAGCCAGTGGCATTAGGCTGGCAGGTTTACAGCTTTATGTGAGATAATATGGTCAGGGGACAGGAGATGGTGGTGATTCAAGCAGACAGCCATCCTTCACTCCTCTGCCTTCTCTTCACACCCCTGCTGGGTGGCAGCCTCCTCATTTAACCCCCTCAGAAACTGGTATGAATAGTTTCCTTGAGTGAGTGATCTCGTCCTCATCCGTGTGGTTCTTGAGATTCCCTTGCAGGGTCTAATTTCCTGCTTCTCATCCAAACTTGTTTCTGTATCTGCATCCCATGCCTATGCTTTGTATTTATGACACAGAATAGCATCCTTACTCAGTACCACTTGAGTGCTAGAGTTAAATATGGCAGTGATAGCTATTAGCAGACATTTTGATTTAGGCTTTGATGATGTCTGCTCAGTCGCTCAGTCATGTTCTAGTCCTTGAGACCCCATGGACTGTAGCCCGCCAGTCTCTTCTGTGCATGGAATTCTCCAGGCAATAATACTGGAGTGGCTTGCCACTTTGACCCTCACTAAATAGCTGTTTATGGGAAATATAGCCACATTAGAGATGGGTTAATGTTGACTCTACCAAATTTTTTTTATTATAAAAACAATAAACTTAAGGGAAACTTTGAGGAAACAAATATATCTACCAACACGATTCTAAAATAATTATTCTTTTTTGTGCATATTTGCTATTCCCATAAGTACTTCTGTTTTTCTAGAGTGGGTAACTGTGCATGTGAACTCTGTTTTATTTAGCATTAGTCACAAGAATCTTTCATGAGTAATCGGAAAGATTGTTAGGACAAAATAGTATTGCATCAATGTCCCATAATAGTTGCTAATTTTTCACTAAAAAATGCTGTACTAACTTTTTTTTGTACATTTTGTTATTGTTCTGGTTGGTTTGGTTTGTTTTTTCCCTTAGGACAATATCCCAGAAGTAATATTATCCAAGGACATGCCCAGCTTTATGACTTTCAGTCTAGTTTACCATATCTTTTCTTAAAAGGTTTGGAGTATTCTACAAGTGTTTGCAATTTGAGGGTATTAGCCTTACCAAACTTTATAAGAAATAGTACTTAATTTAGTAGTAATTAATGTCTTCTATATTTAAAGAACTGGGACAGTTACTTTGTGTATGTGAATGTATGCTTGTATGTATATATATATGACATTCTACTTCCACAAGTATTTATTGAGTGCCTACTATGAACTATCACTGGGAAAGACTGAAGGCAGCTGGATGGCATCACTGATACAGTGGACATGAAATTAGGCAAACTCCAAGAGATGGTGAGTGACATGGAGGCCTGGCATGCGGCAATCCATGGGATCACTAAGAGTCAGACATAACTAGGCAACTGAAGAACAGCAAGTATGAACTATGTATAATAGAGTTTTAATGGTGAGCAGAGGATAGCTTCTGTGTGACTTTGATCTTACTAGGGAGTTAAGATACACACATAAATAACTGTAATAAAATTTAGAAGATGAGACACATCATGGAAGAAACACAGTAACAATATGATGGGCATTTGGGAGGGATGAGGGGAAATAGAGATGGTGTCTGAGCTGAACTTTGAACATTGGGATGCTTGGAGGTGGTAAGATTTGCCTTTCATTCCATAACCATGTCCTGATTGCCAACTACATGCCAAGTCCCCTGCTACAAGCTAGGAATATAAAGGGGGAAATACAGAGCTCTTAAAGTTTACTCTCTAGTGGGATAAACAGCCTTAAAAAAAAAAAAGTTGTATGCTCAGGGGGCATGGAGGGGTGGGATGAATTAGAAGATGGAATTGACATATATGCACTATTGATGCTGTGTATAAAATACATGTATATGTGTATATATATATATATAATAGATACCTAAGGAGAACCCACTGTGAGCACAGGGAACTCTACTCAGTGCTGTGTGGTGACCTAAATGAGAAGGAAATCCAAAAAAGAGGGCATATATGTAAACATGTAGCCAATTCACTTTGCCGTACAGCAGAAACTAACATAACATTGTAAAGCAAGTATCAGTTCAGTCGCGCAGTCGTGTCCGACTCTTTTTGACCTCATGAATCACAGCATGCCAGGCCTCCCTGTCCATCACCAACTCCCGGAGTTCACTCAGACTCACATCCATTGAGTCCANACTCCTTTTCCTATTTGGAACCAGTCTGTTGTTCCATGTCCAGTTCTAACTGTTGCTTCCTGACCTGCATACAGATTTCTCAAGAGGCAGGTCAGGTGGTCTGGTATTCCCATCTCTTTCAGAATTTTCCACAGTTTACTGTGATCCACACAGTCAAAGGCTTTGGCATAGTCAATAAAGCAGAAACAGATGTTTTTCTGGAACTCTCTTGCTTTTTCCATGATCCAGCGGATCTTGGCAATTTGATCTCTGGTTCCTCTGCCTTTTCTAAAACCAGCTTGAACATCAGGGAGTTCACGGTTCACATATTGCTGAAGTCTGGCTTGGAGAATTTTGAGCATTACTTTACTAGCATGTGAGATGAGTGCAATTGTGCGGTAGTTTGAGCATTGCCTTTCTTTGGAATTGGGATGAAAACTGACCTTTTCCAGTCCTGTGGCCTTCTGCAGTAATTCTGGAGCCCAGAAAAAAAAAAAAATCAGTTAGTGACTCTGAAAATGTAAAGAACATATTGTTTTGAGGAATCAGCTCAAACCAGATTTATCAAGTTGGAATTCAACCTATAGAACTCTCACTGGTCAGAGAATCTAATAATCTTTCAAGGATATCTTATTATCCTGATATCCAATTCTGCATACCAAAGGATTTTCATTGTTATCTACACATTAATAAACATTTCATCATCTTTAGGATCATTCTCTGAAAGGATTGCTTCTTCCATATATTCAATGTCTCCTGCAAATTCAAGTTAAAAGAGTGAAGTCTCATAGTAGATCATGCACAACTCCTGGAGCCAAGCTCTGTGTACTTTTTCTTTACTTTAATAACTTAGTACTTCAATAGTTTGGGGCAGAAAAAAACTATGGCTCATGGATCATATTTGGTTCACTGCCTATAAAGAAAGTTTTATTGGGAAAAAAATCTACTTTCATTTATTTTCACATTCTCTATGGCTGCTTCTGAGCTCAATAGCAGAGCTGAATACTCACAACAAAAATTGTATCATCAGAATGCTTCTAGCCCTTTACAGAGAATGTTTGCTCATCCCTGATTTAAGACACTGGCCCAGGCCCCTCATTTGTAAGTGCCTGAGAGGGCTGGATTACATGAACTCTAAATTCTATGCCATCTCATGCTTATTATCTTGTTTTCATTAGTTTATCTGTGTCTGGCTCTATAGATCCAGACTACATTAGCATTCATGTCAATAGTATACTTTTTTTTTTCTGCTTTCCCCTTTTTCTTGTTTGAACACATTAAATAAATATGGTACCCTCAACAGAACAATTATTAACTGCAACAGAAAGATCAATATTCTCTGTTCCTAATTCATATTTCATTCTTCATAGAAAGGTAAGGAAGGGCTCTCAGGTGATGACAAGAAGTCATATTCCAGTACCTATTAACAGATTTACAGGTTTTTTTGTTTGTCTTAATTTGAGTTTGGGGACTTTTCTTGCTTTTTATTTAGACATCATTGGCAAAACATACTATAATCAAGATGGAACTCAATATTTAGTTAATTTTATTTTAACCTGTAAAGAAATTTCCTAGTTCATACTATGTAGTGTATATTAGTTATTTAAAAATTAGAATATTTTATAAATTATTTTTGGCAAACCTGTTTCTAGCAGGTGAGATGTTGTATACACTGAATGCTAACTAATGACACTGGCCAGCAAAAAACAGAAGGGACACTTTAATAATATTTCTACAAAAAATATTTGCAAATAAAGGAACATTAAAGTTCATGACAATGAAATAATGGAGCCAAACTATTGATTTCCAACCTTTTCCTTTGCACATTTGATTTTCAATTTCAAAAGACAATAGAGTCACTCATAAAATTGAGCAAAGAGATAGATATGAACAGACAAAGGAGGGTAAGGGTCAAATGGGAGGAAACCACACATTTTACCATCTTCTAAAAAGTGAGGGTCCTTGGGCAGACAAAGGAAAGCTGGAACCTTCAGACTGACAGGAAATCAACATTTTGAGTTTGACAAGGGCTCTGTAGGCAGAGGAAAGGTGGGAAAATGCAGGATTATTTGGCATCACAAAGTAATCTTTTCCTTTTTATACCCACATTACAATAAAATTAGCCCTAAAGATAAGAAGTACCTATAATTCCCTGTTGCCATGACACTTCTAATTTAAGCTAAATAGGGAAAAAACGTTTCTTTTCCTTGAGAAGGTAGAGCTGGGATGAAAATCAGGAAATACTATACAAAACTCCTTCCTCTTCACTGAACATTCTGCCCATTCATTTTTCATGCCCCTTATAATATGCTTGCCAAAGAAACTCTGGAGAAGGCAATGGCACCCCACTCCAGTACTCTTGCCTGGAAAATCCCATGGATGGAGGAGCCTGCTAGGCTGCAGTCCATCGGATCGCTAAGAGTCAGACACGACTGAGCGACTTCCCTTTCACTTTTCACTTTCATGCATTGGAGAAGGAAATGGCAGCCCACTCCAGTGTTCTTCCCTGGAGAATCTCGGGGACAGGGGAGCCTGGTGGGCTTCCATCCATGGGGTCACACAGAGTCAGACACGACTGAAGTGACTTAGCAGCAGCAGCAGCCAAAGAAACTCAGGGCAGCTATTAACCGCAGTCTGCCCTCTCACCCCTTGAGAGCATAGTACACTTAATAAACCCTTGCTTTGTTTTCTTGACCTCCATATCTCATCTCTGAAATCTTTCTGTGACAAGACAAGAACCTGCTTTTGGAAAACATCTTAAATTCTGTAGGGGAACACATTAATATGATTTCCTCAAGCTATACATTATATATATGGTCCTGAAACAGTTTTTTTTTTTTTTTTTTTTTTAAGAAGTGCTATGCTGAATAAATGGTCTGAAATCTGCTCAGTTAGATCTGATAGCTTAAGTCACTCTGGTCTGTAATGATGTCTTGCCATGAGGTAAGAGCTACATCCCAAGAGTCAAAAGACAAAGCAAAATTTTCTTAATGCAAAATTAAAAAAAAAAAAATCTTCTTAAGTGTATAAGGCAAAAGAAGTAACATCCTTCAGGAACAAACTGACATAGGCTATCATCTCGGCATTATTTAGAACAGTTTTAACTACATTTTAGAGGAAAATGATGGCAGAGGCACACTCTAAAAATCATCCTTATTTAGTATTCAAAAGCCAGAAACCACACCCTCAAATATTAAGGTATTCTACCAGGAAGGCATTGACTTCTTAGCAATGAAAATGCTACTCTGACTTGCTTAATTCACAATGTTGGTTTTTGCTCTTCTCAACATTGACTATTTTATCTAGTCTTTCAGTTTATTCATGGGTAAATGCTGTTTTCTCTGACTTACTGGATTATTCTTAGAGATTAGAGTGATGTAGTGTGGTGTTGGAGAAGACTCTCGAGGGACTGCAAGGAGATCCAACCGGTCCATTCTGAAGGAGATCAGCCCTGGAATTTCTTTGGAAGGAATGATGCTAAAGCTGAAACTCCAGTACTTTGGCCACCTCATGTGAAGAGTTGACTTATTGGAAAAGACCCTGATGCTGGGAGGGATTGGGGGCAGGAGGAGAAGGGGACAACAGAGGATGAGATGGCTGGATGGCATCATCCAGTCTGAGTGAATTCTGGGAGTTGGTGATGGACAGGGAGGCCTGGCTTGCTGCGATTCATGGGGTCGCAAAGAGTCAGACACGACTGAGCGACTGAACTGAACTGAACTGAGTGTAGAAGAGACAGTGCTTTGCTGCCCTTAAGAAACGAAGATGAAGATGTGAATGACCTTAAAGGTCTTTGTCCAAATCAGCTTCTTTTCTCCCCATCCTTTCCTTCCAGCAGGAGGAAAATCAGTCATGTCTACACAAATCCCAATTCCATTAACCTTTCAGATACTGCAGAGACACACTTATACTAAGGTCCCTAACATTATATATGTCAAGAATCGGCTGGCATGTCCTTTACATGTCTCTCTTGTAATATCTTGACTATTTCAAAGAGCTTATAGTTCAGATACCTGAGAGCATTAAAGTGCAGGACAATTTTTATTTCTGGAATAATGCCTGAACTTAAGGTTCACTGGAGTGACAAAGAATACTAAAGGCAGACTCTCTCATACACACAATATATTTAGTTCCCTTATTTTACATACTTGTTAAAGTCTCTATGTTTAAAGTTCATAGAAAGACAGTAAAGAGGAAATACTAAACAAAACTTATTCATTGGAAACCACACGAAGATGGGTAAACTGAATCCTAATATCAGACTGCATACTAGAGCAAATATGAATAAATACTCTAGAAACTCGGTGGATTAACTCCCATTCCAGCTTCACTTTTTATAAAACATGTAGCCTTGGAACTATAACAACTTTTCTGTGCATCTGTTACCTCAGATATAAACAGGAATGAAATTGACTAATATAGCTACAAAGATGACTAAGTTGATATTTGCTGTAACTATATTTGTATGTGTGTGTGCTCAATTGTGTACAACTCAGTGAGTTAGCAGCATCAGCAGCTGGGACCTCATGAACTGTAACCCACAAGGCTCCTCTGTCCGTGTGATTTTTCCAGGCAAGAATATTAAGCAGGTTGCCATTTCCTCCTCCAGTAACTATGTTTAAGCATGGTTTACTAAAATTTTATTTCTAAATTTTAAAGTAAATTTTAATAATGGATAAGTATCAAGTATCAAAATATTAAAAAGTAAAAAGATCAGAGACCAAAAGACAAGATTTTTGAGGCCATACTAAAGTAAATAAAACCTTTTATAATTATAATATATTAACTCTTTTTTAATCTGTTAATATAATATCATTGTATTTCTACACAGACTCAGTTCAATACAGTTCAGTTGCTCAGTCCTGTCCAGCTCTTTGGACCGCAACACACCAGGCCTCCCTGTCCATCACCAACTCCTGGAGTTTCCGCAAATGCATATCCATTGAGTCAGTGATGCCATCCAGCCATCTCAACCTCTGTTGTCCCCTTCTCCTCCTGCTCTCAATCTTTCCCAGCAACAGGGTCTTTTCAAATAAGTCAGCTCTTCGCATCTGGTGGCCAAAGTATTGAAGTTTAGCTTCAACTTCAGTCCTTTCAATGAACACTCATGACTGATCTCCTTTAGGATGGACTGGTTGGAACTCCTTTCAGTCCAAGGGACTCTCAAGAGACTTCTCCAACACCACAGTTCAAAAGCATCAATTCTTCGGTTCTCAGCTTTATAGTTCAAAACTCACTTCCATATGTGACTACTGGAAGAACCATAGCTTTGACTAGATGGACTTTTGTTGGCAAAGTAATGTCTCTGCTTTGTAATATGCTCTCTAGGTTGGTCATAACTTTTCTTCCAAGGAGTAAGCGTCTTTTAATTTCATGGCTGTAGTCACCATCTGCAGTGGTTTTGTAGCCCCCTAAAATAAACTCTGTCACTGTTTCCACTGTTTCCCTCTCTATTTCCCATGAAGTGATGGGACCATATGCCATGATCTTAGTTTTCTGAATGTTGAGATTTAAACCAACTTTTTCATTCCTCTTTCACTTTCATCAAGAAGCTCTTTAGTTCTTCACTCTCTGCCATAAGGGTAGTGTCATCTGTATATCTGAGGTGTTTGATATTTCTCCTGGGAATCTTGATTCCAGTTTGTGTTTCATCTAGCCGAACGTGTCTCATGATGTACTCTGCATATAAGTTAAATCAGCAGGGTGACAATATACAGCCTTGTTGTACTCCTTTTCCTATTTGGAACCAATCTGTTGTTCCATGTCCAGTTCTAACTGTTGCTTCCTGACCTGCAAACAGATTTCCCAGGGACAGGTCAGGTGGTCTGGTATCCCCATCTCTTTAAGAATTTTCCACAGTTTATTGTGATCCACACAGTCAAAGGCTTTGGTATAGTTAATGAAGCAGAAATAGATGTTTTTTCTGGAATTCTCTTGCTTTTTCAATGATCCAGATGTTGGCAATTTAACTTCTGGTTCCTTTGCCTTTTCTAAAACCAGCTTGAACATCTGGAAGTTCACAGTTCATGCATTGCTGAAGCCTGGCTTGGAGAATTTTGAGTATTACTTTACTAGCATATGAGATTACAGAACCTAAAACAGATTATATGATATTTGCATATCTTTCACTCAATAAATGAGTGAATTAATTGCAATGGAGGGAGTGGAATGGATTCAAGACAGAAGGAAAAGCCCATGTTGTGGGCCAGGAGAGTATGATTTTTGCAAATATCCTATATCGTAGGATGTGATCTCCAGGATGTGTATACTTTCAGCCTCTTTATTCATGCAGGCCCCATCTTCTCATTTGATATGTTCTGTAAGAACTTTTGCTTTGTTAAGAGCAACACAAACCTCCCATTTCCTATACCATCATCCCTTTGCTTTGAATACAAAATTATTTAATATTAAGATCAACATGTAATTTTTACTTTTACCTCCTAATATACTTGCTTCAATCTTCCTTTTATTTTTTTTTATTGGAAGTAATTGCTTTACAGTATTGTGTGAGTTTCTGCTGTATATCAAATGAATCAGCTATAGATATACATATGTTGCCTCCCTCTTGACCCTCCATCCTATCTCTCACCCTATCTCACCCCTCTAGTTTTCACAGAGCATTGACTTGAGCTCTGTGTATTACACAGCAAATTCCCACTTCCTATCTATTTTACATATGGTAATGTATATGCTTCCATGCTACTCTCTCAATTTTCTACCCTCTCCTTCCCCACTGTGTCCACAAATGTGTTCCCTATGTCTGTGTCTCCGCTCCCCTGCAAATAGGTTCATTAGTACCATCTTTCTAGATTCCATACACATGCATTAATATACAATGTTTGTCTGTCTCTTTCTGACTTACGTACTCTGTATGATAGGCTCTAGGTTCATACACCTCATTGGGACTGACTCGAATGCATTCTTTTTTATAGCTGAGTAATATTCCGTTGTATATATGTACCACAATCCTATATCTATTCCTTTGTCAATGGACATCTAGGTTGCTTCCATGTCCTAGCTATTATAAAAAGTGCTGCAATGAACAATGTGTCTCTTTCAGTTATGGTTTTCTCAGGTTATGTGCCCAGTAGTGGGATTTATATGCAGAGTACATCATGAGAAATGCTGGACTGGAAGAAACACAAGCTGGAATCAAGATTGCTGGGAGAAATATCAATAATCTCAGATATGCAGATGACACCACCCTTATGGCAGAAAGTGAGGAGGAGCTAAAAAGCCTCTTGTTGAAAGTGAAAGAGGAGAGTGGAAAAGTTGGCTTGAAGCTCAACATTCAGAAAACGAAGATCATGGCATCTGGCCCAATCACTTCATGGGAAATAGATGGGGAAACAGTAGAAACAGTGTCAGACTTTGTTTTTTTGGGCTCCAAAATCACTGCAGATGGTGACTGCAGCCATGAAATTAAAAGGCGCTTACTCCTTGGAAGAAAAGTTATGACCAACCTAGATAGTATATTCAAAAGCAGAGACATTACTTTGCCGACTAAGGTCCGTCTAGTCAAGGCTATGGTTTTTCCTGTGGTCATGTATGGATGTGAGAGTTGGACTGTGAAGAAGGCTGAGCGCAGAAGAATTGATGCTTTTGAACTGTGGTGTTGGAGAAGACTCTTGAGAGTCCCTTGGACTGCAAGGAGATCCAACCAGTCCATTCTGAAAGAGATCAACCCTGGGATTTCTTTGGAAGGAATGATGCTAAAACTGAAGCTCCAGTACTTTGGGCACCTTATGCGAAGAGTTGACTCATTGGAAAAGACCCTGATGCTGGGAGGGATTGGGGGCAGGAGGAGAAGGGGACGACCGAGGATGAGATGGCTGGATGGCATCACAGACTCAATGGACGTGAGTCTGAGTGAACTCCGGGAGTTGGTGATGGACAGGGAGGCCGGCGTGCTGCGATTCATGGGGTCGCGAAGAGTCGGACACGACTGCGCGACTGAACTGAACTGAACTGATGGTAGTTCTATTCCTAGATTTTTAGGGACTCACTGTACTGTTCTCCAAAGTGGCTGTCAGTTGACATTCCCACGGGCAATGCAAGAAAGTTCCCTTTTTTCCACATCCTCTCTGGTATTTGTTGTTTATAGATTTTTAATGATGGCCATTCTGACCAGTGTGAGGTGATACCTCATTGTAGTTTTGACTTGTATTTCTCTAATCATGAGAGATGTTGAGCATCTTTTCACGTGTTTGTTGGCCATCTTTATATCTCCACTGGAGAAATGTCTATTTAGGTATGCTCATTTTTTGATTGAGTTATTTTTATGGTATTTATCTGAATGAGCTGCTTATATGTTTTGGATATCCTTTGTCAGTTATTTTGTTGCAATTCTTTTCTCCCAACAATTTATTAAAACTGTTTTCTTTAACTGGGAAGGGAGTATTTGGGGGAGAATGGATACACATATATGTATGGCTAAATCCTTTCACTCTTCACCTGAAAGTATCACAACATTGTTTGTTAACTGGATATACCCCAACACAAAATAAAAAGTTAAAAATTAAATTAAAAAAATACTGCTTCCTTTAAGATCATTGATAATTTCCCCCAAATCACATGAAACATTTTTGAGTTTTACTCTTTGCCTATGTTTTCTCATCATTGTGCTAAGCAACAACTCATCTTGATAATCTGTATTCCCAATGTTGTATCTCTATGATTAAGTCTATCTCTCCCCCTGTAAATATGTAACTATGAGAGATATCCTTATCTCTCATTGTATCACTATTTTTTATCTCTTCTGCCTCCTCTCCTACATCTATGCAACATTCACCAAGGTTATGGTCATAATACTCTACATTTTATTTAACAAATTATTTCTCTTTCATATTGTATAACACTATAACTTCACTCATCACATCTATTCCAAAGGCTAGAGTCCCTGACGCTGTAAACAGTGTTAGAGTGATCAGTGTAGAAAAGACTGCTGTGTTTTCGCTCTTAAGAAAGTTAAGTTGCAGATATAAATGACTTTTAAAGTCTTGGTATAAATCAGCTTCTTCCCTTCTTCTTTATTTTCCTTCAGGAGGAATATCAGTTTATAAAAATGGCAAAATATTAATTATTATTGCATTTGTGTTCAAATTCAAATTAAAATACATATATCTACCTTATTCTCTCCTGCTATTGGTTCTGTTTCTTTAAGCCTGCAGTTACTTTTAGGTCTTTTCTTTTTCTGTCATAGTCAACAATTATCTATGCAACTGAAATTCAGTTTATTCTAAATGCATACCCTACATTAGAGAGATTTAATTATTGCTATTATGAGTTGTATTGTGTCCCCAGAAAAAAATATGATAATGTTCTAACCTCTAGTACTTTAGAATATTGTCTTTGAAAATTGAGTCTTTGTGGATATAAGTTCATTAAGATGAGGTCATAATTGAGCAGGATGAGCCTTAATCTATTACAACTAGTTTCCTTATAAGAGGACAGACAAACACACAGGGATAATGTCATGTGATGACAGAAGCAGAGACTGAAATGATGTAGCTGCAAGCCCAGGAAAGCCAAGGATTGAGGACCACCATTAGAAACCAGGAAGAGAGAAAGATTCTCCCTCAGAGGCTTCAGAGACCATGACCCTGACAACACCTTGACTCTATAATCTCCAGAACCATGAAGAAATGAATTTATCTTCCTTTAAGCCATCCATTTATGGCCCTCTATTGTGGCAGCCCTAGGAAATAATATATAGTTTCCCTTCTCATTTATTAATCATAAAACAGTTCTGAGTTAACATGGTATTCTGTACATTCCACTAAAATTCCATTCAATTTCTGACTATAAGTGTGATTTTACCTATTGTTCTTTGTAGTTTTAGCTAATTTTGGTGCATGTGTGTTGATGTTCTAATATTATATGCATACATGTTCAAGATTATTAGGTCTTCTTGGTGAACTGTCTCCATTATTGTTATGAAAGAATCCATTAAGCTCTTGAAATATTCTTTTCTCTAGAATAAATTAACTATTCAGTTTTACTTTGATTAGTGTGAGCATGGTATATTTTTTTCCATTATTTTATTTGTATCTGTATATATATAAAGTGAGCATCTTACAGGCAACACATGGTGAGTGGTGTCTTGCATTTTTTATCCCAGCTGACAACTCTCATCTTTTAATTGGGATGCTTAAAGCAGTTAAATTATTATAGCATATTTAAAATAAATAGTCTTGCTATTTGTTTTCTATTTATTCCATCTGTTCTTTATATACATTTTCCTCTTTTTCTGCCAAATCTTACCTACCAACAGACTGTTTTTATATAGCCTCAAAACAATAAAAATTTTGTTTTTGCCCATTTAAAAGGTTACAAGGAAAACAAAACAAAATATATTCAATAGAGATTAAATGTACTCCTCAAGGACTAAGCTATTTACTCTCTGCCCCCTTACAGAAGCATTATAATATATACCTGTGACGTTTAAAGAGCAAATTTAACTTTAAAGAGATTTACATTTTTAATGTCTTTATATCTATACCATTTAACCACTATTTTTGCTTCTTACTCCTTTGGAAAGATCAAGATTTCCATTCAGTATTATTTTTATTCTGCTTAAATTATTAGTTCAGTTCAGTTCAGTTGCTCAGTCGTGTCTGACTCTTTGCTGCCCCATGGACTATTGCCTGCCAGGCTTCTCTGTCCATGGGACTTTCCAGGCAAGAATACTGAGTGGGTTGCCATTTCCTCCTTCAGGGGATCTTCCCGACCCAGGTTAAGAACTTAAATCTTCTGCATCTCCTGCATTGGCAGGCAGGCAGATTCTTTACCTCCAGGGTAGTACCATCTGTCTGTTAGTCACTCAGTCATGTCCAATTCTTTGTGACCACAAGGACTGTAGCCCTCCAGGCTCTTTTGTTCATCGGATTTTCCAGGCAAGAATACTAGAGCTAGTTGCCATATACATTAGCAAATATATATATATATATATATATATATATATATATATATAATATAGCTGCTAATATACATGTCCTACATCTCAGCTATACTCTCTACTTTTCATGTGTGTTCATTTTCCAGTCATTATTTTCTGTTCCCCTTTCATTTTTATTATCTTATGTTCCTGTTCACTAATATTTTCTGCTGTAATAAGTAAGCATCCATTATTAGTCCTATCTAGTGTAGTTTTCATCTCAGTAATTGTGGTTTCATCTTTAGATGTTTGATTTGGATCCTTTTTGCATTTTCAAGTCTCTTTGTGTTTAATATTCCCTCTAGGATTATGAACTTATGGGAAAGAGCTATAACTGTTTTTAAGGTAGAAAGAAAAGAGAAAGTGAAGTCCCTCAGTTGTGTCCAACTCTTTGCAGTCTCATGGACTATAGCCTATCAGGATCCTCCATCCATGGAATTTTCCAAGCAAGAGTACTAGAGTGGGTTGTCATTTCCTTCTCCAGGGGATCTTTCTGACCCAGCGATCAAACCTGGGTCTCCTGCATTGCAGACAGACACTTTATTGTCTGAGTCACCAGGGAAGCCCTTGTTAGTCATTTGTATCAGTTTTGATTAACCAGTTTTATCCTCATAATATGTGAAATTGCTCTGCTGATTTCCACATCTGGCAATTTTTGACTGGATGACAAACACTGTTGAAATTTACCTTGTCAGTTGCTGGATTTTTGTATTTACACAAAAAATCTTCAATATTGTCCTGAGATGCATTTTAGTTACTTAGAAACAGTTAATTCTTTTGTAATTTGTTTGTATTTTTGATAATTGAGATAAGAGTAAGATTTATTCTACATCTAAATTTTCCTATACTTAGAGGCAAGACCCTTTTGAGTGAGATTCTTGGTACATTTTACATTTCATAGGTTTAGCTTCTGCCTGGTAGGAAGAGGAAATATGCACAGACTATAAGAGGTTCAGATATTGCTCCTGCTAATCCTCTTGGTTGATTTTTTGTCTAATCTTGGATCATCTCCTGACACCCACGGGCTGATTAGTACCCAATGATTACTCAAAAAAATATTATTTAAAGATCTCCAGAGCTATTTCTCTGAGAAATTCTCTCTTCTTTGATACTTGGGTCTGCTAACTGTAGCTTCACTGACCTTCCAGACTCCCAGATTGATCTCTTCCTGTGAGAAATCTTTTCAGGTTACATCTGGGTTTCTCCACTCTGCAAGTAGGTTGAAATAATTATTGGACTCATCCTATTTAATGTTTCCCATATCCCAGGTACTTCTTCATTGCCTGATTCCAATATCTTGAGAACTATTTTCTTTGACATTTTTTCCCTGTTTTTAGTTGCTTCTATTGGTCCAGTGTCAAACATTCCATCTTGACTGAATATGAAATTCCCCTTAACTCAACTTTGAGCTCAATTTACAGTATATTATTAGTGTAGCAATGAAAAATACTATATTATTTGCAAATTTCTACAAGATTCATAGTCATATGCATTTCATCAAAAGTATATTAACAGTCCTGGAACACTGAAATAACTACTGATCAGCCCATATATATGAAGAAGATATCAAAAGCCAAGAAAATCGAGGCATTATTTAAGCATACTACATAAAAGAGCAAATATAGTATCTTAACAAAGGATAAGTACACTAGTCAGTAAACAAGTGCAATTATGGATTGAACAGAATCAATGGTTAAATTGAAAATTGTTAATCACCCGGAAGGTAGAATACACAGCTGAAATTGAAGATAATTTATTTAAAAAAAAAAAAAAAAAACTCTGAAAGAGATATGCCTGTGCATTTTTGTTCTTTTACACAATCAAAAAGAAGGTGAAAATATAGTTTATTTATTAGGAAGCAACAGGACTAGTGTTAAAGAACCACACTGCCAATGCAGAAGATGTAAGAGACACAGGTTCAATCCTTGGTTTGGGAGAATCCCCTGAAGAAGGGAATGGCAACCCACTCGAGCATTCTTGCCTGGAGAATCTCATGGACAGAGGAGTCTGGAGGGCTAAAGTCCATGGGGTCATAAACAATTGGCCACAACCAAAGCAACTTAATACAACACATTAAGAGCCACCACAACTCTATATGACTGCTATTTCTGCATAAATGGTCAAAAATTCATTGAAACCTTGTTTTTAAGTGATTCAAGATCAGGATATTTATGCAATCAATTTTAAACAACTAAGAACTCAGGTTAGTTTTTTTTTTTTTAAGAGATGCTACTATATATACATTATACATTATTGATTAAAAAAAGGCAAAAGAAGAAGCTTAATTCCATTTAATAAGCATATGCTTTTTATTAAGTTTTTTAGAATTATGTTTGAAGACCTTCTCTATCAATGTTAGTTATTTTTTAATTTATTTAGTTTTTTTTCCCCTAAAAGTGATAGAACTGAACCATTAAAGTATTTTTAGCACGACCTTTCTTTAACTTAAATCTTTCTTCCAATCTAAACCTTTCCAGCAATGTCAATGCTGCTGCTGCTAAGTCACTTCAGTCATGTCCAACTCTGTGTGACCCCATAGATGGCAGCCCACTAGGCTCCTCTGTCCCTAGGATTCTCCAGGCAAGAACACTGGAGTGGGTTGCCATTTCCTCCTTCAAGGGATTTTCCAGACCTATGGATTGAACCCACATCTCCTGTCTTCTGCACTGCAGGTGAATTATTTAACCACTGAGCCATCAGAGAAGCCCAAGATGATGCAAAGCACTCATCAAAAACTTAATCACAAGTAAACGGATAAAAAAGTAAATTAACATACTCACTTTTATATTTGCAAATGTTGGGACAGTGATTACCCCATAATAGGTGTTCAAAATTGTATATATTTAATGAATAAAGAATTTTCCCTGTAGAAATTTTAACAAATTGTTTGAGTGAGGAATTATTGTTGTTTCAGAAGGCAGATGGAACAGGAGATCACGGAGCCAAGCACAAGGCCTCATGGAATATGCCAGGTAGTTTACACCTCATTAATATTTATTGAGTAAGTAATTCTCAAATTTTCACCCATTCAGGTAGATGGATGGTGAAGTATAATGAAACAATAATTTGATAATTGACAATACTTATAGATCTTAGGGAGTGTATCAAAGTATTTCAGATATAGGTAAGAGGGCAGAAATATGAAAGAATTAAATATAGAAAGCTCATTAAAGTTGCCACACATTAGGATATATCTCTCTCCAAAGATATATTTTAGACTAACTCTTCAGTGACTAACATTTTAATCAGTTAATATAATTACATTTCATGAAAGGGATAACATGTTTAGCAGCTAATATATTAACAGGATCAGATCATTATGGTCTAAACCACTAGAGGTTTCAGGCAATTGCACAAAAAGCTAGATGAATGTTCCAGCAAGTATTGGGTGAGGATGTGGAAAATTCTTAAAGAGATAGAAATACCAGATCACCTTACCTGCCTCATGAGAAATCCAAGAAGCAACAGTTAGAAACAGACATGGACAATGGACTAGTTCCAACTGGGAAAGGAGTACTTCAAGGCTGTATATTGTCACCCTGCTTATTTAACTTATATGCAGAGTCCATCATGCTAAATGCTGGACTGGATGAAGCACAAGCTGGAACCAAGATTTCAGGGAGAAATATCAATAGCCTCAGATATGCAGATGACATCACCCTTATGGCAGAAAGTGAAGAGGAACTAAAGAGGCTCTTGGTGAAAGTGAAAGAGGAGGGTGAAAAAGCTGGCTAAAAACTCAACATTCAAAAAACTAAGATCATGGCATCCAGCCTCATCACTTCATGGCAAATAGATGGGGAAACAATAGAAACAGTGACAGTCTTTATTTTCTTTGCTCCAAAATCACTGCAGATGGTGACTGCAGCCATAAAGTTAAGACACTTGTTCCTTGGAAGAAAAGCTTAAGCAACCTAGACAGCATATTAAAAAGCAGAGACATTACTTTGCTGACAAAGGTCTGTATATTAAAAGCTGTGGTTTTTCCAGTAGTTATGTATGGATGTGAGAGTTAGACCATAGAGAAAGCTGAGCACCTAAGATGCTTTTTTACTGTGGTGTTGGGGAGAAGATTCTTGATAGTCCCTTGGACTGCAAGGATATCCAACCACTAAAGGAAATCAGTCCTGAATATTCATTGGAAGGACTGATCCTGAAGCTGAAGCTTTGGCCACCTGATATGAAGAACTGACCCTCAGAAAAGACCCTATGCTAGGAAAGATGGAAGACAGAAGGAGAAGGGTACAACAAGAGGATGAGATTGTTGGATGGCATCAACTTGATGTATGTGAGTTTAAGCAAGTTCCGGGAGTTGGTGATGGACAGGGAAGCCTGGCATGCTGCAGCCCATGGGATCACAAAGAGTTGTACATGACTGAGCAACTGAAGTGAACTGAACTTTAGTAGGACTCAACTGACCTAAAATAACCAGGGACAACATGAATGAGAGATGCAAAAGAATAGAAGATTCTACTCAAATGATAGTGAGAAATATGCTAAGAAATAACATGAAATTTGACTTGGGTGTGATATTACATAGCATACCAACTTAAGCAGTCTAGACTCTGGGTACTTGTTACGATCCACACAAATGTTGCCCAGGAAGACTCTAAGATAGATAACTCTTTAAAAATTAATTGGGTTCCCTGAAGAGTCAGACACTACTGAATGACTTCACTTCCACTTCACTTTCATAATATAATTTATATGACATGTGCTTAACATCCTTGTGTTACCTACCATTATGTTTTACACATTATATAAGTGCAATAATTTTACTATTTTATATACTGTTCAAAATCCATGAACTAAAAAGCACCTGAAGCTCCGATATTTTGGCCATTTGATGTGAAGAACAGACTACTTAGAAAAGACCCTGAAGCTAGGAAACAGGAAGGCAGGAGGAGAAGGGTACAAAATAATTGTTGAGTGAATAAGTGAATGAATGAAATTTGCAGAGTCCACCTCTATTTTTCACTAAATTCCATCACTATTAGAGCTAGGAAAACATACCAAGCCCAATTTAGGAGTTAAGAAAAATGAAATTAAAATTAAAAGAAAATTGAGGTAGCAGAGAATGGAAATTTGCTGAGGCTTGACAGCAGTAACTTTGGGTATATGAGAACCCCTAAAACTCTTTCACAAATGGGATTCAGATCCTAACAAGAAATATTCTTATCCCTCTGAGAGAAGGAAAGATTCACCTATGAAATTTTGTATCAAACTAAAGTCATTAAAATACTGCTTACTTTTTGACATGGATACTGTTATGTGTACAAAAGCTTCTGTTCTGTCATTAAGTTCAGTTCAGTTCAATTGCTCAGTTCAGTTGAGTTCAGTCGCTTAGTCGTGTCCGGCTCTTTGCGACCCTATGAATCGCAGCACGCCAGGCCTCCCTGTCCATCACCAACTCCCGGAGTTCACTCAGAGTCATGTCCAATGAGTCCGTGATGCCATCCAGCCATCTCATCCTCGGTCATCCCCTTCTCCTCCTGCCCCCAATCCCTCCCAGCATCAGGGCCTTTTCCAATGAGTCAACTTTTCGCATGAGGTGGCCAAAGTACTGGAGCTTCAGCTTTAGCATCATTTCTTCCAAAGAAATCCCAGGGCTGATCTCCTTCAGAATGGACTGGTTGGATCTCCTTGCAGTCCAAGGGACTCTCAAGAGTCTTCTCCAACACCACAGTTCAAAAGCATCAATTCTTCAGTGCTCAGCCTTCTTCAACTTATATGCAGAGTTCAGTTCAGTTCAGTCGCTCAGTCGTGTCCGACTCTTTGTGACCCCATGAATCACAGTACGCCAGTCGTGTCCAATTCTTTGCGACCCCATGAATCGCAGCACGCCAGGCCTCCCTGTCCATCACCAACTCCCGGAGTTCACTCAGAGTCATGTCCAATGAGTCCGTGATGCCATCCAGCCATCTCATCCTCGGTCATCCCCTTCTCCTCCTGCCCCCAATCCCTCCCAGCATCAGGGCCTTTTCCAATGAGTCAACTTTTCGCATGAGGTGGCCAAAGTACTGGAGCTTCAGCTTTAGCATCATTTCTTCCAAAGAAATCCCAGGGCTGATCTCCTTCAGAATGGACTGGTTGGATCTCCTTGCAGTCCAAGGGACTCTCAAGAGTCTTCTCCAACACCACAGTTCAAAAGCATCAATTCTTCAGTGCTCAGCCTTCTTCAACTTATATGCAGAGTTCAGTTCAGTTCAGTCGCTCAGTCGTGTCCGACTCTTTGTGACCCCATGAATCACAGTACGCCAGTCGTGTCCAATTCTTTGCGACCCCATGAATCGCAGCACGCCAGGCCTCCCTGTCCATCACCAACTCCCGGAGTTCACTCAGAACAAAGTACTAGAGTTTCAGCTTTAGCATCATTTCTTCCAAAGAAATCCCAGGGCTGATCTCCTTCAGAATGGACTGGTTGGATCTCCTTGCAGTCCAAGGGACTCTCAAGAGTCTTCTCCAACACCACAGTTCAAAAGCATCAATTCTTCAGTGCTCAGCCTTCTTCAACTTATATGCAGAGTTCAGTTCAGTTCAGTCGCTCAGTCGTGTCCGACTCTTTGTGACCCCATGAATCACAGTACGCCAGTCGTGTCCAATTCTTTGCGACCCCATGAATCGCAGCACGCCAGGCCTCCCTGTCCATCACCAACTCCCGGAGTTCACTCAGAGTCATGTCCAATGAGTCAGTGATGCATCCAGCCATCTCATCCTCTGTCATCCCCTTTTCCTCCTGCCCAAAATCTCTCCCAGCATCAGAGTCTTTTACAATGAGTCAACTCTTCACATGAGGTGGCCAAAGTACTGGAGTTTCAGCTTTAGCATCATTCCTTCCAAAGAACACCCAGGACTGATCTTCTTTAGAATGGACCGGATGGATCTCCTTGCAGTCCAAGGGACTCTCAAGAGTCTTCTCCAACACCACAGTTCAAAAGCATCAATTCTTGGGCGCTCAGCATTCTTCACAGTCCAACTCTCGTATCCGTACAATACCACTGGAAAAAACCACAGCCTTGACTAGAGAGACCTTTGTAGTTCAGTTCAGTTCAGTCACTCAGTCGTGACTCTTTGCGACCCCATGAATCAAGCACGCCAGGCCTCCCTGTCCATCACCAACTCCTGGAGTTCACTCAGACTCACGTCCATCGAGTCAGTGATACCATCCAGCCATCTCATTCTTGGTCATCCCCTTCTCCTCCTGCCCCCAATCCCTCCCAGCATCAAAGTCTTTTCCAATGAGTCAACTCTTTGCATGAGGTGGCCAAAGTACTAGAGTTTCAGCTTTAGCATCATTCCTTCCAAAGAAATCCCAGGGCTGATCTCCTTCAGAATGGACTGGTTGGATCTCCTTTCAGTCCAAGGGACTCTCAAGAGTCTTCTCCAACACCACAGTTCAAAAGCATCAACTCTTCAGTGCTCAGCCTTCTTGACAGTCCAACTCTCACATCCATACATGACTACTGGAAAAACCATAGCCTTGACTAGACCGACCTTAGTCGGCAAAGTAATGTCTCTGCTTTTGAATATGCTATCTAGGTTGTTCATAACTTCCAAGGAGTAAGCGTCTTTTAATTTCATGGCTGCAGTCATCATCTGCAGTGATTTTGGAGCCCAAAAAAAGTCTGACACTGTTTTCACTGTTTCTGCATCTATTTCCCATGAAGTGATAGGACTGGATGCCATGATCTTCTTTTTCTGAATGTTTTGAGCCGTTGTCATTAGGTATACCCTAAACCTGGTGAGTCTACTGTATCATAGTATGGGGCACTTGTTTATTGTATAACTTACATAATCAGTAAAATTTGGCTTCCCTGGTGGCTCAGTGGTAAAGAATCCACCTGCGAATGCAGGGGACATAGGTTGGATCCCTGGGTCAGGAAGATCCCCTGCAGAAGGAAATGAGAACTCATTCCAGTATTCTTGCCTAAAAAATCCCATGGACAGAGGAATCTGGCAGGCTATAGTCAATCAGGTCACAAAACAGTTGGACAGGACTAAATGACAACAAAACAACAATTGCTAAAATTATGAGTTCACAAGCACTCATTTTTACAGCAGTAATATATCTACATGTTTGATCTCTTTTCTTCCCAATAGCGTTCTATGTTGAAATAGGTATGTTAAAGAAGAAACAAATCATATGATGAGTCTATCTACAGTAATCTTGATACTGTACTTTCATTATTAAATACAAAGAGCAAACATGAAATGGTGAGAAGTACTTATATTCACTGATTATTATACTGCTTTAACTGCCTTCAGTAGAGAAAAAAAAATTAAATTGTTTTCATGTAGATGATCTCAAACTTTGTTTTTGATATTTGATGTCTGCCTTTACATATGCAAAACCTAAGAAAAAAGTCACCTATATATTTTACTCATTCATTTGCCAAAGGATAAGATTTAATATAGCAATATTCTGAAAACTATAGTATACATTTTTGCCTTGTGAATAGAAAATGAGTTGATCTATAATTATTCAGAAGAGTTGGGCAGTAATCATCATTTTGACCAATTTTTCTTTATAAATTGGGAATCTTTGAAAACATATCTTTTAGCATGTCTTTCAAATAGGCTATATTGGTTGAGTTATTCAATGAAATCACTACCTAAGCAAAAAAGAAAGTATTTGCATAAACATACAGTTTTTAAGCAATTTTACTCCATCACATTATTTAGTGCATTAGCTAAAGTGAATTTATTTGCCTTCTCATGATCTGCAAAGGATATATTCATGGTCATCTCCTGCAATTAAAAAAAGGAAATCACTTTTACGATAGATTTTTTTTTTTTTCTTTTAATCTGGCTGCCTGGGTCTTAGTAGCAGCATGTGGAATATGACCAAGTTCCCTGACCAGAAATTGAACCTGGGCCTCCTGCTTTGGGAGTGTAGAGTCTTAGCTATTGGACCACCAAGGAAGTCTCTATTTTCATGGTAGATTTTTATGTCAGTTTCAAGTGTCTTTTAATTATCAAATGTATTTAAAATTATGTATACTTTAGTTTCCTATCCAGGATATAAATAAAACTTTTCAATTAATGGATTAATGTACAATTATTGTAGTCAGTTGAGAAAGTTAAATTCTATTACACTCCCTAAGTGTTAATCAATTAGCCATTTTCATTAGCTTAACTCATAATACTGGAGTGCCCCCAAAGAATTAATTATTTTTAAAAATTAAAATATTTTTATAATTCAATTTAATGAAATATGTCATATCTGTGGCTAATTTTACCTTTTCCTTTTCATTCTCACTCAATTCCTCTACCCTTGCCCTTTGGGCATGCACAGAAGCCCACCTCTGTACATCCACACATGACATTCAATTATGCATATTCCTAACTGTTGGCATGAGCTGTATACTAAATAGTGTACCTGTCAAGCTTTACATGTTTTCATTTTAAAATTCCCATTTAAATGCAAATTCTGCCATTTAAATAGAGTCCTCGTGTGCTTTATTACACTATAATTACTATTTCCCATCTTCCTGGAACCAACTGCAAGAAAGGCCATAGGTCACTCTACGAGCCCTCTAAAAGTGCAATTGAAATCAGGAAGTCATCATCTACAGCATTGTGAATGACACCCATTTGTTAAGGAAGACCTGAGGGGCTGATTCAAACAGTGCCCTAAAACCTGTCTTGTTCTGTGATTTACAGGAACAAGAACAAACAAAGCCCACAGCTATAATCTCTTCAGGTCCATGTGAATTAAACAGGTTAGCCAGAATTTGGCACAAATAAATAGCAATTGAAATGCTGGCCTCATTTGGAAAGGAGACACATGCCAAATGATACAAGCTAATTCCAATGTCAAGGGACAAGAAAAAACACAAATGTATTTAGTTATTGTCTATTCTTATTGAATGAAACTCAAAGTCATGGGTTTAACTTATTATAGATGATAGAACTAACATTTTCTATAGGATTGTTTATTGATTACATGGGATAAATATAAAAGATATACATTAATGTACATTTGAAAGTCTTTAGGATACAAGAACATATAGTAAATTATTTTTTTTTGCATTTTCAAGTTACTTTTTTAAAATTAATTTTTATTTTTTTAGTTTGTTTTGTTTACAATACTGTATTCGTTTTGCTACACATCGACATGAATCAGCCACGAGCGTACACGAACTCCCAATTAGTATATATGGTTGTATATCTGCAGAATATCTATAAACTCATTCATTATAGCATTGTTAGCATTTAATTCTCTGTTGTTGTTCAGTCACTAAGTCCGATCAGCTCTTTGTTACCCCATAGAGTCTAGCACACCAGGCTTCTCTGTACTCCACTATCTCCCCAAGTTTGCTCAAATTCATGTCCACTGAGTCGGTGGTGATGCTATCTAACCATCTCATCTTCCGCCTCCTCCTTCTCCCTTTGCCTTTGATCTTTCCAAACATCAAGGTCTTTTCCAATGAGTTGGCTTTTCTCATCAAGTGGTCAAAGTATTGGAGCTTCAGTCACAGTCCTTCCAATGAATATTCATGGTTGATTTTTTTTTACAGTTGACTCGTTTGATCTTCTAGCTGTCCAAGAGACTCTCAAGGGACTCTCTGTCCAAGAGTTTTCTCCAGTACCACAATTTGAAAGCATCAGTTCTTTAGCACTCAGCCTTCTTTATGGTTCTTAGCATTTAATAAAACATTTAATAGAAAAATTTAATAAAATCTTGGCATTATATATTTTATATGTGTGTTCTGTGGTGTGGTGTGCATGTGTATTTGGGGTAATGTGCATGTGTTTTTGGGGTGGTAGATTGTGAGTGGCAACCAGTAAAAATAAAACAGAAAAGACAAAAAAAATGGCTTCTATATGCAGCTTATCTCCAAAATGCTTGTTAAATTTATTTGAACTTCTGCCCTGAGAAGTGAAAAGAATATGGACATTTGAATCAGACAAACCTGGCCTCAAATAAGATTAACAAGTGACCAAGTCGGTATCCCTAAGCAAGATATTTCATCTCTCTCTCTGAAGTTGGAAACAGAGTATAAAATGTCTTAGAAGCCATACATCACAAGCATAGACATAGGTATAGAATACAGATAACTTTAGATAATAACATTATTGAACATAGAACACATAACTTCCTCAGACATTCAACACCCCCATGCATTTAGTTCAACATTGATTATAGACATGTATTACTTAAATACAGGACAGAGAGTGCCACTTTTCTCATAACTACTCTAAACCCCTCTGTGCTGTGCTTAGTTGCTCAACTGGGTCCAACTCTTTGTGACCCCATGGACTGAAGTCCGCCAGGCTCTCTGTCCGTGGTCATTCTCCAAGCAAGAATACTGGAGTGGGTTGCCATGCCCTGCTCCAGGGGATCTTTCTAACCCAGGGATCGAAACCAGGTTTCCAGCATTGCAGGCAAATTCTTTACTGTCTGAGTCACAAGGGAAGCCCAAGAATACTGGAGTGGGTAGCCTATCCCTTCTCCAGAGGAACTTCCCAACCCAGAAATCGAACTGGGGTCTCCTGCATTGCAGTTAGATTCTTCACCAGCTCAGCTACACCAGGGAAGCCCCAAATCCCTCTAATGATAATGTATTTTCAGCTGAGATTATTGAGTTATAAATCCTAAGGCTCTGAGTACTGAAGGAGCCAATCATTTATATACAGGATAAGTTCAATTTGAGCCCTGTCATCCTTGAAAGTATTCCTTTAAAGTGAATTAAATAACCAACTAAAAATACATTCTTTGCTCTACTGTTTCTTCTCACCTTGACTTCTTATGATCTTGTTTCTAAAACAAAGGTAAATCAGGTTTCATTTTCTAAGTTTACTTATAATATCATACTTGATGTAATTAAAATTAGGAACCAACTTAAACATTACATTACTCGTGTGGCTCTGATCTTGGTAGTCACTGGCCCATGCTGAACTTCTTGAAGTATATTTTGTCAAATTTGTTCTTTCGGTCAAATATATGATTTATTCTTGTCATTTGGAATTATTCCTCATATCAATATTGAGATACTTGGTTCCAAAATGTTCTAATTATTTCTATGGATTTTTTTAATAGGTTTTATTTCAGCTAATTTATTAAAGTTTGGAATGCCCTTATGAAAATATAGATACATTTTAAAACTTATAGCATTCTTCAGGATATGAACTTAAAAATTCAGTTCTCCTAGCATAGGAAATTTAATCTCAGATTCTCCATATTTAATCTCAGAGTTCCATATTTTTAGCCACCTGGCTATACTTTCATAGCTCATAAGGCTGAAACTACCAGAGCCTCTGGGGGAAGGTGTTGGCAAACAGGGCCATAGTTTTCAGTATTCTACTTAATGTACAGGCTTTGATTGCACTCAATTACAAGTGCCATTTCTAGATTTAAATGCTATTTTAGATACTGTTTGCAATTAGTGAACCTACTTGTTTCAATTTTCCCTCCCAAGCTATTCATTAAAACCTCTCATAGGATCATGTTCTGGAAGAATTTTTCCTCCCCACATTCATTTTTATTTTAGAAATTAATGGGATGACTCAGGCACATATTTCCACACAGAAAATAAATATTCTTTAAGTTTATGCTGTGAATTTATCTTTACTTTTATTCTATTTTCTATACAACAATATTTGAACTCGGTAAATTGTTTCAGAATGTCAGTGGAACTCAATTGCTTTTGTCAAGATATTAACAGCATCAGTAATTGAATCTCCCCTTTCATTTATGGTTCTGGCTGCATTATGACATCTCCAGTTCCTGGCAGTTCACCAGATTAGTGCTTAACTTATTTAAACTTCAAAAACTGGAGCATCTGTCAAAGACTCTAATTTCACCCACCTGTGGTTTATTTAGTTATTCTTTCGCTCAGCACCAATATATCTTGATTGCCCACTCTTATGCATGTGTGTGCTAAGTTGCTTAAGTCAAGTCTGACTCTGCTACCCTCTGGACTATAACCCTCCAGGATCCTCTGTCCATGGCATTATTCAGGCAAGAATATTGAAATGGGTTGCCGTGCCCTCCTCCAGCGGATCTTCCTGACCTAGGTATTGAACCCGAGTGTCTCACATCTGCATTGGCAGGCAGGCTCTTTACCACTAGTGTCTTCATCAGTCTAATTAAGGCGCTGTGGTAAAAGTATCAGTCTGTCAGATAATTTTGCTACTTTCATAAGTCTTAACTTTAGTAGGAGAAAGAAATGCAAAAATAAATATATATTTGAATAAATATAGTTTATAATGTCAGCTTTAAGTGCCATAAGGAAAATAAAGAGGTGTAAAGTGAAAAGAAAAAGAGGCATATGTGGGGGCAGAAAAATCATTATATAGATGGAGTGTCCAGGCCGTTCTTTATGATCTGACTTGTGAGAGAAACCTGAGTGTGATAAGTGAGATCTTACCAAAACTGGGGAGAAAAAACTGTTCCACTTGTAGAAAATAGCAAGGAGAGACCCTGAAAGGGTAAACATGTGTTATGTTCAATGTTAAAAAGTGCTGGCTAATTGGAGATGAGTGAGTAAAGAAGGAGACAGATTATAAATGAGATCAGGGAGTTGCCAACTGCTGCATCATATGGGGCCTTTGAAATTCAAAACAAAGACTTTGAAATTTGGTCTCTGCTATAAAAAAGTATTTTGTTTCCAATGAGATTACTTTAGCTACTATCTGAAGAATTGATTTGTCAATGAAAGAGTGGAAAGATTTATGCAGTCTGAGACTGTTGTAATGGTTCTGGAAAGATGGCAATTGGTGGGCATGGTAGCAATAGAGGGAAAATTAACTACTATATACTATACACACACACACACACACACACACACACACACAAAGAGCTTGCTTGTAGGACATACTAGCCCTTTGTTTCACAGGATAAGACCTGATCACCGAATTCTTCTCTTTCTCTTACCACAGACTATTCATCACCAAACTATATTGCTTCAAGTTTTAAAATATAATCTGAGTCCAACTGCCTCACTTGCTCCATTGCTATAAAACATGGGCCAAGTCTGCAGTGTCTCTTGCTCAGATGAATGCCTCCTCACTGGTCATCACATTTATATCTTTCCCCTATGTTGTCTGATATCTAATATTATTGTGACAACACAGCAACAGCCAAGATACTGCTAATCTGTAGAAAAGAGAAATTTACTTTTCTGTTCAAACCTTTGAAGTGGTTTTACCTGATCTGGTTCATAGCTATACCTTCAATTTAGTTATTTCTATATGTCCTCAGCACACCCCCTCCAGTAACACTGACTCCTTTGCTTTTTAGGAACATACAACGCAGATCTCTACCTTAAGGCCATTGTGTTTTCTCTCCACTCTCTCTAGAATTCTCTTCCTCATAGGTGACTCTCTGTTACACCCTTCAACCTACTTCACATCTTCATTTACTGTCGACATCTATGACACCTTCCCTGATTTACCCTTTTAAATTGAATCCCCTAAATCTAAACTTTTTATTTAGCTTTCCTGTCTTATTTGACTTTATTACATCAATATAATCTATAAAAGATTATAATCAAAGATCTGGTCAAAGCTATGGTTTTTCCAGTAGTCATGTATGGATGTGAGAGTTGGACCATAAAGAAAGCTGAGCATCAAAGAATTGATGATTTTAAACTGTGGTGTTGGGGGGAAGATTCTTAAGAGTCCCTTTAACTGCAAGGAGATCGAACCAGTCAATCTTAAAGGAAATCAGTCCTGAACATTCATCGGAAGGACTGATACTGAAACTGAAGCACCAATACTTTGGCCACCGGATGCGAAGAACTAATTTCTTGGAAAGACCCTGATGCTGGGAAAGATTGAAAACTGGAGAAGGGGACGACAGAGGATGAGATGGTTGGATGGCATTACCGAGTCAATGGACATGAGTTTGAGTAAGCCACAGGAGTTGGTGATGGACAGGGAAGCCTGGCATGCTGCAGTCCATGGAGTCACAAAGAGTTAGACATGACTGAGCAACTGAACTGAATATATATATATATATATACATATATATATATCTTACTTGATTTCTTATCATATGCCAATATCCATGCTGCTCACAAAATATTTCGAGTTCTCCAACTCCTAGGTATGTGGGAGGGTTACACTTTCTGGCCCTTTAGTGTTTGAGTGGGATCATGTGACTAGGTCTAATAAAGTGTGAGCAATACTACTGTGTATCATTTTGGTTTTGGAGCACTTATGCATTGGTATGAGACCCTTCTTAGTACTCTGCCTTTTTCCCTCTCTAACTGGCACAACTGTAGCTACATAATGAGTCTTGACTGCAGAGAACATAAACGCAGATCCTGTAGCCAATTTGTATTAAACATTCAGCTTATATATGTTAAACCTTCATTGCTTTAAACTTCTAAGAATTTGAAGTTATTTAATAGAGCAGCATTATCTAGGTTTACGTGGGCAGGGATTTTTGTCTGCTTTGCTCATTGTTGTATCCTTGGCAACTGCGAGTACCTTGCATATAGTAACTTCTCAAAAAATAAGTTTGCTGAATGAATAAATTAACTATCCAGTGACTACTAACTACCAGATTATAATTATTTCTCTGTCATAGTCAACAGTAACCTCTCACTGAAAACTACCATTAACCATTCAACTTCTTAGTCTTTGTGGGGAAAAAAAAAAAAGGATTTTTATTGGACAATCTTTGTGATTTTAACGCTGCATTTGGAATGCTTATTAGCCTTGGGTGATTTTAAAGAGCTAACCCTTTTCTCAGAACTTGATTGGTATAATTGTATTGTCACCCATGGTGAATATTGATGAAAATGAAGGCTAGAGAAAATCAAATGAAATGAGAAATTATGAATGTTTGCCAAGTGCCACACATATTTGTTTTGATTCATTATCAAGAGAGAATACTTTGTTCAACATTATAATCCCTTTGGAGGAAAGACAGTACAATAGAACAGAATGCAGAGAAAGTCTATTCCTTGCCCAGAGTAAAAAGTATCATCTAAGAGGTCAGCACCCCTGATTGTTTTATAGGCTTGATCATAATGTTGCTCCGAGGTAATTTGAGGGAAAAAATTAAAAAATGAAGTAGTGAACTAATACCGTGGCTAGCACTAGAAATAAAGCATAGTTTATGATCTATCACAGCTATGTAAATGTAAATAATTCTAAGCAGCCAGCTACATGAGAACAAGACCAGTAAGAAGCAGCTGAACACACTAAGACATAGCCACCAGTGATACTAGAAACAAGAGAAAAAGGAAACACTAAGCAGCTTTTGGCAGGTTATTAGAGGAATTAGTGATTTTATTTTTTCTGTCTTTTCTATTCAGAGTGCTTCTTCAGCTGTTTAGTTTCTGATGTTTTGTTAGATTTTAAGCAATTGCTTAAAACCATGGCTAATAATGGCTATTGTGAGTAGCAGAGAAGATGTTAGTCACTGGAAAGTTTTACAAATCTCAAACCTTTAAGCATGAGTAACAGCAGCAAATGACCTCACACATATAAATTAATAGCTAAGGTATAGATAAATTATTATTTCAAAAGTAAAATGACATTTTCATATATCCAGATACTATGAGTAGGAACATGGGCTACATTTGAGACCCCAAATTGAAATTCATCCTTAGTTTCCAATAATATATAGTAACCTGAAAAGTAAGTATCAAATATTCTTGATCTTAATTATGACATCTACCATCAATTTAAATTATATCATATATCACACATAATTACAACATAAACATATACACAGCAGGAGTTAGCTTTTCTTTCACTTGAATTTTCCATATAATTACATTTGGTCTACAGTTACTTCCTATAAAATATCTTAACTAATAATTCACAGCCTAATAAACATATATGTAGATGATATCTATAAAAGTAAAGATGTATTAAACAATGATAAAACACAGTCTGTTTAAATTTTTCTAATTTAAGCATTGTGAATTTTCCTCCCTTATGGGAAAAAAATACATCCCCAAAACACTCCAAAACATCATCAGTTACCTTTCAAACAAAAAGGAGGTGGGGAGGCAGGGCCAAGGTCATGGGATTCTGTATATTAAGGTTATAGTAATAGCTACAGATTGAATTAAATTTTGCTATCTTACTCAAGTAAGAGTGTTCATGCCCATTACAGAATATTTTAAGAGAGTGGGACTATGGGGAATTTAGGCAAGTGATGCAACCCATCTGTTTGTTTTCTCTTTTATGTTCAGTAACTCTCTTAAAGGTACAGGAGGACCTTGTTTAAATTTAGGGGGATCTCCACACATAACTCTTAATTTGAGTCTTAGTTCAGTTTAGTCGCTCAGTCGTGTCCAACTCTTGTGACCCCATGAATCGCAGCAGGCCAGGCCTCTTTGTCCTCACCAACTCCCAAAGTTTACCCAAACTCACGTCCATCGAGTCTGTGATGCCATCCAGCTATCTCATCCTCTGTCGTCCCCTTCTCCTCCTGCCCTTAATCCCTGCCAGCATCATACCCATCAGCATCCCTGGTCTTTTCCAATGAGTCAACTCTTCGCAAGAGATGGCCAAAGTATTGGAGTTTCAGCTTCAGCATCAGTCCTTCCAATGAACACCCAGGACTGATCTCCTTTAGAATGGACTGGTTGGATCTCCTTGTAGTCCAAGGGACTCTCAAGAGTCTTCTCCAGCACCACAGTTCAAAAGCATTAATTCTTTGGTGCTCAGCTTTCTTCATAGTCCAACTCTTACATCCATATATGACCACTGGAAAAACTATTTGACTCAAAAAAATTTGAGTCTCAGTATCAATTAAAACTATGAAGTTTGCCAACCAATACATTTCGGCATATAAAATTCAGAACCTATGTTGTAGAGGTGCCAAAGCCAATCTTTTATCTTTTGCTGTAAAAATTTCTTTTAGTAAACTTTAGATTTCTTATTGAGTCAAATTGTGGACTTCTTTGTTTTGTGTTTCTACCCACTTCCAGGTTTTTATTTTATTTGTTTGCATTGTCCTTTTTGCTTGTTTTTACTTCTGGGTATAATTCAGAGATTGTTCCACACTACTCTGCTCATTTTTTATTTTTCTTCCTATAGAAGGTCTTAAATCAGTATTGTCAGGTTTAAGGATCTTCCTATGGCTATATTTGTTTGTTTGTTTGTTTGTTTTAATTATTGCTTTGAAGAACCTTGGGCTTTAGGTAGGTTCTATCTGCCATGGGTATGCCATGATGTCTTTACCTATGAATCTAAATATCAGTATATTTATTATGATAAAGGCATAAGCAACAGCAGTAGCAAAAGCATTTTGTAGAGTTCTAGTATGCATTGGAGAGGGAAATGGCAACCCACTCCAGTGTTCTTGCTTAGAGAATCCCAAGGACGGGGAAGCCTGGTGGGCTGCTGTCTATGGGGTCACCAGAGTCAGACACGACTGAAGCGACTTAGCAGCAGCAGCAGTAAGGGTTCCGTTTTAAAGACTATGACTTAAGCATGCTACATGGTAACTAATATTTTTTTCACAGAAGTAACAATTTAACTGGCCTGTATATTGCTGGGCATAAGCCTTTTCCTCTGAGCACTCAATAAAATAGAGGTCAATTTCTGTTTAAGACACTGCCAATCATAGGGTAAAAGTATTTTCCTGAGATCAGTGTATTTCACAATTTAATCTACAATTGAGACTTATGTGAAATAAATCGCCGGTCGAGGTTCGATGCAGGATGCAGGGTGCTTGGGACTGATGCATGGGGATAATCCAGAGAGAAGGTGTGGGGCAGGAGGGGGGAGGTGGGGGTCGGGATTGGGAGTTCATGTACACTCATGGCTGATTCATGTCAATGTATAGCAAAACGAATACAGTATTGTAAAGCAAAACAAACTAAAAAAATAAAAATTAATTAAAAAATTTTAAAAAAGGGACATGATGCAATCTGAGATGCACAGCTATGTCTAGGTTAATATTCACAAACAAGTGACCTTTTAAAGGATTCCACTCTCATATTCCTGTTCCCCTTCACCACCTATCAAAACTTGTGACGTATGTAAGTTAAATTTTTAAAAGAGGCCCAGAAGGACTTAGCTGATATAGCGCAGAGAAATGTTGTTGAAACTGAAAGTTGTCAACTGGCACCAGCACAAGCCTAGCAAGAGAGGACTTTCTGGCGATCATCATCGAGATGCTACCACATTTGCTGTGCTGTTTGTTGTGATCACAGCAATATTGGAAATGAGTCCTACCCTAAATCTGGTTTGGATGTCAGGACTAATGATGCCAAATTTGTACCAAGAAAATAGCAGAAAGGTTTATTCACATACAGATTTTCTGGGAGAATAGGACTGATTCTTTTTGTTTGTTAGTTTTTGTTGTTGGTGGTGGTTTTTTATTATTATTATTTTTACCTTACAATATTTTATTGGTTTTGCCATACATCAACATGATCCACCACGGGTGTACACGTATTCCCAATCCTGAACATTCCTCTCACTTCCCTCCCCATACCATCCCTCTGGGTCACCCCAGTGCACCAGCCCCAAGCATCCTGTATCCTGCATTGAACCTAGACTGGCGATTTGTTTCTTATATGATACTATACATGTTTCAATGCCATTCTCCCAAATCATCCCACCCTCGCCCTCTCCCACAGAGTCCAAAAGGCTGTTCTATATATCTGTGTCTCTTTTGCTGTCTTGCATACAGGGTTATCGTTATGATCTTTCTAAATTCCGTATATATGTGTTAGTATACTGCATTGGTGTTTTACTTTCTGGCTTACTTCACTCTGTATAATCGGCTCCAGTTTCATCCACCTCATTAGAACTGATTCAAATGTATTCTTTTAAATGGCCGAGTAATGCTCCATTGTGTATATGTACCACAGCTTTCTTATCCATTCATCTGCTGACGGATATCTAGGTTGCTTCCTTGTCCTGGCTATTATAAACAGTGCTGCGATGAACATTGGGGTACATGTGTCTTTTTCAGTTCTGGTGTCCTCGGTGTGTATACCCAGCAGTGGCATTTCTGGGTCATAAGGCAGTTCTATTTGCAGTATTTTTTAAAGAATCTCCACACTGTTCTCCATAGTGGCTATACTAGTTTGCATCCCACCAACAGTGTAAGAGGTTTCCCTTTTCTCCACACCCTCTCCAGCATTTATTGCTTGTAGACTTCAGGATCACAGCCATTCTGACTGGTGTGAAATGGTATCTCATTGTGGTTTTGATATGCATTTCTCTGATAATGAGTGATGTTGAGAATCTTTTCATGTGTTTGTTAGCCATCTGTATGTCTTAGAAGGCTTGAGAGAGCTAAGGAAGGAGAATGGCTTCATTTTTATGGTGGTTAGAATTTGTGGCCATCTGAGTTAAATGGTCAGTTCACTTCAGTTCAGTGGCTCAGTCATGTCCAACTCTTTGCGACCCCATGAATCGCAGCACGCCAGGCCTCCCTGTCCATCACCAACTCCCAGAGTTCACTCATACTCACGTCCATCGTCAGTGATGCCATCCAGCCATCTCATCCTCGGTTGTCCCCTTCTCCTCCTGCCCCCAATCCCTCCCAGTATCAGGGTCTTTTCCAATGAGTCGGGTCTTTTCCAATGAGTCAACTCTTTGCATGAGGTGGCCAAAGTACTGGAGTTTCAGCTTTAGCATCATTCCTTCCCAAGAAGTCCCAGGATTGATCTCCTTCAGGATGGACTGGTTGGAACTCCTTGCAGTCCAAGAGACTCTCAAGAGTCTTCTCCAACATCACAGTTCAAAAGCATCAATTCTTCGGCACTCAGCCTTCTTCACAGTCCAACTCTCACATCCATACATGACTACTGGAAAAACCATAGCCTTGACTAGATGGACCTTAGTTGGTAAAGTAATGTCTCTGCTTTTCAATATGCTATCTAGATTGGTCATAACTTTTCTTCCAAGGAGTAAGCATCTTTTAATTTCATGGCTGCAATCACAATCTGCAGTGATTTTGGAGCACGCCAAATTAAAGTCTGACATGGTTTCCACTGTTTCTCCATCTATTTCCCATGGAGTGATGGGACTGGATGCCATGATCTTTATTTTCTGAATGTTGAGATTTAAGCCAACTTTTTCACTCTCCTCTTTCACTTTCATCAAGAGGCTTCTTAGTTCCTCTTCACTTTCTGCCATAAGAGTGGTGTCATCTGCCTATCTGAGGTTATTGATATTTCTTCCGGCAATCTTGATTCCAGCTTGTGTTTCTTCCAGGTCAGCATTTCTCATGATGTACTCTGCATGTAAGTTAAATAAGCAGGGTGACAATATACAGCCTTGACGTACTCCTTTTCCTATTGGAACCAGTTTCTGAGTCAAATTTACCCATTCCAGTCCATTTTAGTTCGTTGATTCCTAGAATATTTACGTTCACTCNCTCATGATGTACTCTGCATGTAAGTTAAATAAGCAGGGTGACAATATACAGCCTTGACGTACTCCTTTTCCTATTGGAACCAGTTTCTGAGTCAAATTTACCCATTCCAGTCCATTTTAGTTCGTTGATTCCTAGAATATTTACGTTCACTCTTGCCATCTCCTGTTTGACAACTTCCAATTTGCCTTGATTCGTGGACATAACATTCCAGGTTCCTATGCAATATTGTTCTTTACAGCATGAGACCTTGCTTCTATCACCAGTCACATCCACAACTGGGTCAGAAAAACATCTATTTCTGCTTTATTGACTATGCCAAAGCCTTTGACTGTGTGGACCACAATAAACTCTGGGAAATTCTGAAAGAGATGGAATACCAGACCACCTGACCTGCCTCTTGAGAAACCTATATGCAGGTGAGGAAGCAACAGTTAGAACTGGACATGGAACAACAGACTGGTTCCAAATAGGATAGGGAGTACGTCAAGGCTGTATATTGTCACCCTGCTTATTTAACTTTTATGCAGAGTACATCATGAGAAATGCCGGGCTAGAGGAAGCACAAGCTGAAATCAAGATTGCTGGGAGAAATAATAATAACCTCATATGCAGATGACACCACCCTTATGGCAGAAAGTGAAGAGGAACTAAAAAGCCTCTTGATAAAAGTGAAAGAGGAGAGTGAAAAAGTTGGCTTAAAGCTCAACATTCAGAAAATGAAGATCATGGCATCTGGTCCCATCACTTGATGGGAAATAATGGGGGGAAAGTGTCAAACTTTATTTTGAGGGGTTCCAAAATCACTGCAGATGGTGACTGCAGCCATGAAATTAAAAGACGCTTACTCCTTGGAAGAAAAGTTATGACCAGCCTCGATGGCATATTGAAAAGCAGAGACATTACTTTGCCAACAAAGGTCTGTCTAGTCAAGGCTATGGTTTTTCCAGTGATCAT
The DNA here is from genome assembly GCA_006408695.1 of Aepyceros melampus. Classification (NCBI taxonomy): domain Eukaryota; kingdom Metazoa; phylum Chordata; class Mammalia; order Artiodactyla; family Bovidae; genus Aepyceros; species Aepyceros melampus. Next base: position 33,275 of record SJXQ01006706.1, on the reverse strand, counting down.
GTATGGATGTGAGAATTGGACTGTGAGGAAAGCTGAGTGCTGAAGAATTGATACTTTTGCACTGTGGTGTTGAGAAGACTCTTGAGAGTCCCTTGGACTGCAAGGACATCCAACCAATCCATCCTAGAGGAGATCAGTCCTGGGTGTTCTTTGGAAGGAGTGATGTTGAAGCTGAAACTCTCAATACTTTGGCCACCTCATGTGAAGAGTTGACTCATTAGAAAAGACTCTGATGCTGAGAGGGATTGGGGGCAGGAGAAGAAGGGGACACAGAGGATGAAATGGCTTGATGGCATCACCAACTCAACTGACATGAGTTTGAGTGAACTCTGGTGATGTACAAGGAGGCCTGGCATGGTGCAATTCATGGGGTCGCAAAGAGCTGGACACGACTGAGCAACTGAACTAAACTGAACTGAGGGTATGTGGCTAGAGTGAGAGTTCTTGCTCTGGCTGGGGCTTACATGGATTAAACTTTTGCTGGGCTTTCTTATGAGCTTTCCAGATCTGGGGCAGAAAGAGAAAAGAAGAGTGGTCAGGCTTGAAATCTGTCAGTAGTGAAAAATGAAAACTGTATTAGACCCATTGTTATACTCAGCTAACTTTAGTTCTTTTTGTTTTATTTTTTTTCCCCATCCCAACTTCCACATATTCAACACATCACAAACAAGATCAGCAAAACAACAAAATAATCATCTCATAAGTTTTAAGGCTCGGAGATCCGCACTCTGAAACGGACACCAGGGACAGCCTCTAGTGGACTGACAAAGTTTATTATCTAACTGCACAGTTTTATAATTCTCAGGGAATAGAGCATAAGGCAGACTTGCACGTAGTCATTCCAGATAAACATAAAGCATTTAAGCGTAAAATACAGTTCCCATCACCCAAGACATAACATAGCTTTGGTGAAACTCTAAAGGGAGTCTTATCAATGAAACAACCGTCCTTGCTCTCAGAAACAGGTGGTCAGAAGGAAGCCTTCGAACGCCTCAAGGCCGGGCGTATAACCCTTCGTTATCCGTTCCCAGCCTCAGGCACTTGGTGAATGCTCATAACCCTTTGTTATGCTCGTTCCAGTTTCCAACCTTTGTAGGAGTGGAGCAAATACATTTTCAGTATTTGCTTAAAGCCTTCCATCTCCTCTACAATAAGTCAAATCATTTGTCAGTATCTCTAAGATGACAGATCATCCATGTCACTTTTGGCTCTCAGTTAGACATATAACTAGTCCCAGTTTCTTCTTTGATCCTTCTAAGACCAAGCAAAGTTCAGCAATTAACAGTCCAGTTCAGCCAGGAAAGAGAAACAAATGTGGTAGTAAAAGCAAGAAATACAGTATAGAGAAACTGGATGTTTATAAATGGTTACAAGAGCTCTAGGGAGTAGGTTGTAGGCTGCATAATGAGAAATTACTTCTAGAAGTATAGAAATGATCCAGAAAATAAACTACAATCTAAGAGCTAAAACTGAAGCTATATCATAATTAACTCTATGCCATTAATTCTCAAAACAGTTGCTGCACAGAATTAGAGTAGTAATCCATTTAAGCACTCTCATACCACATTGTCTAGAACATAGTAATGATTGATGGCTTATTTTTCCTATGATAGAGTCCCTTCTTGGCCCGCTATAGTTTAAATCACATCAACATTTTATGGTATCTATTAGTTTATTTTTCTATTTTTAAAATATCTCTGTAGTCATTCTATCTTTTTTGAGGGAGAATATATCATTTTCAAAAACACTGACTTATTTCAGTTTATTTCAATATAATATGAAAGTGCTAAAATACTTTGGAAATCTAATCAACTTCCTCTGAAGACTTCCTTATTGCACAACATGCTAATTGCTGTATGCTGATTTATTTTATTGATATGGACCTGATTTTATTGGAGAGTTAAGCATATTTCTTTCTATGTGACCATAAAAGCTTATAATTCTAATATTTTTTTAGTTTTCAAAAACCATTCCCTATAAATTGAACCACAACTTAAATACTGAAAAAAAAAAAAAGAATACTAGGATTTATTTTGTGTTTTTGTAAAGTAAAATAAAATAGGATAGAGAAATCAGAATGTAAAAGAAAAATGCCCTTGCCTTCCATAGGATAATGTGGATGCTCAAATACAAATCTCTCTACACGTTCTTCAAAACCACATGTAAATATAAAAGGCAAATAAATCCACATATTACCAAATGTCTATAGTATCAGTGGAGAGAAATAATATTTTTAATTATATGTAGGCAGACAAAAAACTTTCTAAAACTAACAGAGACATAGAATTTTTTTTTTTCAAAAAATTTGGCATAAATGAATAAATGTAAATATATTCTGGTCTTGCATAGTTCTACATAAAATATAATTAAATGTTAAAAATTCTATATTAGCTCCACTCTATACATCCATACATTTAGAAACTACTTTCTAAATACCAGACTTTAAAGGAACAATAAAAACCAATATTACTTGGAGTAGTTTAAACTACTCTGACAGTTTCTTAAAAATAAAATATTTTTGAAGAATTGTTCAAAATTTTTTACTTGGAGAATAGCGCTAAAATTTTCAGAATAATTATTTTTCTGTCTTCTATAGCATATGTGAATCATATGCACACTTAGGTCAAACTGTCATCAAAATACAGAATTTATATTTTTACTGAATATCATGTTTTGTTTTATTTTGTTTTTCAGTTTTATATCACTTTTAGATATTGTGGCAGATTACAGATTGCCACAGAGCAACAGGCACCCATTGCTGAAAATATTTGTGAACTTATCGTGTACTGAAAATCTAACTAAATTACCACATCCACAAAGATAATTAAATTTTTCTTGATACTTAAAATATTTTAATTTTTGAAGTTTAATTCCTAACCTCTGAGCAACACAATTCCAATTGTATATTTAAACAGAAAAATTCACACTAGAAAAGACTGTATTCTAGTCTCATGAGCAAAAGAGTAAAACATATGCCCTATGAACAATGTGAATTCTAATGAAATTAACTTAGATTAAGAAATACATAGACAGTTTCTGTACTCCTTATAGGAAAAGCAGTAACAGAGTTTCTGATAAGAGAACAATTATATTACTTAAAACAGTAAAAGACTTTCCGTTCCAATTACTTCCAGGGCTTACACAACCTAAACTCAGCATTAGGAGCCATATCAGATGAGAGATATGTGGAAGGATTCTCTCTGATAAGGTAAGTTGATGAAGAACTTCACCACTAAGACAATGGTTACAGTGTAGACTTGGATAGAGTTCAGACTGCACTTCTTGCTCTTGATCTCAGTCAAGTTACTTTACTCTTATCCATCCTTTGTGTCTTCAGTAGGAAATAAGGAGGCTAAGACTTGCATCAAGAATTAGTTTAGGGGGTCAAATAAAATATTCTGTGTAAACCATTTCACATATGAAGTGACTAGTATATTGAAACCTCAATAAATGACAGACTGGCAAGAGAAGTTCATTTAGCAATCACAGTATTTGAATACTTTCTCTTTATGGAAAAGAGTTTAGCATTATTTTAGTTTTAACATAATTGTTTTCTTAATTCTATTTTAATTTAAACATATTTTAGTATGCTTTTAAATATCCCTGTTATTGATAGACAAATGTCTTACTTATGGTACATTCAAAATGAGTTGTTTTTTGTTCTGAATACCTCTGTTATCATAAGAGACTTAATTTTTCATTGCTTTGTAGTTGTCTTCAACACAGTCTAAATGTAATTTAGGTACTGCATGTCGATATTTATAGAGTATATTACATTTTATGATCTCATAATGAAATGCAAGCATATGTAATCTAATAAATTTAATCTGGAAGAAAAACACACAGGCACAAATACACAGTTCTGCTTTATATAGTCCCAAGGAAATGTTTCCTGTTTGCACACTAGCAACAGAGCATTGGTGACAGTCAAAATAGTATGAGTTTATTAATAGTCTTCTGTATTTTAAATTGAAAAATAACGAACCAAGGGCCATGGGTAATTAAGCTATGTCTAGATTGTTAGTGATGAACCAATATTGCTAAATAGTTTCACTGAAGGCAAACTTACATGATGGATACTTGCAGTTTTTGACCCATTTGAAATTCCAAGTAACTTACATACTTTCAATGTGAGCTCAGAGACCTCCACTAGCAGAAGTTAAGGGTGCCAGAGAACATTCCAGTATGACCAGTCATCTTTTCTTTCTATGAGAATATGTATAGTCAGAACCTAAGTTACTAAATAACTATTGCTGTTATCCGCAGAGTTCATTGTTCTTAGGTGGACTTGACTGATCCTCAGGCAAAGAGCTACTTATACTCACAAGCCAATGAGATGGCTGGATAGCATCACTGACTCAGTGGACAACAGTTTGTGCAAGCTCCAGGCGATGGTAAAGGACAAGGAAGCCTGGTGTGCTACAGTCTATGGAGTAAAAAAGAGTTGGACACAACTGAGCAACTGAACAACAATAAATGCTTAACAATGCTGTTAGGTGATCTCTGAAATTATGTCACAAATTTCCTCCTGTTATATCTGAAATCTCCATTGTATTTGCAGTTCTTATGTCATTGATCTTTTTTATGGGGCAATAACAGACAAGCAGATATGTAATGAAAATATCTAATGCAAAGAAGCCATTAAAAACATTCCAGTATCTGAGTGTGGCAGGTCTATTTGGTACTCTCCTTGTTCTTTCAGATTCTAATAGATAACACTCTTTGTTGACTTGTGATATAAGAATAATCATAATGCAACACACACACACACACACACACACACACACACATACACACACACACAACAGTTAGTTGTTTGCCTTGAAAAAAATTCTGAATTGTTTGATCCATTTCTTTAAGTTGCTGCTGTTAATAAGCTATTTAATATTTCAATGCTAAAGATTAGTGGTAACACATAGGGTCATTTTATCACTAATGAATCAGAATTATGTATAGTTAGAAGTTTCTCCTGAACTCATTGTCCTTGAATATGAGAAACAGAGAACAACTTGAGTTATATGCATACTTTATTTCCTGAAGCAACGAGAATGGAGAATAAAGAGAAAGGAAAACTAAAGGTCCTTTTTATCTTGTTTTTCAATCCTAGAACAAGTTTTACACTTTCTAAACTGCTTCCTTGAAGAAGGCAATGGCATCCCACTCCAGTATTCTTGCCTGGAAATGCCATGGACTGAGGAGCCTGGTAGGCTGCAGTCCATGGGGTCGCTGAGGGTCGGGCACGACTGAGTGACTTCACTTTCACTTTTCACTTTCATGCATTGGAGAAGGAAATGGCAACCCACTCCAGTGTTCTTGCCTGGAGAATCCCAAGGACTCAGGAGCCTGGCGGGCTGCCGTCTATGGGGTTGCACAGAGCTAGACAAGACTGAAGCAATTTAGCAGCAGAAGTAGCAGCAGCAAACTGCTTCCTAGCCTGCTTGTCCATGAGACAAAAAGATATTCCCCATCTGGTGGGTGCACTGCAGCACCAAAGATCCTTCTTACTAAAGAATAAAAGCAACCTCTCCAGATTTGTAAATTTCATTAAACCCTTCCCTATCTAAGATGCCACTATTATCATGTGATATATAGATCTAACAAAAGGATGGGTTTTCAAAAACATATGGTTGATTTCATCACTACTTCTCAAATAAATATTATTTTTATTATTTCTAACCTTATTCTACTTTTATATTGTTCTACACATTTCAGCATTATTAATTTCATTTTATATTCCTATGCATTGTGTATGTGTTAGTCGCTCAGTCATGAATGACTCTTTGCAACTTTGTGGACTCAGGCTCCTCTATCCATGGAATTCTCCAGGCAAGAATACCAGAACTGGTTGCCATTTCCTTCTGCAGAAGATCTTCCGGATCCAGGGATCAAACCCAGGTCTCCTGCATTGCAGGCAGACTCTTTACCATCTGAGTCACCAGGAAAGCCCATTCTTATGCATAATATTTTCTTTTATGTTTTATTTAATAATTATCTGAGGATCTACCAGTAGCATGTAGAGCCCACAGTGTGTTTACTTAACATGGAAAATATAAAAACTTTACTTTGGTCTATAGCCCATTATTAATATATTTTTTTCTTAGTCTTCATGGAAGAATGGCAATGAATACAGGAAGCATTTCAATAGCAAAAACAAAAATACCCTTCACATCTATATGGCACATATTTGCCAGGTTGTGTTGTGCTTCCAAATAATGATTAATTTAATACTTATAATATCCCTTCACTATTATTATTTCCATTGGATAAATAGGAATCTATAGGACAAAGAAGATGAATGACTTGCTCAAGCTCATCTAAATAATAAGCAGTTCAATGAGCTCAAACTTAGGAAATCTCTCTTAGGGCTGTACTCTAAACCATGAAACCACACTCTCAATGGCAAATACATTTATTTAAGATTTAGCAATTCCAGACTAGATAACTTTCTGGAGATCTGAAGAAGTGCTTTATAATAGGATCTGGCACTGTCTTTCTGATTTGACTCTATAGATTCAATTCTATATCAATTAAAAGCACAGGTTTTGTTTAAGAAACTGGCAAGCTGATTTCAAAATTCATCTGGAACTATAAAGGAAAAAAAATAGTTGAAATAATTTTGCAAAGAAAACCAAAGTTGGAGGACTTATAATGCTTTACTTCAAAGTTAACTACAATGCCACTATAATCAAGACTGTTTGGCATTTGTAAGGACAGACATGTAGATCAATGAAATAAACTACAAAACTCATAAATAAAGTCACTGCTTCACTGTAAGCTCATTTTCAACAAATATGCATAAATAATATAGCATATAAAAGGTATTCTATTCAACAGATGATGTTTGAAGCAACTGAGCATCTGTATGGAAAACAATTACCCTATCCCTTACTTCACACTGTACAAAAACATCAACTTGAAATTTGTTATGAACCTAAAGGAAAAGCTAAAGTTATGAAATAGCTTTATGTTCTTAGAGTAGGCAAAAATTTTCTGGTAAGATGCAGTAATCACTAACAAAGAGAGAAGAAAGTTAACAAATCTGAGGTTCTCTGTTATACATAATTTATAAACAGTAATTATATACATATATATAATATTCATTGGAAGGACTGATGCTGAAGCTGAATCTCCAATACTTTGGCCACCTGATGCAAAAAAAAAAAACCTGACTCAATGGAAAAGACACTGATGCTGGGAAAAATTGAAGGCAGGAGGAGAAGGGGACATAGAGAATGAGATGGTTGGATGGCACCACTGACTCGATGGACATGAGTTTGAGCAGGCTCCAGGAATTGGTGATGGATAGGGAAGCCTGATGTGCTGCAGTCTATGGCTTGCAGAGTCAGACACGATGGAGTGACTAAACTGAATATATATTGGAACTGGAATATATATTGAACTGGTATCATATTGGAATTCATAGACATTAAAGATATTTTCTTTATAAGCCATATTCAATAATAGTAGAGGCCAGAGACTGAAAAGAAAGTAATAGTAATAATTACTTTTTAAAAAATATATAAATTTATTTATTTTAATTGGAGGCTAATTACTTTACAATATTGTATTGGTTTTGCCATACATCAACATGAATCCACCACAGGTATACACATGTTCCCAATCCTGAACCTCCCTCTCTACCCATACCATTATTTATAAATTATATATGACAAAGTATTTATATCCAAAATATATAAGATATATATGACATATAAGGGGCTTCCCAGGTGGAACTAGTGGTAAAGAATCCACTTGCTAATGCAGGAGATACAAGAGATGTGGGTTCGATTCCTGGGTCAGGAAGCTCTCCTGGAGGGGGGCATGGCAACCCACTTCAGTATTCTTGCCTGGAGAATCCCATGGACAGAGGAGCCTGGAAGGCCACAGTCCATAGGGTTGCAAAGATCTGCACAGGACTGAAGCAACTTAGCACACACATAACATGTAAAGATACAAATAAGTAATGAGAACACAAACAACCTCACAAATGGAGAAAGCCCTGTAGAGCCACTTTACAAAATACAAAAATAGCCATACACATATGAATAATGTTCAACATTATTATTCATTCAGTTCAGGTTGTCCCCTTCTCCTCCTGCCCCCAATCCCTCCCAGCATCAGAATCTTTTCCAATGAGTTAACTCTTTGCATCAGGTGGCCAAAGTATTGGAGTTTCAGCTTTAGCATCAGCCCTTCCAATGAACACCCAGGACTGATCTCCTTTAGAATAGACTGGTTGGATCTCCTTCAGTCCAAGGGACTCTCAAGAGTCTTCTACAACACTACAGTTCAAAAGCATTGGAAGAATGCGAATTTAAGCAACTAAACACACACTAAAATGCCAAAATGAAAAAGAATCACAACACCAATATTGATAAGAATGTGGAAGAACTGGAACTTTCATTGCTGGTGGAAATAATATAAAGTGACACAACTACTGTAGAAAACATTTTAGCATTTTCTTATTATTTAAAAATATACTTGCCAGACAACCCAGCCAGTCTACTCCAAGATATTTTTCCCAGAGAACTGAAAATCTGGGTTTACACAAAACTTTAGCATGAGTTTTCCTAGCAGCTTTATTCCTAGTTCAGAACTGGGCACAGTTCAAATGTCCATCAATAAATGAAAGGATCAGCAGTTTCTGGTAAAGAATGTTATGCACTGCTTAATAACATAAAATAACAAAGTATCAATGCATGCAAATGTGACTGAACCTGAAAACCCATTATTTTGAGTGAAAGAAGATGGATACAGTAAACTGTATAATTTCATTTATATCAAATTATAAGACGTGTTAAACTAATTTACAGTGACAGCAAATCAATGATTGCTAAGGGCCAGAGTCAGTTGAATAGACACAAAACAGTCCCAGGCATATGCGGTGATACAAATAATGTATATCTTGGTTATGATTGTGGTCACATGGATAATTATAATTGTCAAAACAATTGAAATTTATACCTAAAATGAGTGTACTTATTGCATGCAAATCTTCTCTCAATAAAGATGATTAAAACTGTACCATGAAGAACTGTGGAAACATTAACTAGAACTAAATAAAGGGGCAAAAATAAGGGGGCTACCACTCTAAATTAAGAAAGTTATTATGATTTGACTTAAAAATCCTATTCATTTGTATAATTAGATGGAGGGTAAACCAATTCCCCTACTGTTGGCACCTTCAGTGAGAAAGCCTGAAAGGTAAAACTACTAACAATGAGATTATATTATTTTTTTCTCTTTATTTAGTCCCTCAACTCTTCCTCTAGATAATTTGAAAAAACAAAACAAAATAAAACTGATAGGAGCAGACTCACCCCCTACAAACAGTTGAGAGTTGAGCTAAATTAATCCAAGGTATTGCTGCCTTGGAATTGCTTTTGAGTGACTAAGCCACCTACAGGGCCTTCAGCTGACAATGCTACTAGCCTCCCAGCAAGCTCACACTCTAGATAATAGTCCAGAATTAAAAGTAAATCTAAGTTCCTGAAATGACTCCACCAATGCCCTTCTCCTGCCTCCCAGCTCCTTTCCCTTATGCATCCTTAAGATAAGACCCTGAAAGCCAGTTAATCACTCAGTTGTGTCCAATTCTTTGTGACCCCATGGACTGCAGCCCACCAGGCTCCTCTGTCCATGGAATTCTCCAGGCAAGAATACTGGAGTGGGGTAGCCATTCCTTTTTCCAGGGGATCTTCCTTACCCAAGGATCAAACCCAGGTCTCCTGTGTTGCAGGTAGATTCTTTATTACCTGAGCCACCAGGGAAACCCGTAAAATCCTGAAGGGCTTACCAAAGCTTGCTCTTTTGGGTTTGAACTAACTAATCCAGCCTCAGTTCAAGAACTCCAAAGCACTCCACCCGTGAATCTTAAAAAGTATGCGCCCCAGGTCCTGCTGCTCATTCCACTCTCTGCCTACACCCTGCTTCCTGTGTGGCCCCTCAAAATATGTTCTGTGTTTCCTCCAGGACCTGTAACTAATAAGCTGATCTATTTCACTCTCCACTGTGGTCTTTTAGTGAAACTTGGTTTATCTGTGACAACCCTAGAGCTCTATTTGACAAATGTTAATTTAAGAAAAAATCACAACACTCACACATTTACACAGATACATATGCCCCATACTTCCAGAAGCTCAGTGAATCAGTATATGAATGCAGAGAGTAAAAACAAAGAATATGAGCGACTAAGCAAGGTGAGCAAATTCCTCTGACATTCAAAATTGGAGAGAGGATACTAGCAGCATATTTCCAATTCTATACATTTATTAAGTAAAATATTGAGCAAAAAAGCTGGCTTTGAAATTGTTTTCTTAGAAACAGAGGTGTGTGTGCACAGTTGCTTCAGTCATATCTGTCTCTGAGACCCCATTAATGTAGCCCACCAGGCTCCCCTGTCTATAGGATTCTCCAGGCAAGAATACTGGACTGGGTTGCCATGTTCTCCTCCAGGGTATCTTCCCAACCCAAGGAATGAACCAGTGTCTCCTGCATCACCTGTGTTGCAGGCAAATGCTTTACCTCCTTCCAACTGAGGAAGCCCCTAGAAGCAGATACTGAATACCAATCGTCTCAAGGAACACTAAGTAAATAACCAAAACCTTATTAAATTGTTGCAAGCAGTTTTTCTTCAAATATGCATGTCTATTGTGCATTTGGCTAATAATTTAACCAGAGCAAATGAATTTAAGTCAAATTATTTCTCCAAAGCCAAGGATGACAAGTAACTGTTCTTCTGTCCTTAAGAAAACTGAAGAGACACTAGAATCACAGAAATAGAAAGTAGAAGTTAACTTGTCATTTCATTTACTTCAACTACTCACTTTGCAAGAAAACTGGCATTCAGAGAAAGAAATCAAAGTGATAGTGATTGACAGAAATGATGTAATGTCCCTAATGGCATATCTTATTACTGAAGATATGTTAAATCCAAATCTTCTGATTCTCAGTTCAGTATTCTTTTTAACACACCATGAAATACAGGTTATTAGGAAAATTGTGTGTCATCTAGAATAACCAGCACTTAAATGCACCATTGTATTTCTATAATACTTATATCAAACCCTTAATTAGAAACTTCTTTGCACATATTTCTCTCACGTAATTAATTCACTAGATATTCTCATTCACATCATATTCCTATAAGTGAAATCTGGTAGACACTGACCTTACTCCATGTAGTGAAATTAAATCTTTGAAATTCTCTGAAGGAGCCTACATGGTACTTAGAGGAACTATACATTTGAGAATTTTGTAATTCTCAATGTTAACTGCTTAGATTTAGTGAATTGCGTATTGAATGTGATATAAATTCTAAAGCAATCTAAGAAACTAAAGAGGATATTAGGAAGTGTCACTAGGAACAAAGCTACTATAGGTGATGGAATTCCAGCTGAGCTATTTCAAAGGCTCAAAGATGATGCTGAGGAAAGGAAAGTGCTCCACTCAATATGCTGGCAAACTTGAAAAACTCAGCAGTGGCCACAGGACTGGAAAAGGTCAGTTTTCATTCCAGTCCCAAAGAAGGACAAAGCCAAAGAATGTTCACACCTACTGCACAATTACACATATTTCATATGGCAATGGGACCTCACTCCAGTACTCTTGCCCAGAGAATCCCATGGACAGAGGAGCCTGCTGGGCTGCAGTCCATGGGGTTGCTAACAGTCAGACATGACTGAGTGACTTCACTTTCACTTTTCACTTTCATGCCTTGGAGAAGGAGATGGCATCCCACTCCAGTATTCTTGCCTGGAGAATCCCAGGGATGGGGGAGCCTGGTGGGCTGCCATCTATGGGGTTGCACAGAGTCGGACACGACAGAAGTGACTTAGCAGCAGCAGCAGCAGCACATGCTAACAAAGTAATGCTCAGAATCCTTCAATGTAGGTTTTAACAGTATGTGAACCAAGAACTTCCAGATGTACAAGCTGGACTGAGAAAAGGCAGAGGAGCCAGAGATCAAACTGGCAACATCTGTTGGATCATAGAGAAAGTTAGATAATTCCAGAAAAACATCTACTTCTGCTTCACTAACTATGCTAAAGCCCTTGACTGTGTGGATCACAACAAACTGTGAAAAATTCTTCAAGAGATGGGAATACCAGACCACCTTACCTGCTCCTGAGAAACCTGTATGCAGCCCAAGAAGCAACAGTTAGAACCAGACATGGAACAATGGACTGGTTCCAAATTGGGAAAGGAGTACATCAAGGCTATATATTATCACTCTGCTTATTCAACTTCTGTTCAGAGTACATCATGGAAAATATTGGGCTGAATGAAGCACAAGCTGGAATCAAAATTACTGAGAGAAATATCAACAACTTCAGGATGCAGATGATATCACTTTCATGGCAGAAAGAGAAGAGGAACTAGAGACTCTTGATGAAAGTTAAAGAGAAGAGTGAAACAGCTGGCTTGAAACTCATTGAAAAAATGAAGATCATGGCATCTGGTCCCATCACTTCATGACAAATAGATGGGAAAACAATAGAAACAGTGACAGACTTTATTTTCTTGGGCTCCAAAATCACTGTGGACAGTTACTGCAGCCATGGAGTTAAAAGACACTTGTTCCTTAGGAGAAAAGCTATGATCAACCTAGACAGCATATTAAATAGCAGAGATAAAACTTTGCCTTCAAAAGTCCATCTAGTTAAAGCTATGGTTTTTTCCAGTGGTCATATGGATGTGAAAGCTGGACAATAAAAAAGGTTGAGCACTGAAGAACTGATGTGGTACTATGTTGTGTGAATTTGAATAAAATCAACTCTATGCCTTGTATTTGTTTTCATTTCTTACCCATTTTTGAAAAAAAAATGGGGATATTTTCATTTGTAAATAGATAAAGGAAACATCATTTACTACAGACACAATCTTCATAAAGATATAAAGCCTCTCCATTCATTTAGCCCAGAGAATAAACTCTATTCCACTCTCCACTATTACAAAATTCTGTTTGGAAGATTTTTAAATTGATACAAAAATCTGTAAGAAAAATATCTATTACATTTGTAATATCCTGCACTTCTATCAACTGCACTGTCTGTTTCACGTTAATGACAATAAAGAGAAGATTTCACATTGCATCTTTATCTCAGCATTTCATTTTTAAAGAGTGTAAGAGTTTTTATATTTTACCAAGGGTAGTATTCCTACAAAGCTGGAGAGACTTACTGCAGTGAAACTGAAAACTGTAATTATTTGCTTACTCTTATAGTATTGTTTTGTAAATATATATTTGTTTAAACCTCTATAATTTTACTACTTGAAAATAAAATTAATTCTGAATATTCTTTGTATAATAATTTCTTATATATATAAAATTTTTAGTAAAATGCTTTTTGTCCTTCAAAAATATGTAGGCATCTGCAAAACAAAATGCCTTGCAAAATTATGTCAAATTTCTGATAAATTTAAGTCCACATTTGGCCATTTTAAATGGGCCAAATCATCATTATTTTAGAGAGTTTGGTATTTTTCAGCCAAAGGATGTATGCATGTATATGTATGTATGTGTGTACATATGTGTTAACTATGGTACTCTGTTGCAGTAATGATTCTTCCATTTGTTCACACCTCCCTACAGGGAGCACTTGGGTAGCCCCCTAATACACTGACTCTTGAAAGAAAAAACAGTGACAGTGTTAGTTGTTTCCAACTAAACAACTCCAAAGAGTTGTTTCCAACTCTTTTCAAACCATAGACTGCAGCCCACCAGGCTCCTTTGTCCATGGAGTTACCAGGCAAAAATAATGGAATGGGCACCCATTTCCTTTTCCAGGGAATCTTCCTGACCCAGGGATCAAACCTGGGTCTCCTGCATTGCAGGCAGATTCTCTATACTGACCCTTATATGCTGATAATTTGACTTCTTTGGCCAATAGTAGAGTAACAAATCGGAGAAGGCAATGGCAACCCACTCCAGTACTCTTGCCTGGAAAATCCCAGGACAGAGGAGCCTGGTGGGCTGCAGTCCATGGGGTCGCTAAGAGGTGGACACGACTGAGCGACTTCACTTTGACTTTTCACTTTCATGCATCAGAGAAGGAAATGGCAAATGCCACATATATAATCACAGGTTAACTTACTACAGGATAAGAGACCAGATGAAGTGATTGCCATCTGGGAAATCAAGGCCATCATAAACCACAGCCCCACCCAAACCATGAGCTGTTCATACGTAGTTGAGCAAATCCAGCTGAGATTAGGTGAACAAGAGTTCTAGATCAGAAGTTTCAACCAGCTGGACATGACCCAAATTGGCTAAATACATTGTGTGTGTAGGGGGGTGGGTGGGTGTGGGGTGTGTGTGTGCCTGTGTGTCTCAATACACTGTGTGTTCTTATGCAACCCATACTATCTGAAATATGATCATCTTCCCCAATTCATTAGAAGTTTATTAACCAAGAACTTTATCCAAACTTTTTATATCTCCACAACAGTGCTGAACAAACCTTGGGTTTCCAAGTATATATTTGAAATATATATATACTGAGTGAATGAATAGCAAATGAAAGAATGAATTAATATTTTTCTGCACTTGCTTTTAGCCAAAAGACTGAGAAGCACTAACTATTGTTTTGGATTTTTAAGATTTTTGTCTGTCACAGGAGCATCAATATTAAAGTGCTTAATATATACTATTGTTCCTAAATTTTTGCTCTTAATTATAAAATTTCTCAGAGAAAATTATGTGGCTTTTCACAAGTAGCATAGACTCTTTGTTAATTTTCTCATATTCTCTCTTAACATACAGGATATGGTAGAAATGAGGAGTGTGCCACAGATAGAAACTGCTCTCTTCTGCTAATGAAAATAAGAACATTTTCTTCCAAGAATGGTATTAAGATTTACAAAGGATACTCTATGGGTGAAAGCTGTTTTTGTTTAATATATCATATTGTCACATACAGTTGTGAGAGCTGGATTGTAAAGAAGGTAGAACAGCAAGGAATTGATGCCTTTGAACTGTGGTGCTGGAAAAGACTCCTGAAAGTCCTTTGGACAGCAAGGAGATCAAACCAGTCAATCTTAAGGGAGATCAACACTGAATATTCACTCGAAGGATTGACACTGAAGCTGAAACTCCAGTATTTTGGTCATCTGATGTGAACAGCTGACACACTGGAAAAATCCCTGATGCTGGGAAAGCCTGAGAGCAGCAGCAGAAGAGTGTCAGAGGATGATATGGCTGGATGGAATCACAACGCAATGGACATTAACTTGGGCAAACTTCAGGAGATGGTGAGGGACAGAAGGCCTGGCATGCTGCAGTCCATAGTGTCGCAAAGAGTTGGATATAACTGGGTGACTGAACAGCAACAACAATTGTCAAATATATGGGAAACAAAAGTACAAACATAAACTATTTTAATCACTAATATTCTGAGAAAGTAGTAGTTTCCATTGTTGAAATTTTCTTGCTGCTGCTGCTGCTGCTAAGTCGCTTCAGTCGTGTCCGACTCTGTGCGACCCCATAGACGGCCTCCTATCAGGCTCCCCCATCCCTGGGATTCTCCAGGCAAGAACACTGGAGTGGGTTGCCATTTCCTTCTCCAATGCATGAAAGTGAAAAGTGAAAGTGAAGTCACTCAGTCGTGTCGACTACTTAGCGACCCCATGGACTGCAGCCCACCAGGCTCCTCCGTCCATGGGATTTTCCAGGCAAGAGTACTACATATACAAAAATGAATAATGTCAGTATTAACCTTATGATGGGATTTTTTTCAGGTGAGTTTAATTTCACATGTTATAAAATCAGAGCAGTCACCATATATTATTTGAGGACTGGCAAGAGTATTCCAGGAAGATGTTTTCTGTTATTCCTGTCCATGGGTATCATTTCTGCAGTGATTTTTCACAATACAATACTTTTGTTTATGAGAACACAGTTTTGAATAGATAGCTGCTTTTCTGTTGGAATTTGGCTGGTTTTCCACTTTGAGTATGTGATAAATCTAATAACATTGTGTGTTCTGTTACCTCTTTGAACATTGTATAGAGTGATGCCCATAAAAGATGTGGTTTTGAGTTAATTCAAATTGGAAGAGAGAAAGGAACTATCCTTTTTACAGTAAATATAGATAGACCAGGAGACAGTCACTGAAAGAACTTGAGTAGTTGAGAGTGAGAAGAATATGAATTTAGAGAGGACACTAATTTTACTGACACACAGATTATAAAAATGTAGAGAACAGTTTACTGGAAATAATTCTGTTTTCTTCACAGATACTACCTACTACCTGCACACCAAATATGTACAAAAATGCCCATAACACTAGTATTAATGATACTTAAATATCTGGAAATCATACAGATGTTCATTGGTACTAGAACAGAAAGTTGTGTACTCACTGAATTATGGTTATAAAAATATATAAACCATAGCTGCATGCCAAAACAAGATGTACCTCATACATAATCTTGAGCTAAAAAAGTTAGAATATAAAAATACAGGCTATATAATTCTATTTCTATACAGTTGAGAAAAACTGGCAGAAAGTAACCTTTAGTATTAAATGTCAGGATAACAGTTACCTCTGGGAAAGATACAAGGTATAACAAGTGAAAAAGGAGGTAAGAGTCTTCAAGAAAGCTGGCAATTTTTTGTTTCTCTTTGCATTCTAATACCAATAAATGATTTTGTTAATTTGTGTAAATTTATATTTTTATTATGCCTAGTCATTTTTAATAGTTTTGCTGTTTATTGTCTTAAAAAATATTTGTTCATTTAATCTCTTTTATTGCCATGCATGTTTCTAGATTCAGAAACTACACACATAATTGCATAGATAAAAACATAACCCCATAGAGCTTACATACTAATAAAAAATAAACAAAATAAAATTAATAGGTTATATCTTATAGTTATCAATACAACAGAAAAAAGGCACAGAAGGGAGGTAGAGAAAGTCTGTCAGATGTGTTGTAGTTTTAATAGGATGGTCCTAGGCCTGACTGAGAAGAAGACATCTGGGCAAAGACCTGAGGAAGCAAGACACTGAGCTCTCAGATGTGTGGAATGAAGACAGTCTAGACAAACAGAATATCAAGTGTAAAGACCTAGGCAGAGAGATCAGGGGACTGAGTAACAGATGATGACTTCAGAGGAGTAATGACAGCCAGTATATACAAGTACAGTGAAAGCCTTGGGTTTTACTATGGATAATTTGGAAAGCCATTTAGGATTTTGTTTTCTTTGTTTGTTTGTTTGTTTTTTACAAAATCCCAGTGGAATCTATCTCTCATTGAAAAATATCACTTTGGCTACTTCCCTGAGATTTGACTCAAACATAGAAAAGATAAGGCATGAGGAGCTGGGAACTATTACAAAGATATAAAAATAGGCCAGAAAAGATAATGGTGAATTAGACCAAAAAAAAAAGAAAAAAAGCACTGGAGGAAAATGGTCAAGGTCTGAATTTATTTTGAAAGTAAATTTAAAAATAGTATTTGCTGACACACTGTATTTGAGATGTGAAAGTAAGAGTAGTCAAGAATGAATCTCGACATAATCACCTGATCAACAGGATTTGCTGTCATTGAACTGAAATAGGAAGAGAGTTGGGGAGAAAATATAAGGATCTCGGATACGGACATACTGATTTTCAGATGCCACATAGACACTCACATAAAAGGATGAGTAGATGAGAAGGAACTAACTGAGAAGGTGGAGACACAGAGTCAGTGAGCTAAAGGGAAAGCAAAGAAAGTGTTTCAGGAAGGAATGATTAATAATACATATTTAATATTCCAGAAAGAGATATAATAGTTAATTTCTGTGATAGATACCACTTACACAGATTAATATAAAACGTTCATCACTTGTATTGAGTACCGCAATATTCTTGAGGGAGAGGCAGACTTTAGTAAGAGAGAGATGCCAAAAACAGTACTCTGAGAAAATACCAAGATACAGAGCATTTTGATAATTGACCATGTAGTCTAAAGAAAGAATAAAGGTCTAGAAAATAGGTAAGAGTAGTTGATGTGTAGCAGAATCAAGGGTTTCTTTGAACGGTGGATACAAAAGGATAAAAGGCATCATGAAAGGAGGCCAGCAGCTTCCACTCTTACCATTACTGACAGGTAGGCTAGAGGCTGAGGATGGGAATCAAAAGCACAGGGCTTTCAGATGCCTCGGTCTCTCCTGTCTATGCTCATAAGCATTCTTCCTTTCATAGACTTTCTTGTAGCTGTCTCTACTCCATTTAAAAATATAGTTTCCTTGTGTTCATTCTCCTAAACCCAGTTTAGTTATCAGTTCCTCTAGGAATACTTCCTTAAACCTATCCAGACATGCCCAATCTGAACTGTATCATTTTTCTCTGTTTCTATATCATAAATCATAGCAGCCATTTACTTCTCTGTCTTTCCCATTAGATGGTTATCTATTGAACATGCTTGAAAACTGTTTTATACTGCACCACCAATACCAAGCACACAATAGGCCACTTTTTGGTGGAAAAAAAATCATTCTCAGAAATTTTAATTAAAGAGGACATACTTGGATTTTCAATGAAGCTAGTGTAGCTGTGTAAGAATCTGTTAAGTAACATTCAAATTAACCAGCATAAATATTGGAAAAGAAGGGCTAACTAAAGAAGAGTCACAAATAATAGCTCATCCTAAGCTTTAATGCAAGGTTAATAGGAAAAATATGTTTCTATGTGTGTTCTGTCTTTGACAACATAGAGAGAATGAGGATTCAGGGAAGAATTGCCTTTAAACTGGATAATTAAACCAAGTATCAACCATAGGCAAGCTGAGCTCAAGATAAATGGAGACATAATATGAAGGCAATGACTAATAAATAAGCCAACACACTTAGTCTAGGCATTTGGTATCCAAGGATACTAATAGATTCCCATTACAAAATTATTTATGTACATAGTGATTTACTAGTATTCATATGTTGTACTCTAGTCTTTGAAATACTATGCCATTACCTGGACTTTATTCCATCTAATTGTTCAAACAGTTGTTTCAGTAATGTATTCTTATTTCTAGTCTACAGATGAGAGAAGCAGCCATACCTGACTTGCCATAAGTCCTGCATAAGCTAAGAAGAATTGATGCTTTTGAACTGTGGTGTTGGAGAAGACTCTTGAGAATCACTTGGACTGCAAGGAAATCCAACCAATCTATCCTAAAGGAGATAAGTCCTGGGTGTTCATTGGAAGGACTGAGGTTGAAGCTGAAACTCCAATACTCGGGCCACTTGATGTGAAGAGGAGACTCATTTGAAAAGCCTCTGATGCTGGGAAAAATTGAGAGCAGGAAAAGAAGGGGAAAACAGAGGATGAGATGGTTGGATGGCATCACCAACTCAAGGGACATGAGTTTTGGTAAACTCTGGGAGTGGTGGTGGACAGGGAGGCCTGGTATGCTGCAGTCCAGGGGGTCGCAAAGAGTTGGACACGACTGAGCGACTGAACTGAACTGAAGCTAAGAAGAAGATCCAAGACTTGAAAACACATCATTGAATCCAAAGTCAGATCCCTTTCTATGGACAGTAAAACTGGAAAATGCATGCTCAGAAACACATTTGAGAAAGAATAGCAGTTTGAGAAATAATAAAAAATGGGCATTGTCGTTTAGTCTCTAAGTTGTATCTGACTCTTTGTGACCCCATGGACTGTAACCCAGCAGGCTCCTCTGTCCATGGGACTCTCCAGGCAGAAATTCTGGAGTAGGTTGCCATTTCTTTCTCCAGGGGAATCTTCCCAACCCAAGGATTGAGCCTGTGGCTCCTAAATTGGCAGGTGGACTCTTTACCACTGAGCCACCAGGGACGCCCCCAATAGATTTGTATCCATGTAACACTATCATCCCAAACACTGGGGATTATTTCACAGTGGGAACCTATGACAAGCTAAGAAGTACCATCTAATACACAAATTTAATGATATGGAAGAAACCTTTATTAGAGTGGAAAAATAAAGTTGGAAGGAAAAAAAATGTATTCACTACTTATTTCACTTCAATTTCTAATCAAGATCTTCTTGGTAGCATTTAAGATTCTACACCAGTTACAACACAGTGATTCAGAAGTCTCAAAATTGTCACAGTGTAAAACAATTACAGTAAGCAGCATAAAATTACAATTTATTATAGGGGCAGGCATTTTCACAACAACCTGTAAAAAACATTTAAGGGCTAACTTCTTACAGAATTCTATTTCTGAACTTCTGTTTCTGTCACTCTTTTTTTTCCCCTTTTGTTTTATAAGCACTATAAACCTTGTATGAAATCTACCAGACATAGCAAAGCTGGGTGAGTACTTCCTAAGATGATGGAATAAGTCTGCTTGAGTAATTATAGCTGGGACCTGGAGAATATGGGAGAGACACAAATAGTCAAGGGTTAGTCTATATATTAATGTTCAAAAAGGAGAAAGAGTTAGATATTGAAAACTGAAGAATTAAAGCTGATAATTTTGATGCCAAACCCCAGGAGGAATCAAAACCACTGGTAAACAGTTGCTTTGAGGGCATGAGAAAACGAATAAAATTACCTAATGCTGGTTTATTAAAAACAAACACTCAATATTATTCTCTATTATTGATTATATACTTTCTTTTCTGCTTGGGGTGGAGAATGCCATAGATATAATGAATGTGAAAAAGATATTTAATCATTTCTCTCAATATACCTTTGTGGATAATATGAAGCTGATTAAGCAATCATTCTTAGTGAGTGTTGTATACTTGAGTAAGGGGAAACTGCAGGAAGTGCTGATAGAATGCATAAATATCCATCCTTGCACATACCCTGTAGGTCTAAAATATATCAGAGGAGGAATGTATCTCAGTGTTGAACTAAATGATTTAGATAATAAATGCTGACTCACTTCCTTCTGGAAAGAGCTGAAACAGATTTTCATGTGATTTTCATATTTAACACTGATTGGTCTCTTGCAATTAACAGCATTTGATCAAACCTAAGTGACTGGGAAAATCACCTAAATGGTATCGAGTTGGGCATAGTTGCATTTCCAGGCACACTATTATTCTGTCCTATGTAGTATAATAAAATAATTAAACATAATTCCAATTTCCTTCAAAATGATAAACAACAAATGTAAGGGGAAAGAAAGGAAAAAAAAAAAACAACAGAAATCAACCTTCCATTTTTCAGCGTGGCATATTCTTGATATAAGCACAGCTGTTGCTGCCAGTAAAACAAATTATAAATGCAAGTAAACTCATTTTTCCCCACAAATAATATTTTCATTAATTTCACAGTATTCCAGGAATAAATCACATTATACTAGATCCTTTGGCACATCAAACAAAGCTAGCCTTCTTAGGTAGATTATGGACCACAGCAAAGTTGAGTATTATTTTTTATGTTATGTTGAATTATGGGTTTTCCCTTATTCACCTATATATTTGACATCATAATCACTATAATTGGCATCATTCCTATAAGAGTAAGAAGATGAGGGGACATGGTAAAACTGACCATCTTAAAATGAGTGAATGATACTATTTACTCACAAAATATCTATGAAATTCAGAATCTTCAGTGGTAAGAAAATGAATCTTTGAACTCAGGAAAGTCAGGTTCAAAGTTCTTCTCACTCAAGATTGTGCAACTTTTGATAAGTTACATAATTACATAATTTATTTTCATCCTCCTACTTTGTAACAGAAGGAAAAGAGAAGAAAAGAAAAGAAAAAAAAATGGCTCTTGAACACTGAAATGTTTTCCATCTATTTTCTCTGTTTTGTTTTGCTTTGTTCTTTTTGTGTAGTAAAGAAATCATTTGTAGATAATAAAATGATAAAAATATAACTTATTAGAGGTTAGATGACAGTTGAAAGATTGTGGAAAGTGGAAAATGAAACATCCAGAGAAATAGAATGTTTCAGCTGGATTGAAGACCTAGTTGAGATTGTTGATAATTTGTTGATCATTTATAGCTGTAAATAACCTCAGTTGAAATACTCTCAGCCCAGGTATGGGCAAAATGATGCAGATAGTTAAGTTATCTAGGATTAGGGATTTGTTGTGTGATGACAGGAAAGGACAAAAAGGAAAGTGAATTTAGAATTTTGACAAGAGAGTGAGTGATGTGACAGTTTGACTCAGAATTGTTAACATGGGACTCCCCTGGAGTCCAGTGGTTAAGACTTCGCCTTCCAATGCAGAGGTGTTCAAGTTCAATCACTGGTTGGGGAGCTAAGATTTCACATGCCTCTTGGCCAAAAACCAAAACATAAAACAGAAATAATATTTTAACAAATTCAATAAAGACTTTAAAAATCATCTACATCAAAAAAAAAATTAAAGAAAAATCTGTTAATGCAAAAAATTAGGTATCAACATGAATTTAGTATACAGTTGTAATGGGCATAGGATCAGCAAGAAATTTAGAAAACAATAGAAAACTTAGGTGATAAAGAAAAAAGTCTAAATTTTTTTTTTTTTGATAGAACAATGTAACAACAGGATTCAGTCAGTATGTAATCATCTAGTCCAGCTAAAATGTATTGAAAAGCCATGCTATTTCAGATGTTCAGAAAACTGAGATGCTGGGTTTTCAAAAGGCTTCCATATAAATTTTGAAGTCACACATGATGGCTGGGGTTTCCATCGGGGGGAAAAAAAAAAAGACTGTAAACAATATTCCAAATTTGTTGAAGAATAAAACAAAACAAAACAAAACAAAACATAAAGGAGTTATGGTGAAAGTGAGGGTGATTTAGGCAAGTTGCACAACTCACAAAGAAGAGAGGATTTTACAAGAGAATAGCACTGTAATCGGAGAAGGCAATGGCACCCTACTCCAGTACTCTTGCCTGGAAAATCCCATGGATGGAGAAACCTGGTGGGCTGCAGCCCATGGGGTCGTTAAGAGTCGGACACGACTAAGCAACTTCACTTTCACTTTCATGCATTGGAGAAGGAAATGGCAATCCACTCCAGTGTTCTTGCCTAGAGAATCCCAGGGTTGGGGGAATCTGGTGGGCTGTCATCCATGGGGTCGCACAGAGTCGGACATGACTGAAGTGACTTAGCAGCAACAGCAGCATTGTAATGCTTTAAATTTGGTGTAGGTCAGGAGGAGGATTTCAAATACACATAAACATACAATGCATGTGGTATGAGGAAATTTACGTTTTCAACTGGAGGGAGGTGCATTTCACTGGATCTTCATCTGAGGATCAGGTTTCAGATAAGACAAAGGAAATCTTTAGTTAAAAGGTTGAAACAAAAGACTATTAATTATGGATCAGGTTTGTTTTGAAACAAAGGGTTTCTCTGGTGGCTCAGATGGTAAACAATCGGCCTGCAACACAGGAGACCCCAGTTTGATCCCTGAGTCGGGAATATCCCATGGAGAAGGGAATGACAATTTCAGTATTCTTGCCTGGAAAATTCCATGGACAGAGGGGCCTGGCGGGCTACAGTCCACGGGGTTGCAAAAAAATCAGACATGATTGAGTGTCTAATAATTCACTTTTCACTAACAGAAGAAAAATTAAAAGAGGCCTATCTATATGAAAATACTGTGTCAGAAGAAAAGGCATTCTGTTTTGCCAGGAGAAAACGGTCCTTGTGGTTCAGTTACAAAATACGCCTAGAAGGGGGAGAAATCTTCAAGACCACAAAACGTCAACTACAGTTTAAAGAGAAATTGGCCATAAGTGGCAGGTAGCAATTGATCACAAGCCATATACCTTTTCAAATATACATGCGTTCTAGCAGTGAGCATCATTTTAAATATATTATTATTTAAACAACAACAGCAAAACTTGGGATCTCTGTGTGCTGACTGAGCACAGACTTTGAAATCAAAAAGACTTAGTATCTATCTATCTTTGGTACTTTCCAGCTTTGAAAACTAGCAATTTCATATTTTCTCTCAGGTTCAGTGTCCTCATCTCCAAACTTAAGGGGAGGGCATAGAAAGAGGTTATTTCACTTATGATATCACACATGTTACACTGCCACTCTGCCAACCCATCCCACCCTCTCCCTCTCCTACAGTCCAGGTTTGATGCAGGATGCAGGATGCTTGGGACTGATGCACGGGGATAATCCAGAGAGATGGTGTGGGGCGGGAGGGGGGAGGTGGGGGTCGGGATTGGGAGTTCATGTACACTCGTGGCTGATCCATGTTGATGTGTAGCAAAAAGAATACAGTATTGTAAAGCAAAACAAACTAAAAAAATAAAAATTAATTTAAAAAAAAAAGAAAGAGGTTATTTATCCAAGGTCAAATAACTAGCAAGCAAGTAAGACATTGAAACTAGATTTTCTAAAGTTAATGTTCTTTCTGTTCTGCTATATTACCATCACCTATGGTTAAACATCTAGAAAAACCGATAAAAAATTCATATGCTGGGTTTGGGAAACTCAGACAAGATTTATGTTAGTGCTTATCTCCACCAGCTGTCTTTAAATCACAAGGCTAAACACAGGCAACAGTTTGCTTGGATTTTCCATTTTGGTTACTTGAAACATATTGCAAGAAGCTTCTGTACCTTGGTTTAAAGCACAGTGTAGTCAGTGGCAAAGACTAACTGTTCTCTGCAAAAAATCTAAACAAGTACTAGGCATTTCTTCAGTTTTCAATCAACTTGCTGCATGTTTAAAACATAGTTTAAGTAATAGCAAAACTAAAAACATGGCAGAATGCAAAGTAAGAGATAGGCAGGGCCACTTTGCCACCACAAATGGAAACAGATGGAGAATCAAGTAACTAGGAAAAATCAGAGCCAGCCAGAAAGTGTAGATGAGCCAGCCTGATGAGAGTAGTGCCAGTGAAGAACACAGGCAGATTGCTAAGCTCTACCGGGGCAGCAACAAGGTATGAGAGATGGGCTGTAGGCAACTAATCACTGTCTGGGATTTTCCAGTAACAGAGGCAAAGAAAGGCAGAGTATACTAATGAAAGAGACACTGCACAACACCTGTGTTACATCTTCTGAACTAAAGGTCTTCCCTCCCTGGTACTCGTGAATGATGCTTCAAATGTCCCACTCCTGTTCCTTAGTGAATATCTGCAGTAAACCAAAATGTCAGTAAAACTACATGACTCTCAGGATCTGGACCCTCTTGATATATCCCCATTTCCTAATAAACAACTCTCACTAGGATTGGTAATTTTTTCTCTATACTTTGGGCATAATATACCAGCCTGCCATTTTAACTGTTTAAGGTTACTACAAAGACAAAAGAAGTCAACATGTATTTGCAGGCAATTAACTGAATTATCCCTGGAGAAGGATATGGCAGCCCACTCCAGTATTCTTACCTGGAGAATCCCATGGACAGAGGAGCCTGCCAGGCTATAGTCCATGCAGCTGCAATGAGTTGGACACGACTGAGCTACTAACACGCATACTTGAATCATCATGTATTTAAATACATGCTTCTAACCTTAGTTTTTTCTACTGCAAAAGTCCTAAACAAACTTAACCAAAAAGACATTGATGTGAAGGATGAAAAACCATCATCATCATCATGTTAAGCAATTCCCAATGGCAAATACAGATTCAGTCTCTGCCTCAAATAGCATACAACCAACTTCCTAATCAGCAAGCTCCTTCTCAAAAACTACAGATAACAATTGATTCTTCCTTCTTCATGGAATATGACACAATAGCCTTCTATTCTTTTTCAACTAAGTTGTATAATGTTTGAGTTGCTTTCATCTCCAAATCCTTTGATTAGAGAACTGAAGTTTCTACTTCCCAGTGACCACAAAGAACTTAAGCAAACTATTCCTTGATGGCTTATTACACTGTTCTATAGAGTCTATTCCACTATTGTGCCATAAGTGTTAGTTTCAAGTAATATTGATCTTTAGTCCTTTTGATAATTACAGAGAAAGTTAACAATGACCACATAGCACTGTTTTAAATTTGTTAATTGATGTATAATCAAATTTGAATTTTGTTCAGACCAAGAGAGGAGAAGAATTGATACACTGAATTGATTTTGTTATAATACTTTTAAAAAGCCAAACCACTTTAAAACAACAATTTACTTTTTTTCTTTAAATCTGAGTTTTTGATTGTTTACAGCTAACAGATGACCTTTCCTCCTACTTTACAGAGAAAGTGGGTTCATAAAACTTAAAATACAATTTTTTGTTTCCATATATATAAATAGATATGCTCTTAAAACCCTATTTACATTTCATCTCAAATGAAAAATTCAAATCTTTTTTTTTAGATCTAAAATAAATTTTTTACACCTCACTTAAGACTTTTCTCTATAATATATCCTCTCTCATATATCTTATAAACATCCCAGGTGGAGTGAGTGTTAAAGCATCTGCCTGCCAATACGGGAGACACAGAGATGTGGGTTCTATCCCTGGGTTGGGAAGATCCCTTGCAGTAGGAAATGGCACCCCACTCCAGTATTCTTGCCTGGAAAATACCATGGGCAGAGGTGTCTGGTAGGCTACCGTCCATGGCGACCCAAAGAGTTGGACATGACTGAGAGCACTGAGCATATATCTTAAAGTTTCTTTTTTCCTCTTCCCAATTGTTTTTCAGTTTATAAACATGATCAAAGTGTCTTTATCCCAAATGTCTTCCCAACTTCTGAACTCATCTTGACATATGTTAAATTATAGCCTACAGTTATAAAAATAGTCTGTTAATAGAATAGTACTGCTTCTAAGGAAAAAAAAAAATCCTAAGAAGATATATGTGTTTAATTTAAAACACAAAGGACCTGGAAACAGTATTGCAACTTGAAGTGCAAGAAAAGTATATTGTTTAACTTCACACCATACAAAACCTAAATAGTTAACTTGTTAGATAAAATATCTAAAGAAATATCTGAAAGGGAATAGAGGTTCTTTACTGAAGGAATTTTCCTAACATAGTACATAGGCTATTTGACCTTATATACTTCATTTCAGTAACATTTAATAAAAGGATGGGTTCAACAGAAATAAAAATTAACTTGGAAATATCTATACTCAAAATAGTTTATCTTTCCATACAAATTTTATGATGTTATGAATTAAAACTATATTTTTTAACAACTGTGCAGAGGAAGTGAGGCTTTTAAAAAAGACACTTTTCTGGAGACTGTGAGTAGACTAGTCACCATTATCAGGCATATACAACACTTGATATGCATATGGTTTTCAACAATTTGGAATGATTATACAATTTCATTTCTCACTTTTATGTCAACTTCTAAATTCAGTAGGCAACTGATAGAACTGTCACATATCATTTTTTTTAGCCTGTTTTGTGTACTGAACTCATTGTCTCGGTGTCTTTTCTGAACCCTGCAAAAAGATCTATGCTTCATTATTCAATAAATAATGTAAACTTTAATATTATCTGCTTAAAAGAAATGAACTTTGTTCTTTATCTCTGTTGTGCATAAAATGAAGGCAGTGTTTTTCTAAGGAGAGTATTTCTACTGGTAATAATCTGTTTTACACATCATAATAACAAGAATAGACCTACTGATATATGCCTTTCCTTGAGATAATTTCTCTATGAGAAAATATCCATAAAAGTGTCCAGTTTCCTTGGAAGAAAACACAAGCCATAAAATGTGCTATTCATTTATAATAATTCATCAATTCATCAGCATAAGATTATAAGTCAAGCATTATTCCAATAAACTGGAAATAGAACACTCAATAGTTCATTTTTTGTGTGTGATTTTAAAGTCTAATTGACAGGCTGATATTAAGCAAACAAGTAAATATACAGCATGTGCATGTGAGCATACTCAGTTATGTCCAACTTTTTGTGACCCCATAGACTGTAGCCTGCCAGTTTCCTCTGCCCATGAGATTTCCCAGGTGAGAATACTGGAATGGTTTGCCATTTCCTTCTCCAGGGGATCTTTCCAACCCAGGGATCTAACCCTCATGTCCTGTGTCTCTTGCTTTGCCAGGTAGATTCTTTAACACTGTACCACCTGGAAGCACAGTACATCAGGTGATAAAATGAAAGCTAAAAGAAAGGAAAGCTGATAATGAGATAGGAAAAGGGAAGTCATTTTAAGTAGGATAGTCAAGGAAGGTCTCATTCAAAATAGGCCATTTGAGTAAATACTTGAAAGGTGAGAGCAGGTCAAGAATGTGTTTCAACAGAGTGCAAGTAACTGCAAAGACTCATAGGAAGAAAATTCCTTGATGTGTTTACAGAACAAAATGAGTCTGTGGGCAAGAGTGGAATGAAAGACAATGAACTTGACAGTCAAGTTCAGAAAGGTCATCAGGCTTGCAGGAGAGAGAGGTGGCTAGACTTTGAAGATCATTCTGAGAATTAAATAGACTTATTTTGTACTTTGAACAGAGGAGTTCACAAGTGGGATTATTCAAATTTATCACTCTGGCTATCCTGTTTAGAGAATGAAGTGTAAGGAAGCGGGACAAGGGTAGAAATTATTACAATAAGCCCCATGAGACATGATGGTTATATGGACCAAGCTGGAAGGTGATGAGAAAGCCACCTTCCAGATATTTTTGAAGCTATGTTGACAGCCCAGTTGTGATTTGAAAGACTGTAGAAATGGTAACTAGAAACATTTTGACCTGAACAACAGATTGGATTTGCAAAATCATCTGATGTCCAGAATTCCATTTGAATCTTTAAAATAGAGATCTAGTGTGATATTAAATTATAAATTACATGCAAATATATGCAAATAGAAAATAGATTATGGAGTTACCAATTTATTTTCTATGCATATTAGATTATAATGCAACCTGGCTATTAAATATACTGGAATTTATAGAAACATGGTTTACTGGTTTTCTAAGTAGATTCTCTGAAATTATTAGGTCGTAACAGCACAAACTATCTCTGTGATCATGTAAATGCATGAGTATTTTCCAAATTTTCACACAAAAAATTTATTTTGTACCTTGGTTAACCAAAAGTTGCTGCCTTTCTAAGCACACAAATGATTGTGAGGAAGACTGAAACATGTAGGTGGACAAGTGTATACACTTATTTACCCTTTGGAAAATGCCCTTTTTAGAAAAAATTATAAATAATGAGGGCAAGATAGATGCAATGTTTATTAGATTTTAAAGTATTCATGTATATATTAAAATTGTACTATATTTGCTCACAATCCCTCTCTTCCTTTTTTATTTCTGCTGCCTAGGTTCCTTTCAAATACCATTAATTCGAAGGACAAAATTTCACATACTAAATGTTGAATGAATAACCCAATATCAAATATGTTTTGTACTACTACTCATCAGCCAAAATCAACTTATGTCAGCAGGAAAATAATAATAATTAGTCACACAAATAATATTATTTGAAAGAAAAAATGTAGCATATTCCTTAGAAATATTATCTGAATTCACAAATTATGATGTGGACACATACATGAATGAGTCCTATGGAATGAATAAAATTTCTACATGATCTACTGTGTAGTCCAAAAATCATACATATATTATCTGAGAGTCCAATAATCATACATTTATTATCTAAACCCTACTTTTTAATCATATACATGCATTTTTTTTACAAAGTGAGCTTGTGATGAGATGTTTCATCCATAATTTATGACAGTCACTTTAATTTTCCAGAAATTTGTAAAGTTATTGCATTATTATAACATGAATTTTTCCAAATGAGATTAATGACAATTCACAGTCCTAGAAGAGAAGTTTTTATCATCTTTAGAGTGGAACTGGTGGGTGCCTTCTATATCAGATGATTTTCAAACTTTTTGATAATGAAGAAAATGAATTCAATGTGACTTTAATAAATCTCACACAAGATACAGGACCTCATTTAATTGATATTCTTCTTATGTAGAGTTTTTTCATACTTCTAAATCACTAACATCTTGCTGCTTTTTCGCTTTAAAATAACTATGCATGGAATTTGAACATTTGACATTATTAAAGCGAATGTGCTCAGTCACTTCAGTTGTGTCCAACTCTGCCTCTTTGCAACCCCATGGCCCACAGTCTACCAGGCTCCTCTGCCCTTGGTATTCTCCTGGCAAGAATATTAGAGTGGGTTGCCATATTCTCCTTCAGGGGATCTTCCCAACCCAGGAGTGGAGCCTGCATCTCCTGCGTTGCAAGGTGAGTTCTTTACCACCGAGCCACCAGGGAAACCCCAATGTCATTAATATTGGTGCCTAAACTGTAACTATCAGACACTAAATTTTTATGTAGTTGGTTACCACCACTTTCTTTACCAGTTATAAGATAAGGCTCAGGAATGAATCTTTTTGAAAGGTTCGCTAGATACTTTGGATACAGTCATCCATGTTTGGAAACTCTTGCTCTGAAGGACAATGATAAAGACATTCAACTTGAAACTAAGAAGTGTGTTTATATTAATGTGAAGAAATGTCAACAAGTGATTTTAAAACCCCTACTTTGCTATTTTTTTTCCCTTTGCTTCTCAGAAGGCTGTGAGAAAACTGAGTATATCTTCAGTGCCCCTTATCCATCTTGCTCCTTACTTCAGTGATAGCAGCTACCTTGAGACTGTTACCTACAACAATGATTTGTAGGCTCTGGATAAACAGCATTAAGCAAAATAAGAAAAGCTTTTGCTCTCATGGAGCTTACAAATCAGTTTTAAGACACAGGAAATTAATATATAATCTGATCATTATATGGTGTGTTAGTGATCAGGTACATACATCAAAAGTTCTTTCTTTTCCTATCATATTTTATTATTTGTAGTAAAAATAGTCACAAAATCCTAAAATTTCAGTCCATTGCAGCAAGTTATTCAAACTAGGGGTCTGAATTTCTAATCTCTCAGAGGCAGATTATATCATATAAACTTCATGGTATATATACAAAATTTTTAAACTGATGTACTGCTTTTCACATAGTGACCATGGCTTAGTGCTTAATGAGTACTAGCATCTATTGGGTTGGCGAAAAAGTTTGTTCTGATTTTTCCATAGGATAGTATGGAAAACCTGAATGAGTTTTTTGGCCAACTCTCTCTCTCTCTCTACATATATATATACACACACGTGTGTGTGTGTGTGTGTGTGTGTGTGTTTGTGTGAATATCACAAAAGGGAAGATACGACACATTTAAGGTTAATTCAAAAAGGTTTTATTTACAATGTGACAACTGCAAATGTGACAAATAGTAAAGTATAAGAAAAATCACAGGGCAAAATGGGCCTATTAGCCCATATCTGTTACCATCCTCAGCCATTACATCACGAAGGAAGGTAGAGGTTACTGAAAACTAAAGGGAGTCAAATCTTGAGCAGGGAAATAAATGTGTGACTTCAAACTCTTTTTTTTTTTTCATACTGCTCATCAGGGTTTCCCACCAGTGGAATCAAATACAATAAAAATATTATGGAAGCTTTTAGAATAGGGTCATATGTGCCCTGGAGGCAAGAAGTAATATGGAGAAGAAAGAAAAAAATGTTTCTGGAGAAGAAACAATTGGAAAGTAGGTGACATAGAATACTTGTCTATTAGGAGAAAGGTGAAAAAAAAAGGATATTCTCTCTCTCTTTTTTTTTTTTTTTTGCTGGAGCATGTGGCTTGCAGGATCTCAGTTCCCTGACCAGAGGTTGAGCCCAGACCACAGCAATGAAAGCCCAGAATGTTAACCACTAGGCCACCAGGGAACTCCTTGAGAAGGATATTCTTAGTGTCTCTTCTTTCTCTCCTTCTTCATATATAGATATACGTAAACATAGATATGAGTATAGGTATGGTATATGTACAGGTATTGATTATATAGGTAATTAGAGAAATGTAATGATAAAGATTTAAATATAGATATGACATAATTTAAATTAGTATTTTTGAAGAACTGCTTTAAAGTACAGTTTGGACATCATTCTTTCTTATGAGAATGTTATCTTATGTAACCACAGTACAATAATACACTTCAGGCAATTTAACATTGATACAATACTATTATCTAATATAGTCTACTTTTTATTTTTACTTTTTTACCAGTTGCTCCAATAGCATCCTTTATAGCATTTTTCCCCTTTAATCCAGAACCCAATCAGGATTGTGCACTGAATTTAATTTCCCTGTTCATCTTTTTAAAATTTAGAACTTAGTAGATACATTGATTTTAATTTTGCTGTTGTTTAGTTACTCAGTCATGTCTGACTCTGCAAACCCATGGACAGGCACCCGCCAGGCTCCTCTGTCCATGGGATTTTTGAGGCAAAAATACTGCAGTGAGTTGACATTTCCTTCTCCAGAGGATCT
The DNA here is from genome assembly GCA_006408695.1 of Aepyceros melampus. NCBI lineage: Eukaryota > Metazoa > Chordata > Mammalia > Artiodactyla > Bovidae > Aepyceros > Aepyceros melampus. The sequence continues at coordinate 1,078 of SJXQ01006706.1, read as the reverse complement.
TCTCCACCCAGGGATCGAACTTGAGTCTCCTGAGTCTCTTCCTACATTGCAGGCAGATTCTTAACCCTCTGAGTCATCAGAGAAGCTCCAATTTTAATTTTGCAAATAGATTTATTTCCCAAAATATTATTCTGCATTTTAGCAATGAATAGTCTTTTTCAAGCTAAAGGCTTTTCCATTTTTACATATTTTGAAAATGTCTTAAATTTCTACTGTTGATATACACGTTTTTATAGTTTATCTTACTTATGTCTTTTCATTTAGAAATGAGAGATTGAGGAAATGAGAGACTGTGTTCTTAGATATCATGATGTTTGAAGATGGCCATAATGATGTAGAACAAAAGTGGCAATTCAGAATCTTTATATGAATGACAGTTAATCATAATCAGTCATGTATATTGTCAAATCTATTAAAAGAAGAAATTCCAATCAGTTTCAATGTTATGTTATGTGTGTTGTGTGTGCCATGTGTGTGAATAAGATAGCAGTCCTTTAATAAGAAAACATGAAATTCAAGTCTAGATAGCTATATTTATAACATAACATTCAATGTTATGTTGATTTGTTATACAAATCAGTCGGCATTTTTTTCTAAATCTGTGTTGTGGTAAAACTTCTTTAGAATGTAGTCTAAGATGAGAAATATTTAAGGTCTCATTGCATAGGGGTCATATTTTCTCATAAAATAAGAATGATTGACCTTGGTTCATGTTATTTTAAACCTAAATCTTTTTTTTTCAATAAATATTGGATTCAAGTTTAACTGAAACCAATCAAAACCTAATTATAGAAAAATATTTAGCAATATTTGAAAGTCTGAAAAAAGTGATTTGTTTAAAGTAGGAGTTTTCTTATATTATTAAGGATAACTTTCACAGAAAAGCAATAAGAACATCCTGAATTCTGAAAAATATAGCTATCTAGACTTGCATTTCATGTTTTCTTATTAAAGGACTGCTATCTTATTCACACACATGGCACACACAAACATGACAAAATGCAATGGACATGTTTTTCCCACTAGTATACTGGACTTGACAAGAAATATACTGAGATGTGGGTGTTAATGTCCCATG
>SJXQ01006705.1:6574-75510 GCA_006408695.1 Aepyceros melampus | reverse complement strand
GATTCATGTCAATGCATAGCAAAACGAATACAGTATTGTAAAGCAAAACAAACTAAAAAATAAAAATTAATTAAAAAATTAATAACAAAAAACTATCTTCATATCAGTTTAAAGCTGGGTCAGAATTTCACCCTTAATTATAATCTGCATATATTATATGGAAAAAAGTTTAATATCATTGAAAGAAGCTATGTATTCAGAAAATTTTATAAGTATCCCTAAAGCAGTATAATCATCTAATCAGCGCTTAGCACCACTCTAGAGTACTGAGAAAATTCTAGGACATTTCACGGCTCATATTTTTGTTTTAGTCCCTCCAGTGTTATTTCAGTTACACGCTTTTTACTAATAGTCTGTTTCAGTCTGATTCTCTATGAGAAAATTATTTCAACATAAAAAAAATCTAGAAAAAGAGCTACTTTTGGAGAGTAATTTTAAATGCATTTATACAGTGAAATGGTTAGCATCTTAGGAAGACTCTCTGATAGAAACATTTCCTAAAAAGGTGAGGGGTGGAAATTCCTTGAGTCTAGTGGTTAAAACTGAGCATTTTCACTTGGTGGTCCAGGTTCAATTCCTGGTTGGGGAACTAAAAATAAATAAATAAATAAATAAAATAAAGGGTGAGTTTAGTGTACTTATATTATACTAGATTAATTCTTTGGATAATCCATTCATCTGTGTGGAACTTAGATGAGACTGGTCATACTACAGAGGAGAAAAATATGAATACACATCTCAAATAATAACTTTGGAACTACAAGATAGTTTTGCTCCAGTATTTTAAAATGCATGCATTTTGAAGAAAGGCATCCAAAGTCAGTACTCTGAGACAACCCAGAAGGATAGGGTGGGGAGGGAGGTGGGAGGAGGCATCAGGATGTGGGGGACATATGAATATTTGTGGCTGATTCAAGCTGATTTATAGCAAAAACCATCACAATATTGTAAACTAAGTATTCTCCAGTTAGAATCAATGAATTAATTTAAAAAATAAAATGCATAACTATTACCAAGAAAGGGATCTGACAAGGGCGGTTATAACAGCGACAGTTTCTATATAGTTTCAACCTAAAATATATAAATCCATGCCAAAGGCTAATGATTCACCCTTCAAAGCTGGAATGTATATAAGAAGGAAAGAGCTTCTAAGGTATCAAAAGAGATTAAGGAATCCTAGAATATTACAGATGGTAGAGATTTCAAGGATAATGTCCTCTTAATTTATAAGTAGTTTCATTGCCCAAGATGTTTCTAATTAGTTAGCAGTGACTGAATGAAACTCTATGTAGATTAATTCAGACTTAACTATAAGGAATGATTCAAATTACATATAAATCTATTGTTTAAAAAAGTTGCTGCATACTTGCAGTACAGCTAACACTATCTAAAACCATAACCACTTGAAAGATTTACCAAATATTAATACTGATATCACTTAGAGGCAAAACTACCAAAAATGTTAATTCTATATTTGTTACTCTTTCTACTTTGTTATTCTATGGGTATAAGAACAATCTGATATACATTTTGGTAATGTTAAAAGTAAACTGAGATGTATTGCAATTGTGAAGACTTTTATTTGAGCAAATATTGATGTGAACTGGGCAGCATCATATTAAAAGTAGTTAGGAGTTCTCCACTGACAGGATGTAAGGACAAGGTTTTTTATAAAAACAAACAGAAACAACAACAACAAAAAAAAAAAATGAAAACAAAGCAAATATATTATTTAACTGATTGTGGTATAAGCAACTGCATTATTTTAGAAAGCCTAGTTGGCTATTTGTGATTGGTTACTCTTCCCTAATGGCTCATATGGTAAAGAGTCTGTCTGTAGTGCCGGAGGCCCGGGTTTGATGGAAGGAATGATGCTAAAGCTGAAACTCCAGTACTTTGGCCACCTCATGGGAAAAGCTGACTCATTGGAAAAGACTCTGATGCTGGGAGGGATTGGGGGCAGGAGGAGAAGGGGACGACTGAGGATGAGATGGCTGGATGGCATCACTGAGTCGATGGACATGAGTCTGAGTGAACTCCGGGATTGGTGATGGACAGGGAGACCTGGCGTGTTGCAATTCATGGGGTCGTAAAGAGTTGGACATGACTGAGTGACTGAACTGAACTGAACTGAACTTGGGAAGATCCCCTGGAGAAGGAAATGACAACCCACTCCAGTGTCCTGGCCTGGAAAATTCTATGGGCAGAGGAGCCTGGCAGGCTACAGTGCATGGGATCACAAAGAGTCAGAGACAACTGAGCAACTTCATGTCACTTCACTCTTAAATTTCACTCTCTTAGCTACAACTGTAGCTAGATTTTTGGGTTGCTTATATGGTCTACCAAGGCATGAGAATCACATCAGTTTAGTGGTTTCCTTATTTCAATAATATTTAAATCTATAATTTTGGTCATCCTGTCATATACGGAAGGCTGACTAATAAGTCAGTATTTACACCATTCTCAGTTACCATCAGGGTCAGACTGTTCTTGTCATGCACTTCATAGATTATGGTGTCATGTCTGTGGAAGAATTCTTTTTGCTTTTCATGTCATTGTTATACTTGTTTGCTTCTCCGATTGTAATGAGAATGTATGATGTACATATATTCATATTGAGAATGTATGATTACAAGGGTCTGATGTCAGACCCTTGAAAGAAGACAGTGAACCAAGGAGACTAAAACGCCAGGGAGAATACAACACCAAAACTGAAATGTTAATATGTTAGCTAGGGCTCTCATGAACCAAACCAAACTTGATATCAAACCAGTTAAAGAATGTATTTGAAGAGGCATAGATTAAAAAAACAAACAAACAAACAAACAAAAGAGGCTTATTTGTTAGTTTGTAATGGTTGATTGTCTATAATACCAGAGTTGTTGATATAGGTACAGCAGGAGATAATTGCTATGCCAGAGTCTTCCTTGTTCAGACAATAAATAATCCAAAGCTAATCTGTTGTTAAAAATCACCTTACTAGCTCAAAATAATCCTACACCAAAGAGGCACATTTGGAGTATTTTGTTATTTTTTATTTGTCTTCTTTTAAATTTCCCAAAGGAGTTCATACTCAACAAGTCAAATTGTTATATCTTTCTATCTCTTTGAATCAGTCTCTCAGTCTTGAGAAGAGGTCAGTTCAGACAGTTGTGTCTCATTCCAGGAAGTTAGCTTCTAAAGTTAGGCCAGTATGGTATGAGAAATTATATTTTTTTCTTATTTAATGAGAGGCCCTTTTATGGAAGTTATGGGCAAATCTAACAGTTGGACCCTAAAGAAGGCTGAAACCAAAGAACTCATGCTTTCAAACTGTGGTGTTGGAGAAGACTCTTGAGAGTCCCTTGGACTGCAAGAAGATCAAACCAGTCAATCCTAAATGATATCAACCCTGAATATTCATTGGAGGGACTGATGCTGATGCTGAAGCTCCAATACTTTGGCCACCTGATGCGATGAACCTACTCATTGGAAAAGACCCTGATGGTAAGAAAGATTGAGGGCAGGAGGAAAAGGGGATTATAGAGGATGAGATGGTTGGATGGCATCACTGAATCAAAATGGACATGAGTTTGAGCAAACCCTAGGAGACAGTGAAGGACAAGGAAGACTGGCATGCTGCAGTCCATTGTGTTCCAAAGAGTCAGAGAAGACTTAGTGACCAAACATCAAAAAACTTCTATGGAAACAAGCAAATAAACAAAAATAAAAGGTAATGGTTGAAGTAGACTGCAAATCAGCCTCTGAGTGAACATAACAGCCAAATTGAGAATTCTACTTCAAACTTGTGATATTGGGCTTGAAAATCTTCTGTGGTTTAAATATCTATGATTATGTCACTGGATGTTCTTGCAGACTTTCTGAATAACCAAAAAAAAAAAAAAAACAATAAACACAAAGATTGTCCATGCACAAAGATGGTCCACATGCAATGACAGTCCACACATGTGCCACTCTAGTGATTTCTCTGACATTTATATCAGTTTTTCTAGTTCCATTTTGCAGGGCTTTGAGAAAAGGGCAGTTATTTTATTCTTTTTTTCTTAGTGATTTTAAGTCAGACTTTTGGAAAAGAACTGGAAATATTCTTGGAGAGTTGTCATCAGATATTAGAGAAAATTGGAAGAATTTAGAAACCAGTCCAGTTAATAGGTAGATAACAAAACTGTAAACACAATAAACAGGGGTAGAATCTCCACAAGGCTATATTATAATTTTCTTTTGGAATACAATTTTTCTGTATACTATTATACCAATTTCTAACAAAGATAATCACAGTAAGACTAATTTATTTGTTAAATAAGTCGTGGTTTTGTGTATATTCTCAGATATGTTGTTAAAGTTAAAACTTTAGTGATATCAAAGGGGTTTTATTAGCTCCATAAAATTTACCTTAATTTCTTAAACTCTTTGGTAATAAAGAATTTCAGATTAGATTTTTAAAAACTCTATAGGCTAAGAAGTCAAGTAAAGAACTTGCCCAAGTGCATTCTGTGACAAGAATAATAATTTTTATTGAACTATGCAAATGCCTTTATTGTCAAGAAAAATAAAGATACTTAATAAGAGTTTCTGAATTGTGTCAGAATCAGGATGAGAGAAACAAATCAATATTTTATTTTTGTTTACAAAAAGTATATTTACCAATATGAATCGAACAGTTTCACCATTATTGTTCATAAAATTATCACCTACTTCAGTGGTACAATCTGAAACTAATCAGAAACCTATACTTTTCCATTGTTTTCATGAATCTCTTTGAAGAGGAAGCATTTTTTGAAAAAGTTCAGATAAAACAATAACTCTATGCAAATATCAAAATGTGTTCATGATTAAAGGCCTCATGAGGGTTCACTACAACATAATCAGCAAGCAAACTACATTATTTTGTTTCAAAGATTTTAAGATAATAACTAGAATTAGAAGTAGTAACATTATGCCAGGACATATCAGAATATTAAATAATTTCAGGAATACTTACATATATAATATATATCCAAACAATTAGAACCTAAAGAAAGGCTAGCTTCCTTTTTTATTTTATAACATTTCCATTAATTTAATGTATATTCAGTTCAGTTCAGTTGCTCAGTCGTGTCCGACTCTTTGTACTCCATGAATCACAGGACGCCAGGCCTCCCTGTCCACCACCATCTCCCGGAGTTTACTCAAACTCATGTCCATCGAGTCGGTGATGCCATTCAGCCATTTCATCCTCTGTCGTCCCCTTCTCCTCCTGCCCCCAATCCCTCCCAGCATCAGAGTCTTTTCCAATGAGTCAACTCTTCTTATGAGGTGGCCAAAGTATTGGAGTTTCAGCTTTAGCATCATTCCTTGCAAAGAACACCCAGGACTGATCTCCTTAAATAAGCCTAATTAGTTTAACATCTCTGTTGTAAACAGAGGGAAAACAAAAAAAAAATTTTTTTGAGATGTCCTAGGGTCCAACTGAAAATTACAAAATTAGTTTTAGGTCAAAGGTCCTTATTTAGAATATGGTTATAGAAAATTTACAAAATGTATAAATCAAAAATTTTAAAGATTTGATTGAATATGAACACTGTTATCTGTTCAAGCAAGTTAAAAAGACAACACAAACCAGAAAGTTTCATGGTTATAAAACAACTTACATCCTGCAAAAACTCTTAGCTCTTCTAATAGTGAAGACTTAGTTCTCCAGGTTATCAAAGACATGATAAAGACAAAATAAGCACTGGAAATTATTTCAGTAAGTCACAAAATCTTTGTTTTCTAGATAGGCTGCCCAGTGGGTAAAGGAAAAAAACAAAAACAAAAACAAACAAACAAAAACTTTTGTAATCTATTAGGTGATGATCAATAGTCCAATATACGACATCCTTTTAACAAATGAAAGAAAATTCAATTTTATTTTCCATATTATTGCTATTACAGCTTATTTATAAATACCTTATAATAAAGTTCATTCAACATACTATTGGAGTTTTAGCCAGAGTAATCAGGCAAGAAAATAAATCAAAGTTTTCCAAATTGGAAACTGAATTCACTCAGTCATGTCTGATTCTTTGTGACCCCATGGATATATAGCCTGCCAAGCTCCTCTGTTCATGGAATTTTTCGGGCAAGGATACTTGAGTGGGTTACTATTTCCTTTCTAGGGGATCTTCCTGATCCAGGGATCAAACTCTGATCTGCACTTCAGGCAGAATCTTTACTCTCTGAACCCCTAGGGAAGCCCTATCCAAACTAGAAATACAGAAGTAAAATTGCCTCTGTAGACAATGTGATCTTATACACAAAAAATCTTAAATATTCTATCAAAAAAGCTGTTATATTAATCAATGAATTAGGAAAATTGCAGGATACAAAATAAGTATACAATAATTTATTGCATTGCCACACTAACAATACACTACTGGAAAGAGAAATTAAGGAAAAAATTCCCAATGATAGTAGCATCAAAAAAAAAAATAATATACTTAGGAGTAAATTTAACCAGAGCTGAAAAATCTGTATACTGACAGCTATAAAACATTGATAAAAGAAACTGAAGAATACACAAGTAAAGGAAAGATAACCTGTGTTCATGGATTAGTAGGGTCAATACTGTTAAAATATCTATGCTAGCCAAAATGATACACAAATATAATGCAATTCCTATCAAAATTATAATGGTGTTTTTCACAAAAGGAAAAATAAATATCAAATTGCTATATGGAACTTGAAAGACTCACTGAGAAAAAATTCTGAAAAAGGAAAACAAAGCCAGAGGCACCTTACTTCCTGACTTCAAACTATATAACAAAACTACAGCAATCCAAATAGTATGGCATTGGCATAAAAACTGACACAATATGAATGAAACAGAAGAGAAAGACCAAAAACAAACAAACAAACAAAAAAAACACACACACAAACACACATGCATATGGTAAATAAATTTATGACCAAAAAGTAAAACATGTAAAATGGGAACAGAACAGTCTCTTCAGTTAATTGAAAAATTTGACAGGAACATGAAAAAGAATGAAACTAGACCTCTATCTTACATCATACCCCAAAAAACACTCAACAGTGGATTATATTCTTAAATTAAAACCTGAAAACATAAAACTCATAGAGGAAAACACAGGAGGTGCTCTCCTTGACATCAGTCTTGGCAATAATGTTTTTGGTTGACATTAAAAATAAATAAATTTATATTAAAAATGAAAAAATAAAAATAAAGGCAACAAAGGCAAAAATGAAAAGTGGGATGACATCAAACTAGAAAGTTTCTGCACAACAAAGGAAGTGGTCATCAAATTTAAGGCAACACACAGAATAGGATAAAATGATATACAAGGTATACATACAATTCAACAGAAAAAAAATTAAAAAAAAATCCAATTGAAAATTGGGCAAAACAGCTGAATAGATATTTTCTAAAGAAGACAAACAGATGTCTGATACCTAACATGAAAAAGGTTTTCAATAGTTTACTAAGGTTTTCTAAGGTTTACTAATCATTCAGTTCAGTTCAGTTCAGTCACTCAGTCGTGTCCAACTCTTTGCGACCCCATGAATCGCAGCACACCAGGCCTCCCTGTCCATCACCAACTCCTGGGGTTCACTCAGACTCACGTTCATCGAGTCCATAATGCCATCCAGCCATCTCATCCTTGGTCGTCCCCTTCTCCTCCTGCCCCCAATCCCTCCCAGCATCAGGGTCTTTTCCAATGAGTCAACTCTTCGCATGAGGTGGCCAAAGTACTGGAGATTCAGCTTTAGCATCATTCTTTCCAAAGAAATCTCAGGGCTGATCTCCTTCAGAATGGACTGTTTGGATCTCCCTGCAGTCCAAGGGATTCTCAAGAGGAGATGCAAATGAGAACAGCAATAAGCTATCACCTCATACCTGTTAGAATATCTATTATCAAAAACACAAGAGGTTACAAATGCTGGCAAGGATGTGGGGAAAAGGAAGTAGGTGTACACTTAACATGGATGTGAACTGGTATGGTCACTAAGGAAAATAATGGTGATGGAAATTTATACACCAGAATTAGTAAGGCAATGAATATTGCTTCTATATTTTGTAGGCCATTTTGTAATACCCTGTCAGGTATATTTTTTTAAATGTAACAGAATAAGTGAATATTACCATCCTGTGCAAATAACTAACTTGTTACATGGATTAGGCTGGACCTGTTTAGGTGCACAAGTGGTAAATAAGCCACCTACCTTTTCAGGAGACATAAGAGATGTAGGTTTGATCCCTGGGTCAGGAAGATCCCCTTGAGGAGGGCATGGCAACCCAATCCAGTATTCTTGCCTGGAGAATCTCATGGATATAGGAGCCTGGTAGGATACAGTCCACAGGGTCTCAAAGAGTCAGACATGACTAAAGCAACTTAGCACACACACATGAATCTGTATTACCTCATTTCATAGTTAACTGATTCAGTTCAGTTCAGTCGCGCAGTCGTGTCCAACTCTTTGCAATCCCATGAATCGCAGCACGCCAGGCCTCCCTGTCCATCACTAACTCCCGGAGTTCACTCAGACTCACGTCCATTGAGTCCATGATGCCATCCAGCCATCTCATCCTCGGTCGTCCCTTTCTCCTCCTGCCCCCAATCCCTCCCAGCATCAGGGTCTTTTCCAATGAGTCAACTCTTCGCACGAGGTGCCCAAAGTACTGGAGCTTCAGTTTTAGCATCATTCCTTCCAAAGAAATCCCAGGGTTGATCTCCCTCAGAATGGACTGGTTGGATCTCCTTGCAGTCCAAGGGACTCTCAAGAGTCTTCTCCAACACCACAGTTCAAAAGCATCAATTCTTCTGCTCTCAGCCTTCTTTACAGTCCAACTCTCACATCCTTACATGACCACAGGAAAAACCATAGCCTTGACTAGACGGACCTTAGTCGGCAAAGTAATGTCTCTGCTTTTGAATATACTATCTAGGTTGGTCATAACTTTTCTTCCAAGGAGTAAGCGCCTTTTAATTTCATGGCTGCAGTCACAATCTGCAGTGATTTTTGGAGCCCAAAAAAACAAAGTCTGACACTCTTTCTACTGTTTCCCCATCTATTTGCCATGAAGTGATGGGGCCAGATGCCATGATCTTCGTTTTCTGAATGTTTAATCTCCTTTTAAATATAGGTATGCTGACAATAATGAAGAGGATTGCAAAAACAGGAAGATCTGAGTCAGAGATTTTTGAGATTTACAAATTCGCTTGTGGTAATACATTTCTAAATTTCAGAGACATGCATATTCAAATCAAGGGGTATATATATCTTTAAATAGTCATCTATATTTAAGTTATCCAATTTTCTCCTGGTTCTGTGCATGTATGCTAGTGGGCTATACCTGTGTAGCATTTTGTTAATCTCAAGTTTCCCACTCAGTCATGCATTTTCTCTTCCCTAAAGGAACAGTCAACAGAGTTTCAGTATTAAATCTACTATTTACAAACTAGTTTAATGGCATCATAAAAACATTCACAAAATAGCATTAAAGGTTAGCAATAAACTGGCTAAATCTTCTTGCCTTTAAAATATATTGGTAACCAGCATATCCCCAAAAGCTCTGAGTTTGAAAATTAGCTGCTGAGCATGCAGTGCAGTTAATTTTCATAGCTGTTTAAATATGATGCATCAGCAACATAATAAACCATACCTTTGCATAATAAACCCCACTTCGTTACAAATCAGTAGGGAGCAGGGCTGTATAAAGTGAAACTAAATACATGGAAACTGTAAGATACCTATGAACAGAACATACAAACATCACAAAGGTAACTAAACAATTTTTGATATGAATGTTGGAGCAAACTGGAAATAGCCATCTCTATAAAACAAATAAAATATTTTCAAAGTTCAGTCACTCAGCTGTGTCCGACTCTTTGTGACCCCATGAATCACAGCACACCAGGCCTCCCTGTCCATCACCAACTCCTGGAGTTCACTATGACTCATATCCATTGAGTCCGTGATGCCATCCAGCCATCTCATACTCTATCATCCCCGTCTCCTCCTGCCCCCAATCCCTCTCATCATCAGGGTCTTTCCCAATGAGTCAACTCTTCTCAAGAGGTGGCCAAAGTACTGGAGATTCAGCTTTAGCATCATTCCTTCCAAAGAAATCCCAGGGCTGATCCTCAGAATGGACTGGTTGGATCTCCCTGAAGTCCAAGGGACTCTCAAGAGTCTTCTCCAGCACCACAGTTTGAAAGCATTAATTCTTCGGTGCTCAGCTTCTTCACAGTCCAACTCTCACATCCATACATGACCACAGGAAAAACCATAGCCTTGCCTAGACGGACCGTAGTTGGCAAAGTAATGTCTCTGCTTTTGAATATATTATCTAGGTTGGTCATAACTTTTCTTCCAAGGAGTAAGCGTCTTTTAATTTCATGGCTGCAGTCACCATCTGCAGTGATTTTGGAGCCCAGAAAAAAAAAGTCAGCCACTGATTCCCCATCTATTTGCCATGAAGTAATGGGACCAGATGCCATGATTCTAGTTTTTTTAATATTTAGGGAGATGCAAATGAAAACAACAATAAGCTATCACCTCATAACTTTTATAGTGTATAAACGTATAAAACAAATAGAACACAATCTATTAAATAAGACTTAGATAATAGGAGTCCAACTCTGTCATATGGTTGTTTCCTTGGTCATCAGACAATGAAATAACACCTCAAATAATCTAAACTGAATGTACCATAGCTTTAAAAATGCTTTTGTATCTAAATATTTACTAATCCACAATAACAAAATTCAATTTAAATAAAATCCAGGAGTAATTTTAAAACATGATAAGAAATACATCTTATACTAGTATCATCAGATTATTCCAGAAGTAGAAGTCACTGTCTCTTAGTTTTTGTAGATTAGATAATCTGATGAGTTTAACATACATTTATCTTCTGATTTGATGGAATTCTGAAGAAAATGTCATAAATTTAATGTCATCACTAACTATTACTCTAACCTTATTATACAATTCAGTCTTGTGAGAAACATTAGTATTAAATAATCATTGGAAGGGTGGATATAGCACAAAAACATTTGTTGCTTTTGATAAACATGTTTTCTTAGCATATCTGAATGACTTTAGTGTTAGGTGAAAGACTGGTGAATTTTAAGAGCCTCAAATATAAGTGAAAGTCTCTCACTCTGGTCAGACTCTTTGTAACTCCCGTTTAATTCCTAGGTGGACAAGTTCTGCTGGAGAAGGAATAAGTTACCCAATCCAGTATTCTTGGGTTTCCTAATGGCTCAGCTGGTAAAGAATCTGCCTGCAATGTGGGAGACCTGTGTTTGATCCCTGAGTTGGGAAGATTCTTTGGTGAAGGGAACAGTTACCCACTCCAGTATCCTGACTTAGAGAATTCCATGGACTATAGTCCATGGGGTTGCAGAAAGTTGGATATGACTGGTTGACTTTTGGTTCTTAAAATTAACCAACCTTTCACCTAACATTCTGATATGATAAGAACACATGTATATCAAAAGCAGCAACAATTTCTGTACTATATCCACCATTCCAATGCTGGATAAAGCACCATTCTACAAAGGATCCAGTTACAAGAGTGCCATAGTTTGTTTAAAAATAACCAATTTGGTTGTTTTTTCCCAGTGCCTCCACCTACTCAGTGGTATAATATATAATGATAATAATATTTCTTAATTGCTACAGTCTGCACAAAGGAAAACAAAGGGAATGCTGTTAATCTGTAGTGTTTGCTACTTAATTAATCTTAAACTTTTAATTCTGTTTTATCTCAGGCTCTGGTGTGTTCAATTCATTCCAGCAGCATTGAGGTACTTTGATTTTATGTCTTGGCAATAACTTATCTAGATACTTTCTTCCATTGAGACTACTTTTTTCTTTTTAATATTGTTTTGTAAATGTACTCTTATGTAGGAGATTAAGCTGAATTAGCACAATCTAGAATCAACATTGCTGGGAGAAATATCAATCACCTAAGACATGCAGATGACACCACCTTTATGGCAGAAAGTGAAGAGGAACTAAAAAACCTCTTGATGAAAGTAAAAGAGGAGAGTGAAAAAGTTGGCTTAAAGCTCAACATTCAGAAAATGAAGATCATGGCATCTGGCCCCATCACTTCAAGGGAAATAGACGGGGAAACAGTGGAAACAGTGTCAAACTTTATTTTTTTGGGCTCCAAAATCACTGCAGATGATGACTGCAGCCATGAAATTAAAAGACGCTTACTCCTTGGAAGGAAAGTTATGATCAACCTAGATAGCATATTCAAAAGCAGAGCATTACTTTGCGAGAAAAGGTCCATCTAGTAAAGGCTATGGCTTTTCCAGTAGTCATGTATGGATGTGAGAGTTGGACTGTGAAGAAGGCTGAGTGCCGAAGAATTGATGCTTTTGAACTGCGGTGTTGGAGAAGATTCTTGAGAGTCCCTTGAACTTCAAGGAGATCCAACCAGTTCATTCTAAAGGAGATTAGCCCTGGGTGTTCTTCGGAAGGACTGATGCTAAAGCTGAAACTCCAGTTCTTTGGCCACATCATGCGAAGAGCTGACTCATTGGAAAAGACTCTGATGTTGGGAGGGATTGGGGGCAGGAGGAGAAGGGGACGACAGAGGATGAGATGGCTGGATGGCATCAACGACTCGATGGACATGAGTTTTCGTGAACTCCAGGATGGTGATGGACAGAGAGGCCTGGTGTGCTGCGATTCATGGGGTCTCAAAGAGTCGGACATGACTGAGTGACTGAACTGAACTGAAGCTAAATTTCTTCAATATACATGGGTCATAATATGACAATGATATTTCTCCAGTAAAACTTCATTGAATCCCATTAATTTGCTAGACTTTAATTGATTGCCTAGTTCGTGGAGGTTACTATGCCAGACGATAGGGAGGTGTGCACATATGTATGTCTATGACTGTAATAAAAGTAAGTTCCATTAACTAGTCTTGTCTTATAGAGATCTGTACTGTTTAGCAGAAACTACACATAGCTTACTTTGATTTTCATCATGCTAACATTATAATGTAAATGTTATCTTTCTGTTGAAAATGATAAAGTAGGGAATTAAGCAACATATCCAAAGTTAATTTGCAAACAATCAACTCAAAGGAATAACAACAAAATATATAATCAAACAAAACAAAGCCCCAGCTACACTATGCAAGTAGAACCTTGGAGAAAAAATCTCCTAAGTCAGTCATGTATTGTGCACTTAATTGCCAGTCCTGTGAAAGACCAAGTGTATTGAATAAGAAAAAAAAAAAAAAATTATCTTGACATTTTAGACAAAGCCACACTTTAGGGAAAATAGGCAATTAGCTCCTCCTTACCCCAAAGAGAGTGCTCTGGAACTGCAATTAAGAACTTCTGTGCTTATCGTAAGGTGCTCAAACAGAAAACTTTTAACTCTCACCTCACTACCAGATTCAGCCCACAAAAAGAAAAAAACTGTAAATTCAAAAGAAAAGTTCTGTATTTTGTGAGTTCCTCTGAGTTTTCTCCTTCCTGAACATTGGTTAAAGTGAGGATTGCCACTGCTGCTACCGCTAAGTCACTTCAGTTGTGTCCAACTCTGTGTGACCCCATAGACGGCAGCCCACCAGGCTCCCCTGTCCCTGGGATTCTCCACTCGAAAAGATTGGAGTGGGCCGCCATTTCCTTCTCTAATGCATGAAAGTGAAGTCACTCAGTTGTGTCCGACTCTTCGCGACCCCATGGACTGCAGCCTACCAGGCTCATCTGTCCATGGGATTTTCCAGGCAAGAGTACTGGAGTGGGGTACCATGTGAGGATAGCACAATGGTATATGCTCTTAGAGAATTTTCTTATCTAGAAGAACAGAAGTCTGTCATGGCTTTTCCCTCTTGGATTATTAGAGAGCTAGAAGAAACAGACACTTACATCCATAGTACATTGACTTACTATCAATAATGAAAAATAAAATCGAAGTAGATCTCTATTTTCCCCTAGGGATAACGCAGCTATTATGGTACTGGGGGTGGTAGGAAACTATTAATTAAAACATATTAAAAAGCTAAAATGAAAGAAAGTATTTTCTGGAAAATGAATAACAAGTAATTCTAAATTATAAGCCGTTTTTTAGGGCAATTTACACTAGATGCTATAACAAAATGATCACAACTTAGTTGCTTAACAGAATAAAGTTTTATTTAGTTCTTATTGTGTTGGTGTGTTCAGGTATATTTCCTCTGGTAATACTATAGTCCTTACTCATTCTGGCTTTTGGTACCATTATCTTTATAATATCTACAGACAAATTGAGGTCTTAGAATCTCCTTCCTCCCTCCATCAGCTGGCAAAAATAAATAAATAAATAAATGAAGAGAATATGAGAAAGGGAGGAAAAAATTCACATAACGTTGAATGATATGGCATGCCAGTGAGATATTAATACATTATAATTATCCATATTTCATTAGAAATTTGAAATCTGAATAAAATATGTTAATTTTCTTAGGCAAACATCTTGCATGCTATGATAAAGTTCATCTAACCTTGTAGATTCTATGTCCACTAATACCAATTTTTTAAAATGTTGCATGATTTGCTGCATTCACATTAAATTGTAATAACCGTAGTCATAGTTAACATTGATTTTGTTATTTTTATGTTAATTATATAATTTATAATCCTTTATACAGATGAAGAAAATGAGACACAAAGAACTAACTTCCTCAAACAATAAAAGCTAATGGAAGGGCTGGGATCTTCAGCTGGGATCCCCCAGCTGAAGAAGGATGTGATTTGCAAGAAATATATCCTGTGGACCTCGGCGAGATGGAGACTGAGTCCACAGAAAGCAGCTCTGAGTCCCAGACGAGCTCTCAGGACAACTTCGACATGTTCTGCGGCACCCCGACCAAAGTCAGGCACGTGGACCGCCAGGCGGAGGACGAGTTTGACTTGAAGGCCTGTTTAACGGAGCCCCTGAGACACTTCTCGGCCATGAGCTAACCGGCGCCACCTGGAGACCGACTGCCCAGCATGCATCCTTGTTTGTAACTGGAGGTTCCTGTTAATAGCTTGCTGTCTCACGGGGAAAGTGTTCTCCCCCTGTTTTCTTAAGAAATGTTAATTTTATGTATAGGGAGTGTACTTTGCATGTTTTAAATTGTAAATGGAACTAAATTCGAGGAAAATTTAACTTGAAGCAGTCTTGCAACAACTTTAATCGCTTCATCTCCAGCAACCTTGATGTTAACCTGGAAAGTGTAGCATAACTGTTTTTCCACAGGTGATTTAACATTACCTGCTAAGCACTGCAGATGTAAAACTGCTACTCGTCAGATGGCTGGTTTGGGTTTAACTGTGTTCTTGGGCCAGTCTGGCATCGACTTTCTTCACTGGTATCTGAATGAGTGTTCTCATAATCAGCACCTTTACCATCTCTATGGAAAGCGTTAGGCTTCTGGCTATTTGTCAGTATATCAAGATGGGATTTTTCCTCATACAGAGCACTGAATAGTCAAAGATATTAAATTGAGCTGATAAGTTAATGGATTTTATGTAAGTTATACAGTCTTAACTTGGTACTTGTAAATAGCACTAAGTGGGCCTTCTACCTATAATACTCCAAAAGTTAAGGCAGCAGAGGGATTAGAAAAAAAAAAATTATAATCAGTTAATTCACTTTGTAAAATGGCTGTAAATGATTTTATTATTTTTTATGTATCAAGGGTTAGGCTGAGAGCCTTACACATTTAAGTTGAGATCAAATTTTATGAAGGCACAAGTGAGTGAGAACAGATCAAGTGAGAACTGCAACTGGCATTCACATTCAGATCTGCTCATTTTCAGAGCCAATGTTCTCAACCACTACACTAAAGTGAATTGAAATATGAAACTAAGAACAGGATTTCTCAGGTTGATGTGTTGTAAATAATCAAACAATTTAAGTATTACCAAAAGCATGTTCTACTGGTTATTGGCTACTCTACTGGCAGGGCTCTCCTTGTTTTCTTTTTGTCAGGCTACCTGACCTGCCTCTTGAGAAACCTGTATGTAGGTCAGGAAGCAACAGTTATAACTGAACATAGAACAACAGACTGGTTCCAAATAGGAAAAGGAGTATGTCAAGGCTGTATACTGTCACCCTCCTTACTTAAATTATATGCAAAGTAATAATGAGAAACACTGGGCTGGATGAAGTAAAAGCTGAAATCAAGATTGCCAGGAGAAATATCAATAACCTCAGATATGCAGATGACACCACCCTTATGGCAGAACGCGAAAAAGAACTAAAGAGCCTCTTGATGAAAGTGAAAGAGGAGAGTGAAAAAGTTGACTTAAGGATCAACATTCAGAAAACTAAGATCATGGCATCCGGTACCATCACTTCATGGTAGTCCCATTACTTCATGGGGAAACAGTGGAAACAGTGTCAGACTTTATTTTTCTGAGCTCCAAAATCACTGCAGATGGTGATTACAGCCATGAAATTAAAAGATGCTTACTCCTTGGAAGGAAAGTTATGACCAACCTAGACAGCATATAAAAAGCAGACCTTTTTCAACAAAGGTACATCTAGTCAAGGTTATGGTTTTTCCAGTGGTCATGTATGGAAGTGAGAGTTGGACTATAAAGAAAGCTGAGCACCGAAGAATTGATGCTTTTGAACTGTGATGTTGGAGAAGACTCTTGAGAGTCCTTTGGACTGCAAGGAGATCCAACCAGTCTATCTTAAAGGTGATCAGTCCTGGGTGTTCATTGGAGGGACTGATGTTGAAGCTGAAACTCCAATACTTTGGCCACCTGATGCGAAGAGTTGACTCATTTGAAAAGACCCTGATGCTGGGAAAGATTGAGGGCAGAAGGGGAGGGGATGACAGAGGATGAGATGGTTGGATGGACATGGGTTTGGGTGGACTCCGGGAGTTGATGATGGACAGGGAGGCCTGGAGTGTTTCAGTTCATGAGGTCACAAAGATTCGGACACGACTGAACAACTGAACTGAACTGAATGCTTTATATACTTTGTCCAAATCCAAGTTCCCTCAAAATAGATGCAGAGAAAGAGATTTGCATATAAGAGTTCATTAGAAAGTACTCTTTAGCAACACTATTTATGAGAAAATGTAGAAAGCCAGGTGGAACAGAGACAAGCAGAACTTTGAAGTAATTACAAATTGGACTGATTAGCTGGAAAGGTTTTCAGAATTGTTCCATTGGAGCCCAGAGGTACAAGATTTTACAACTTCCTATCAGCCAGACCATGAACAGTGGTACACACCCAAGGAGGAATGTTTAAATGAGATTACTTTGTTTCACAAAGGGCAAGTTCCAGTGGAAGAAGTATCTTTGAGTTCACAGCAGTCAACACTCCAGAGATGTAGGAAACACACAGCAGTATCCACTATGAAACTGGTGGTGGCACTTCAGGGGCTCTGAGGAGTCTCTAGTTCTTATGTCTCAATGCAGAAATAATTCAGCAAGAGGCAAAATGGTAGATAAGAACTGATTTCTTAAACAGGATGATTGTGAGGCTTACAAATGGGTAGGGGTGAGGATGCTGTGCCTCACAAACTTAGTGGGCTACAGTTTTATAATCAAAGGAAAAGTTGGGAGGAGGAGGAGAGCATCTTCTTGCTCATTCTTGAATGACATCAAACTTTCATGATCTGTTCCTCCTCCATGTTAGACATGGGAGTTTCCTGTCCCTACAAGGTCAAGCCAGGATTATCAATGATTTATCACTGCCATGGTCATGTCCCAAGTCACTTAACTTGAGTCAATAATTCTGTGGGAGAGGGAGAGGGTGAGATGATTTCGGAGAATGGCATTGAAACATGTATACTATCATGTAAGAAACTAATCGCGAGTCTAGGTTCGATAGAGGATACAGGATGCTTGGGGCTGGTGCGCTGGGATGACCCAGAGAGGTGATATGGGGAGGGTGGTAGGAACGGGGTTCAGGATTGATAATTCATGTACACTCGTGGCAGATTCATGTCAATGTATGGCAAGACCAATACAGTATTGTAAAGTAAATAATAATAATAATAAAGTCAAACGGTACATAGGTTAAAAAAATAAAAAAAAAGAATGAGTCTAATTTAATCAAACAATTCCTTAAGAGGGACAAGGTCTTTCCTGAAAGAAGATCTGAAGCATGAGAAATTCTACTGCTGGATGATCAAGCTGCTTTGTTTTAAGATGGCCTCAGAAAAGGGCCAAGTGGAAGAAGATGAGAGTGGCCTCTAGGAACAGAATAGTTTCCAGCTGGCATCGAGCAAGCAAGGAAGAGATCAGAACAGAAAGTATAAGAAAATTAAATCTGCCAACAATCTGAGGGAGTTTGGCATGGACCTTTCTCTAATTAAGTTTCTAAATAAAACCCAGTCAACTGATACTGTGATTTCAGCCTATGAGACCCTGAGCAGCATACCCATTTTAGTATCTCAATGGCCTAACCCACAGCAATTGCAATGACAATTTTTCATTTTTTTAATTTACTAAATTTCAGGTAATTAGATAGATGAAATAACTAATACAAGAGACAGGCAAACTCTAACTTTTAAACCCCTATTCTTATAATTTAAATATTTCATATTAATTATATTATGGATTTATATACATGGTAACATTAATATAAGTAAAACTGAAGGAATTATATTAAATTTTAGTCAGTACTTCAGTAAAATAATGTTGCTAATGCTCAAGGGAGAAAGTCTTAGTTATTAACTAACTCTGTAATAAGACTATAAATGTCTCACAAGGAGTAACTTTCTATGCAAAATTATTATAGTCATATTACAGAAAATGTAACATACAGTAGACTATTATCTATACCTTGTGCCTTTTAAAATCCCTTCCAAGTCCCTTCCTTGTAATTTACAAATGTAAATGTAGTATGTTAATTTTGAAATTTTCATTATGTTGGAACAAACTTCTGGAGGAAATTTTACATTGCAAATATGTTATAAATATGATTGAAAAAGTAGATCAAAACATTTTGTTTATTGCTAACTTTTTATATTTGGATAATACCTACCACTATTTTTATCTCCTTTAGCCCAATCGTCAGTTAAGTTCACACTTACCATGTTTATGTGTCCCCAGCATGCCTTGCTATTCTATACTGCTTTGTCTTTCATTACAATGTGCTCTTTGTCTTCTGCCACTAATTTGCTTCAGTTCAGTTCAGTCACTCAGTCGTGTCCGACTCTTTGTGACCCCCATGAATCGCAGCACGCCAGGCCTCCCTGTCCATCACCAATTCCCAGAGTTTACTCAGACTCATGTCCATCGAGTCCGTGATGCCATCCAGCCATCTCATCCTTGGTCATCCCCTTCTCCTCCTGCCCCCAATCCCTCCCAGCATCAGGGTCTTTTTCAGTGAGTCAACTCTTCCCATGAGGTGGACAAAGTACTGGAGGTTCAGCTTTAGCATCATTCCTTCCAAAGAAATCCAGGGCTGATCTCCTTCAGAATGGACTGGTTGGATCTCCTTGCAATCCAAGGGACTCTCAAGAGTCTTCTCCAACACCACAGTTCAAAAGCATCAATTCTTCTGCGCTCAGCCTTCTTTACAGTCCAACTCTCACATCCATACATGACTACTGGAAAAACCATTGGCTTGACTAGACGGACCTTAGTTGGCAAAGTAATATCTCTGCTTTTGGATGTGCTATTTAGGTTGGTCATAACTTCTCTTCCAAGGAGTAAATGTCTTTTAATTTCATTGCTGCAGTCACCATCTGCAATGATTTTGGAGCTCAGAAAAATAAAGTCTGACACTGTTTCCACTGTTTCCCCATCTATTTCCCATGAAGTGATGGGATCAGATGCCATGATCTTCGTTTTCTGAATGTTGAGCTTTAAGTCAACTTTTTCACTCTCCTCTTTCACTTTCATCAAGAAGCTCTTTAGTTCTTCACTTTCTGCCATAAGGGTGGTGTCATCTGCATATCTGAGGTTATTGATATTTCTCCCAGCAATCTTGATTCCAGCTTGTGTTTCTTCCAGTCCAGGGTTTATCATGATGTACTCTGCATATAAGTTAAATAAGCAGGGTAACAATATACAGCCTTGACATACTCTTTTCCTATTTGGAGCCAATCTGTTGTTCCATGTTCAGTTCTAACTATTGCTTCCTGACTTGCATACAGATTTCTCAAGAGGCAGGTCAGGTGGTCTGGTATTTCCATCTCTCTCAGAATTTTCCACCATTTATTGTGATCCACACAAAGGCTTTTGCATAGTCAATAAAGCAGAAATAAATGTTTCTCTGGAACTCTCTTGCTTTTTCCATGATCAAACAGATGTTGGCAATTTGATCTCTTGTTCCCCTGCCTTTTCTAAAACCAGCTTGAACATCTGGAAGTTCACAGTTCACGTATTGCTGAAGCCTGGCTTGGAGAATTTTGAGCATTATTTTACTAGCATGTGAGATGAGTGCAATTGTGCAGTAGTTTGAGCATTCTTTGGCATTGCTTTCTTTGGAATTGGAATAAAAACTGACCTTTTCCAGTCCTGTGGCCACTGCTGAGTTTTCCAAATTTGCTGGCAAATTGAGTACAGCACTTTCACAGAATCATCTTTCAGAATTTGGAATAGCTTAACTGGAATTCCATCACCTCCACTAGCGTTGTTCGTAGTGATGCTTTCTAAAGCCCACTTGACTTCACATTCCAAGATGTCTGGCTCTAGATTAGGCATCACATCATCATGATTATCCAGGTCATGAAGCTCTTTTTTTGTACAGTTCTTCTGTGTATTCTTGCCACCTCTTCTTAATATCTTCTGCTTCTGTTAGATCCATACCATTTCTGTCCTGTACCGAGCCCATCTTTGCATGAAATGTTCCCTTGGTATCTCTGACTTTCTTGAAGAGATCTCTAGTCTTTCCCATTCTGTTGTTTTCCTCTATTTCTTTGCATTGATCGCTGAAGAAGGCTTTCTTATCTCTTCTTGCTATTCTCTGGAACTCTATATTCAGATGCTTATATCTTTTATTTTCTCCTTCGCTTTTCACCTCTCTTCTTTTCACAGCTATTTGTAAGGCCTCCCCAGAGAGCCATTTTGCTTTTTTGCATTTCTTTTCCATGGGGATGGTCTTGATCCCTGTCTCCTATACAATGTCATGAAGCTCATTCCATAGTTCATCAGACACTCTATCTATCATATCTAGGCCATTAAATCTATTTCTCACTTCCACTGTATAATCATAAGGGATTTGATTTAAGTCATACCTGTATGGTCTAGCGGTTTTCCCTACTTTCTTCAATTTAAGTCTGAATTTGGCAATAAGGAGCTCATGATCTGAGCCACAGTCAGCTCCCGGTCTTGTCTTTGTTGACTGTATCGAGCTTCTCCATCTTTGGTGACAAAGAATATAATCAATCTGATTTCAGTGTTGACCATCTGGTGATGTCCATGTGTAGAGTCCTCTCTTGTGTTGTTGGAAGAGGTTGTTTGCTATGACCAGTGCATTTTCTTGACAAAACTCTATTGGCTTTGCCCTGCTTCATTCCACATTCCAAGGCCAAATTTGCCTGTTACTCCAGGTGTTTCTTGACTTCCTACTTGTGCATTCCAGTCCCCTATAATGAAAAGGATATCTTTTGGGGGAGTTAGTTCTTAAAGGTCTGGTAGGTCTTCATAGAGTTGTTCAGCTTCTTCAGCATTACTAGTTGGGACATAGACTTGGATTACCGTGATATTGAATGGTTTGCCTTGGAAATGAATAGAGATCATTCTTTCGTTTTTGAGATTGCATCCAAGTATTGCATTTCAGACTCTTTTGTTGACCATGATGGCTACTCCGTTTCTTCTGAGGGATTCCTGCTGGCAGTAGTAGATATAATGGTCATCTGAGTTAACTTCACCCATTCCAGTCCATTTTAGTTCACTGGTTCCTAGAATATCGATGTTCACTCTTGCCATCTCTTGTTTGATCACTTCCAATTTGCCTTGATTCATGGACCTGACATTCCAGCTTCCTATGCAATACTTCTCTTTACAGCATTGGACCTTACTTCTATCACCAGTCACATCCACAGCTGGGTATATTTTTTTCTTTGGCTCCATCCCTTCATTCTTTCTGGAGTTATTTCTCCATTGATCTACAGTAGCATATTGGGCACCTAATGACCTGGGGAGTTCCTCTTTCAGTATCCTACCCTATTGCATTTTCATACTGTTCATGGGGTTCTCAAGGCAAGAATACTGAAGTGGTTTGCCATTCCCTTCTCCAGCGGACCACATTCTGTCAGACCTCTCCACCATGATCCGCCTATCTTGGGTTGCCCCATGGACATGGCTAATTTCATTGAGTTAGACAAGGGTGTGGTCCTAGAGTGATTAGATTGACGAGTTTTCTGTGAGTATTGTTTCAGTGTATTTGTCCTCTGATTCCCTTTGGCAACACCTACCATCTTACTTGGGTTTCTTTTATCTTGGGCGTGGGGTATCTCTTCACCGCTTCCCATCCTCTAAGTGATACTATTAAATAAGTTCTCAAATGTAGTGGAGGCTGAAGAATTTCAGGAATGGTGCAATGAGGAAAATACACTCCATGATATCAATAAGAAAGATGAAAAACATCTTGAAAATCATTTTTAGAACTCTGGAAATTAATTAATGCTTGCAAAATGTAAGGAATGTTTATTCAAATAAAAATATTGCTTTAAAAATGGAAAGCTCTATTATATTTTAATTATCTGAATTCATTTCTCTCTCCCTATATCTGCAGCTAATTTGAAAATCAACCACTTCAATACCATAGTAATTGCAAAAACGTGTAACTTTGTGGTCATTGGAGAGAGCAGAATGGGTTTCTGGCAGGTAAAGCACCCATACCAAGAGAATCATGAGTATTTGCTTGACAGCTTACTGAAAACCTCAGCTCACAGGGATTATCATTACTTGCTTTGCTTCAGAACTCAAGTTATGTGGACAACTCTATTACTCAGACATCTGTTAAAAAGAGTAAGTGACATTTGTTTAACACACTAGTTGCCCAAGGTGGTGATGATTAGGAGCAAGAAGAGGATAATGAAAAAATAATAAGGGAATAACACCAGAATTGGATAGTCAAGAGGACTTCAGAAAATAAGGAAATATATTCCAGTTTGAATGAGGAGTTCCAAAGAATAACAAGGAGAGATAAGAAACCCTTCCTCAGTGACCAGTGCAAAGAACTACAGGAAAGCAATATAATGGGAAAGACTAGAGATCTCTTCAAGAAAATTAGAGATACCAAGGGAACATTTCATGCAAAATGGTTTCAATAAAGGACAGAAATGGTATGGACCTAACAGAAGCAGAAGATATTAAAAAGAGTTAGCAAGAATACACAGAAGAACTATACTAAAAATATCTTCATGACCCAGATAACCATGATGGTGTGATCACTGACCTAGAGTCAACTTCCTGGAGTGTGAAGTCAAGTGGGCCTTAGGAAACATTACTACGAATAAAGCTAGTGGAGGTGATGGAATTCCAGTTGAGGTATTTCAAATCCTAAAAGATAATGCTGTGAAAGTGTTGGACTCTACTGCCAGCAAATTTGGAAAACTCAGCAGTGGGCACAGGACTGAAAAAGATCAGTGTTCATGCCAGTCCTAAAGAAAGGCAAGGCCAAAGAATGTTCAAACTACTGCACAATTACAATCATCTCACTAACCAGCAAAAGTAGCAAATTCTCCAAACCAGGCTTCAACAGTATGTAAACCATGAACTTCCAGATATTCAAGCTGGATTTAGAAAAGGCAGGAACCAGAGATCAAATTGTCAACATCTATTGGATAATCAAAAAAGCAAGAGAATTTCAGGAAACAAAACAAGACATCTACTTCTGTTTTATTGGCTATGCCAAAACCTTTGACTGTGTAGATCACAACAAACTTTGGAAAATTCTTTAAGAGATGGGAATACCATACCACTTTATTGGCCTCCTGAGAAGTCTGTATGCAGGTCAAGAAGCAACAGTTAGAACAGGATATGGAACCACAGACTGGTTCCAGTTTGGGAAAGGAGTACATCAAGGCTGTATATTGTAATCCTGCTAGTTTAACTTATATACAGAGTACATCATGAGAAATGCTGGGCTAGATGAAGCAAAAGCTGGAATCAAAAGACTGCTGGGAGAAATATCAATTACCTGAAGTATGCAGATGACATCACCCTTATGGCAGAAAGTAAAGAGCAATTAGCTAGCCTCTTGATGGCAGTGCAAGATAAGAGTGAAAAAGTTGGCTTAAAACACAAGATTCAAAAACTAAGATCATGGCATCCAGTCCCATCAGTTCTTGGCAAATAGATGGGGAAACAATGGAAACAGTGAGAGACTTTATTTTCTTGGATTCTCCAAAATCACTGCAGATGATGACTGCAGCCATGAAATTAAAAGACTTGCTCCTTGGAAGAAAAGTTATGACCAACCTAGACAGCACGTTAAAAAGCAGAGAAACTTTGCCAACAAACATCCGTCTAGTCAAAGGTATGGTTTTTCCAGCAGTCATGTATGGATGTGAGAGTTGGACTATAAAGAAAGCTGAGTGCTGAAGCATTGATGCTTTGAACTGTGGTGTTGGAGACGACTCTTGAGAGCCTCTTGGACTGCAAGGTGATCCAATCAGTCCATCCTAAAGGAAATCGGTCCTGACTGTTCACTGGAGGGACTGATGCTGAAACTGAAACTCCAATAATTTGGCCACATGATGCAAAGAACTGACTCCTTGGAAAAGACCCTGATTCTGAGGACGACTGAAGGCAGGAGAAGAAGACAACAAAGGATGAGATGGTCGGATGGTATCACTGACTTGATGAACGAGTTTGAGCAAGCTCTGGGAGTTGGTGATGGACAGGGAAGCCTGGCGTGCTGCAGTCCATAGTGTTGCAAATAGCCTGACACTACTGAGCAACTGAACTGAACTGAAGAGGACTTTAAAAACTACCACATATTTCCAGGACCCAGAACACATGCTTTTGAAAGGCTATATGAGTGCCCAGGAAAGACCTCAGAATGCCTGAAACTTTAAATTTCTTGTTCATGTTGAAGCTCAATAAAAGCAATAAATGGACACTGAGGCAGAAGTGTAAACAGTTTGCTAGAGAAATAAGAATGCATCTCAGCACAGATAAACACGCAGGTACACACACATGGACCCTTGGAAATGGATAATATATTTATTGGCTGTAATAATTCAAGCAAATTTTTGCAGTGGGAAATATTGATAAAATATATGTTTTCCAGATTTGCCACAAATTTATAAGATATAAAAAGAAACAGGAAATTATAGTTAGTATACATGAGAATAAGTATGCAGTCAATAGAAGCTGTCTCAAGAGAAGCCAGACAGGAACTACTAGAGAAAATCTTTTAAAAAGTTAGGATAAATAGGTTTAACTAAAAGAAATTATGTATAAGGAATGAAATAAAACATGGGAAAGATGTCTTACCAGACAATAGCAATAAAGTAACTGAAGTTATAAAATTAAATCAATAGAAATATTGGAGCTGAAAAGTACCATGACTAAAAAAAGAAATCAATAGAGAATGCAATAGTAGATTTGAAGTGGCAGTAGAGACAATCCATAATATTTAAAGAAAGGATCATCAAGTTTATTTAGTCTGCAGGACAGAGAGAAAATAAAAGAAGAAGGAAAAAGTAACACGATTTTGAGTTCTATTGGACTTCATCAAGAATTTCACTATAAAGATTATGAAACCTTCATAAGAAGAGAAACAAAAGGGGGGGGCAATATTTTCAAAATTACAAATTTTTCCAAATTAGATTAAAAAAAAAAAAACATTAATCTGTAAATTCAAGACACTCCAGAAACTACAAATGAGCTCAGGAGAAATACAGGTGTACACTGACTGTATTAAAATTATAACAAAGACAAAGAGAAAGACTTGAAAACAGTAAAATAAAGAGTAATACATAATACAGCACTGAAAATTCTGTAGCTGGTATAGTGAATTAATAATATAAAGATTGTGATCTGCTGACTGAGGATGTACAAGCAATCCAGCTTTGCAAATGAAAAGTTCATTCATATGATCTTTTATGTTTAGTTATATAGCTACATTTACATTGCTCTTTATTTTACACATACATTTGAGTTACTGTTGTCCATTCATTTTAACCTAAAGGACTCATTTAATATTTTTATTTGCAACTAATTCATCGTGTATTGAAAAACAACTAATAATGTAACAACTATAAAATGTGATTAAAGAACATACATGAATAAATATAAAATTTTTTTGAAAATAATACTACAAAAGAGGGGGATATAATTTTTGTATATTACCTTTACTAAGTAGGTTTTATTCCACAATGGAGTAAATTAAGTTGCTAATAATAATTCTCAGAAAACTAGCAAAAAAACAAAACAAAACAAAACAAAACAAAAACAACTAACAATATAAAATAGTGCAAGTTCAGTTCAGTCACTCAGTCGTGTCCGATTCTTTGCGACCCCATGAATCGCAGCACGCCAGGCCTCCCTGTCCATCACCAACTCCCGGAGTTCACTCAGACTCACGTCCATAAAGTCTGTGATGCCATCCAGCCCTCTCATCCTCTGTCATCCCCTTCTACTCCTGCCCCAATGCTCCCAGCATCAGAGTCTTTTCCAATGAGTCAACTCTTTGCACGAGGTGGTGAAAGTACTGGAGCTTCAGTTTTAGCATCATTCCTTCCAAAGAAATCCCAGGGTTGATCTCCTTCAGAATGGACTGGTTGGATCTCCTTGCAGTCCAAGGGACTCTCAAGAGTCTTCTCCAACACCACAGTTCAAAAGCATCAATTATTCCGTGCTCAGCCTTCTTCACAGTCCAGCTCTCACATCCATACATGACCACAGGAAAAACCATAGCCTTGACTAAATGGACCTTAGTCCACAAAGTAATGTCTCTGCTTTTGGATATACTATCTAGGTTGGTCACAATTTTTCTTCAAAGGAGTAAGAGTCTTTTAATTTCATGACTGCAATCACCATCTGCAGTGATTTTGGAGCTCAGAAAAATAAAGTCTGACACTGTTTCCACTGTTTCCCCATCTATTTCCCATGAAGTGAAGGGATCAGATACCAAGATCTTCGTTTTCTGAATGTTGAACTTTAAGCCAATATTTTCACTCTCCTCTTTCACTTTCATCAAGAGGCTTTTTAGCTCCTCTTCACTTTCTGCCATAAGAGTGATGTCATCTGCATATCTGAGGTTAATGATATTTCTCCTGGCAATCTTGATTCCAGCTTGTGTTTCTTCCAGTCCAGGGTTTCTCATGATGTACTCTGCATATAAGTTAAATAAGCAGGGTGACAATATAAAGCCTTGGCATACTCCTTTTCCTATTTGAAACCAGTCTGTTGTTCCATGTCCAGTTCTAACTGTTGCTTCCTGACCTGCATACAGATTTCTCAAGAGGCAGGTCAGGTGGTCTGGTATTCCCATCTCTCTCAGAATTTTCCACAGTATATTGTGATCCACACAGTCAAAGGCTTTGGCATAGTCAATAAAGCAGAAATAGATTTTTTTTTTCTGGAACTCTTACTTTTTCCATGATCCAACAGATTTTGGCAATTTGATCTCTGGTTCCTCTGCCTTTTCTAAAACCAGCTTGAACATCAGGGATTCATGGTTCATGTATTGCTGAAGTCTGGCTTGGAGAATTTTGAGCATTACTTTACTATCATGTGAGATGAGTGCAATTGTGTGGTAGTTTGAGCATTCTTTGGCATTGCCAATTCTTTGGAATTGGAATAAAAACTGACATTTTCCAGTCCTGTGGCCACTGCTGAGTTTTCCAAATTTGCTGGCATATTGAGTGCAGCACTCTCACAGCATCATCTTTCAGGATTTGAAACAACTCAACTGGAATTCCATCACCTCCACTAACTTTGTTCGTAGTGATGCTTTCTAAGGCCCACTTGACTTTTCAAATTCCAAGATGTCTGGCTCTAAATTAGTCATCACATCATCATGATTATCTCAGTCATGAAGATCTTTTTTGTACAGTTCTTCCATGTATTCTTGCCACCTTTTCTTAATAACTTCTGCTTCTGTCAGTTCCAGACCATTTCTGTCCTTTATCGAGCCCATCTTTGCATGACATGTTACTTTGGTATCTCGAATTTTCTTGAAGATATCTCTAGTCTTTCCCATTCTGTTGTTTTCCTCTATTTCTTTGCACTGATTGCTGAAGAAGGCTTTCTTGTCTCTTCTTGTTATTCTTTGGAACTCTGCATTCAGATGCTTATATCTTTCCTTTTCTCCTTTGCTTTTCACCTCTCTTCTTTTCTCAGAGATTTGTAAGGTCTCCCCAGACAGCCATTTTGCTTTTTTGCATTTCTTTTCCATGGGGATGGTCCCTGTCTCCTGTACAATGTCACAAACCTCATTCCATAGTTCATCAGGCACTCTATCAGATCTAGGCCCTTAAATCTATTTCTCACTTCCACTGTATAATCATAAGGGATTTGATTTAGGTCATACTTGAATGGTCTAGCAGTTTTCCCTACTTTCTTCAATTTAAGTATGAATTTGGCAATAAGGAGTTCATGATCTGAGTCACAGTCAGCTTCTGGTCTTGTCTTTGTTGACTGTATAGAGCTTCTCCATCTTTGACTGCAAAGAATATAATCAATCTGATTTTGTGTTGACCATCTGATAATGTCCATGTGTAGGGTCCTTTCTTGTGTTGTTGGAAGTGGTTGTTTGCTATGACCAGTAGATTTTCTTGGCAAAACTCTATTAGTCTTTGCCTTACTTCATTCCGCATTCCAGGGCCTAATTTATCTGTTACTCCAGGTGTTTCTTGACTTCCTACTTTTGCATTCCAGTCCCCTCTAAAGAAAAGGACATCTTTTTTTTGGGTGTTAGTTCTAAAAGATCTTGTAGGTCTTCATAAAACCGTTCACCTTCAGTTTCTTCAGCATTACTAGTTGGGGCATAGACTTGGATAACTATGATATTGAATGGTTTGCCTTGGAGATGAATAGAGATCATTCTGTGTTTTTTTGAGATTGCATCCAAGTCCTGCATTTCAGACTCCTTTGTTGACCATGATGGCTACTCCATTTCTTCTGAGACATTCCTGCCCACAGTGGAAAAACTTTAATATAATCAAAATATCTATTTAACACAAAAAACACATGTGATGGAGGAAAGAAGAACCAAAAAGAATACTAGACATGCAGAAAATGACAAAATGATAGGCATAACCTTTTCTTTATGAAGAATTACAATAAGCAAACAGACTAAATATTCCAGTTCAGTTTAGTTCAGTTCAGTCACTCAGTCGTGAAAGACAGTTTGCAACCACATTGAGCAGCATGTCAGGCTTCCTTGTCCATCACCAACTCCCGGAACTTACTCAGATTCATGTCCATTGTGTTGATGATGCCATCCATCTCATCCTCTGTCATTCCCTTCTCCTCCCATCTTCAATCATTCCCAGTATAAGGGTTTTTTTTTCAAATGAGAGAGTTCTTCACATCAGGTGGCCAAAGTATTGAAGTTTCAGCTTTAGCCTCAATCCTTCCAAAGAACATCCAGGACAGATCTCTTTTAGGATTGACTGGTTGGATCTCCTTGTAGTCCAAGGAACTCTCAAGAGTCTTCTCCAACACCACAGTTCAAAAGCATCAATTCTTTGGCACTCAGCTTTCTTTATAGTCAACTCTCATATCCATACATGACTACTGGAAAAAAAAACCATAGCTTTGACTAGATGGACCTTTGTCAGCAAAGTAATGTCTCTTCATTTTAATATGCTGTCTAGGTTGGTCATAGTTTTTCTTCCAAGCAGCAAGTGTTCTTTAATTTCATGGTTGCTGTCTCCATCTGCTGTGATTTTAGAGTGCCCCAAAATAAAGTCAGTCACTCTTTCCTTTGTTTTCCCATCTATTTGCCATGTGAAGAAGGCTGAGCGCTGAAGAATTGATGCTTTTGAACTGTGGTGTTGGAGAAGACTCTTGAGAGTCCCTTGGACTGCAGGGAGATCTAACCAATCCATTCTGAAGGAGATCAGCCCTGGGATTTCTTTGGAAGGAATGAGGCTAAAACTGAAGCTCCAGTACTTTGGCCACCTCATGCGAAGAGTTGACTCATTGGAAAAGACCCTGATGCTGGGAGAGATTGGGGGCAGGAGGAGAAGGGGTCGACTGAGGATGAGATGGCTGGATGGCATCACGGACTCAATGGACGTGAGTCTGAGTGAACTCCGGGAGTTGGTGATGGACAGGGAGGCCTGGCGTGCTGCGATTAATGGGGTCGTAAAGAGTCAGACATGACTGAGTGACTGAACAGAACGGACACTACCCAAAGAAATCTACAAATTCAGTACAACTTCTAAGAAAATGACTTTCTTTTTTTTTTTTTTTGCAGAACTGGAAAAAAAATTAAAATTTGTCTGGAAAAACAAAAGACCTTAATAGTCAAAATAACCTTCAGAAAGAAAAACAAAGCTGGAGAAATCATACTTTCTGGCTTCAAATTATATTACAAAGCTATGGCAATCAAATCACTATGGTACAGGCACAAAAACAGACACATTGGTCAATGGAATAGGAGACCAAAAATAAACAGACTTATGACACCACCCTTATGGCATAAACTGAAGAAGAACTAAAGAGCCTCTTGATGAAAGTGAAAGAGGAGAGTGAAAAAGTTGGCCTAAAGCTCAACATTCAGAAAACTAGATCATGGCATCTGGTCCCATCACTTCATGGCAGAGAGACAGGGAAACAGTGGAAAGAGTGGCTGACTTTATTTTTCTGGGCTCCAAAATCACTGCAAATGGTGATTGCAGCCATGAAATTAAAAGATGTTTACTCCTTAGAAGGAAAGTTATGAACAACCTAGACAACATATTAAGAAGCAGAGCCATTACTTTGCCAACAAAGGTCCATCTAGTCAAGGCTATGGTTTTCCCAGTAGTCATGTATGGATGTGAGAATTGGACTACAAAGAAAGCTGAGTGCTGAAGAATTGATGATTTTGAATTGTGGTATTGGGGAAGACTCTTGAGAGTCCCTTGGACTGCACGGAGATCCAACAAGTCCATCTTAAAGGAGATCAGTCCTGAGTCTTCATTGGAAGGATTGATGTTGAAGCTGAAACTCCAATTCTTTGGCCACTTGATGTGAAGAGCTGACTCATTGGAAAATATCCTGATGCTGGGAAAGACTATGGGCAAGAGGAGAAGGGGACAACAGAGGATGGGATGGTTGGATGTCATCACAGACTCAGTGGACATGGGTTTGGGTTAACTCCCGGAGCTGGTGATGGACAGGGAGGCCTGGCTTGCTGCGGTTCATGGGGTCACAAAGAGTCAGACATGACTGAGCGACCAATCTGAACTGAATGGTCAATTAATTTATGACAAAGGAGGCAAGAACATACAGTGGAGAAAAGAGTGTATTTACTATGTGGTGCTGGAAAAATGGTACAGCTACATGTGAAATAATAACATTAGCATTAACATATTCTCACATAATATATTAAAGTAAAAATGGATTTTAAATACCTACATGTAAGACCAGGAGTCATTATACTCCTAGAAGAAAATATAAGCATAATACTCTTTGATATAAATCATAGCTTTGTAAAAATATCTGTCTCATAACTGCAAAAGAAACAAACAAACAAACAAAAAAAGGACTTAATTTAGCTTAAAGCTTTTGCACATCAAAGACACCATGAACAACAAAAAAAGAAACACCTATTGAATGGAAGGAAAAAAATGATTAGAAATAAAGTTAATACTCATGGGATTAGTACCCAAATTATTTAAATGACCCTTACAACATCAAGAAAATAAACAACTGGATCAAAAATGGGCAGAAGATTTAAATACACATTTTTCCAAAGAAGACATTTAAATGGTCAATAGGCATGTACAAAGATGCTCAGCAACACTAATTATTAGAGAACTGTAAATCAAAACCACAGTGAGGTATTAACTTCATGACTGTCACAATTTCATTGCTGTTGTTGTCGTTGTTCAGTTGCTAATTTGTGACTGGATCTTTGTTACCCCACACATTCTGTTGTGCTAGGCTTCCCTGTCCTTCACTAACTCCTAGAGTTTCCTCTAACTCATGTCCACTGATTCAGTGATGCTATTCATACCTGTCAGAATATCTATCATCAAAAAGACCTCAAAAAAAATTGGCAATAATGTAGATAAAAAAGAACCATCGTACAGTTTTGGTGGAAATATAAATTGGTGCGACTACTATGAAAAACACTATGAAGCTTCCTCAAAAAAACTAAAAATAGAACTACCTTATGACCCATCAATTTCAAACTTGAGTATATACCTGAAGAAAACAAAAACATTAATTTGAAAAGAAACATGCACCCCAATGTTTATTATAGTACTGTTTGCAATAGCCAAGACACAGAAACACAGAGGCAATCTTAGTGATGGATGTGAGAGTTGGACTATAAAGAAAGCTGCTGCTGCTGCTAAGTCATTGAGCATCAAAGAATTGATGCTTTTGAACTGTGGTGTTGGAGAAGTCTCTTCAGTCCTGAATATGCATTGGAAGGATTGATGCTGAAGCTGAAGCTCCAATACTTTGGCCACCTGATGAGAACTGACTCACTGGAAAATTCCTCTGAAGCTAGGAAAGATTGAAGGCAGGAGGAGAAGAGGACAACAGAGGATGAGATGATTGGATGGCATCACTGACCGGATGGACTTGAGTTTGAATAAGCTCTGGGCATTGATGATGCAAGGGAAGCCTGAAGTGCTATAGTTCATGGGGTCAAGAGTTGAACATGGCTGAGAAACTGATCAGACTGATGCACCCTAATGTTTATTATAGCACTATTTTCAATAGCCAAGACACAGAAACAAAGAAGCAATCTAAGTGTTTGTCAATACATGAAGGATACAGGAGACTTGATAAATATATGCCATCGAATAATATTCAGTTATACAAAAAAATTAAATTTTTGCCATTTGCAACAAAGAAAGACTTGAAGAGCATTAGGATTTAGCAAAATAACTTAGAAAATGAAGGATATTTATCACCACCATATTTGATATACAAAAAACAAAACAAACTAGTGAATATAAAAAACAACAAAAATAACAGACTCACAAATATAGACAACAAATGTCTACCAGTGGGGAGAGGGAGGGGACAGGAACTAGACAGCAAGATACAGTTGGAGGATTAAGAGGTACAATTACTATATATAAAATAAATAAGCTAAAGGATATATGATATGACAAGTGAAATATATCCAGTATTTTATAACCATGAATGGAGCTTAAGTTTCAAACACTGTGAATTATTTTGCTATACAACTAAACTTATATAATATTGTAAATTAATAAACCTCAACTAAGTAAAGAAAAACACAGATTCTTGAACACTTTCCAGATATTCTGAGTCAGTAGACATGAAAGGTAACCCAAGAATATGTATGTCTGGCTTTCCTAAGTGTACATGTGTGCATGCTAAGTTGCTTCAGTCCTGTCTGACTCTTTGCAACTCTATGGACTGTAGCCCGCCAGGTTCCTCTGTCCATGGGATTCTCCAGGCAAGAATACTGGAGTAGGTTGCCATGCCCTTCTCCAAGTGATCATCCCAAAACAGGGATCAAACCCACCTGGGTCTCCTGCATCTGCAGAAAGATTGTTTACCAATAGTGCCACCTGGGAAGCCCAGATTTGCTTACTTATTTTTTAATCAAATTAAATGAATAGTTTCAGAAAACAAAATTATTTTTTCAATTTCCCTTCTACCTACTTTTCTTACTCCTCTATGTCCTGGTTGTAGGAATTTGTCAAAATTCTTCTTCAGTTCAGTTCAGTCGCTCAATCGTGTCCGACTCTTTGCAATCCCAAGAATTGCAGCACGCCAGGCCTCCCTGTCCATCAACATCTCCCGGAGTTCATGCAAACTCATGTCCATCGAGTCGGTGATGCCATCCAGCCATCTCATTCTCTGTCGTCCCTTTTCCTCCTGCCCACAATCCCTCCCAGCATCACAGCCTTTTCCAATTAGTCAACTCTTTGCATGAGGTGGCCAAAGTATTGGAGTTTCAGCCTTAGCATCATTCCTTCCAATCTTCACAGTCCAACTCTCACATCCATACATGACTACTGGAAAAACCATAGCCTTGACTAGATGGACCTTTGCTGGCAAAGTAATGTCTCTGATTTTGAATATGCTATCTAGGTTGGTCATAAATTTCCTTCCAAGGAGTAAGAATCTTTTAATTTCATGGCTGCAATCACCATCTGCATTGATTTTGGAGCCCCCCAAATAGTCTAACATTGTTTCCACTGTTTCCCCAACTATTTGCCATGAAGTGATGCATAGGACGATATGCCATGATCTTAGTTTTCTGGATGTTGAGCTTTAAGCCAACTTTTTCACTCTCCTCTTTCACTTTCATCAAGAGGATTTTTAGTTCCTCTTCACTTTCTGCCATAAGGGTAGTGTCATATGCTTATCTGAGGTTATTGATATTTCTCCCAGCAATCATCCTAGCTTGTGCTTCTTCCATCCCAGCGTTTCTCATGATGCAAAAATGGGCTTGATAAAGAATAGAAATGGTATGGACCTAACAGAAGTAGAAGATATTAAGAAGAGGTGGCAAGAATACACAGACAAACTGTACAAAAAAGATCTTCATGACCAAGATAATCACGATGATGTGATCACTCACCTAGAGCCAGACATACTGGAATGTGAAGTCAAGTGGGCCTTGGAAAGCATCACTATGAACAAAGCTAATGGAGGTGATGGAATTCCAGTTGAACTTTTCAAATCCTGGAAGATGATGCTGTGAAAGTGCTGCACTCAATATGCAGCAAATTTGAAAAATTCAGCAGTGGCCACAGGACAGGAAAAGGTCAGTTTTCATTCCAATCCCAGGAGAAATTCTTCTTATTCTTTATCATATCTAATTGTATAATAGAGAGGGAAGAAAAGCTTCTGATCCCAGGAGACTAGACAAAAAGCAATTTATGGCAGAGTTATAGAATTTTTTTTTTAAAAAAGGTATCACACTTTAAAGGTTAAGTCAGATGAATTTTACTTTATTCCTTACTATGATGTTGGCTCCCCAGGGAAAGAGAGAACGTCATTAAAATAAACACACACAAACACAAAATTTCTTTTTTAATAAAAGGTATATTTATTTATTTATATTTATTTTTTATCTATTTATTATTCTTTTAATTAATTTTTATTTTTTTAGTTTGTTTTGCTTTACAATACTGTATTTGTTTTGCTACACATCGACATGAATCAGCCACGAGTGTACATGAACTCCTAATCCTGACCCCCTCCTTCCCCCTCCCGCCCCACACCCTCTCTCTGGATTATCCCCGTGCATCAGTCCCAAGCATCCTGCATCCTGCGTCAAACCTGGACTGGCGATTCGTTTCACTTATGATATCACACATGTTACAAATCTGCTTTTTATTACTCTTAAATATGAAGGCATAGTGAATATTCTAAAATAGCATTTTACTTCCTGATGCTTAGAGTAATATCTCAGTTCTCAAGGAATTTTGGTAGGCTATCTTTGAGGATAAATAAGGCTTCTGTCACTAAACACATTTTGATACAATATAGTAAAGAATAATTTTTTTTTTTACTGTAGGGTTTATCATATTTTTAATATACTAATTTGACCTGACAACATCTAAGAAAGGCAAAACTATTGACCACTGAATTTTATTGGGCAATGGAAGAATTTTAGAAAGAACTATTAAAAACATTTTGATGGATGAGTATTGTTGTGAACACAGTTTGGAAAATTCTTTTTCTGGAAGTTATTTCGTAGGTCTTAGAAATAGTTGTAGCTATGAAATTGTCACATATCAGAATCAATAGCAATTCTATTATTGCTGATAATTGAAAACAATATTTTCTGGGTCAAGTTACAATTTTGGTTGATAAGCAAGTTAAAACATTAATGACGTGCCAAATCACCACTAAGAAAAACAAGAAATTCAAGGTTTTTTTGTTGAGACAATGATTCAAAAAATAAATTGTATGCTTTTGTTTATAACAATATTAACTCAGCAATTAATTCAGTATTTATAACCCAATACTATTTGTCTGTTCAAGTTTACTTAATCTTTTTCTCCTTCTCTATATGCTTTGTTTTTTCAAATGATTGATCTAAAACATTATTATGTTAATATATAAATACATAAATATATCTATACTATCTCATTTGTGTCTATCTACCTATCTAGCCTATCTACCTATTATCTCATATTATGTAATTTTATCCATAGTGATATTTTTCTACGTGTGAACAATTTTGCATTCATCTATAGCAAAATATAATTATACATGTAAAATTAATGATGACTGGATTTGGTGTGGATGATATTGTTAAGCTTGTCCATGTAACTATGATATATATTTTAAATATTAAAAAAAAATCTTATATGCATCACACTGAGAGAATGTCAGTAATGTCTATATAATACAGAGTAATTCAATGTAAATAGATTATTTATTTCTTCAAGCATATAATGTGATTATCAGAATACCAGGACAGCTGGGAATTATGTGTGTGTGTGTGTGTGTGTGTGTGTGTAGCCAGTATTTGCTACTCTGACCTAAAAATACAGACATATTTTCATCTCATTCCTAAGTAGACAATCCTTTGTATACTTGATACCTTTTAATCTTCTTAACTATTAATTAAGAATTTTAAATTTCTCTAAGATCAAGGCCTTCATTTTTGTTAAGTATTCTATACTTTTCAAGATCTCATTATTGAAATTAGTGCTTTTGTCTGATATATTATCATTTTCTGTATCTATGTCTCTACTAAATCATTTTATACAAATAGGATCTAAATTTTCATCTCAAATGTATTTATTTAATCCAAATTGAATCCATATACCTTTCAGTTATAAATTCATTATCCATCTTATCTTCATATCAAAATTTTTCAAAAGGTTATCTATAGCAAGTTCACTTGAATCCTCACCTCCTTGTGATTTCCAAGCAACTGGAAGTAGGTTTTAGTCCCAGTAGAACATTGTTAACTGTTTTTGGCAGTAATTAAAGGCCAGGTGGTGTTAGTAGTAAAGATCCTGTTTGCCAATGTAGGAGATACAAGGGACAAGGATTTGATACCTGGGTCAGGAAGATCCCCTGGAGAAGGGCGTGGCAGCCCATTTTAGTATTCTTGCCTGGAGAATACCATGGAGAAAGGAACCTGGAGAGCTACAGTCCATAGGGTTGCAAAGAGTTGGACACGACTGAAGCTTTTTTGGGGCTCCAAAATCACTGCATATGGTGACTGCAGCCATGAAATTAAAAAACATTTACTCCTTGGAAAGAAAAGTTATGATCAACCTAGATAGCATATTCAAAAGCAGAGACATTACTTTGCTGACTAAGGTCCATCTAGTCAAGGCTATGGTTTTTCCTGTGGTCATGTATGGATGTGAGAGTTGGACTGTGAAGAAAGTTGAGCGCCGAAGAATTGATGCTTTTGAACTGTGGTTTTGGAGAAGACTCTTGAGAGTCCCTTGGACTGCAAGGAGATCAGCCCTGGGATTTCTTTGGAAGGAATGATGCTAAAGCTGAAACTCCAGTACTTTGGCCACCTATATGCAAAGAGTTGACTCATTGGAAAAGACCATGATGCTGGGAGGGATTGGGGGCAGGAGGAGAAGGGGACAACAGAGGATGAGATGGCTGGATAGCATCACTGACTCGATGGACATGAGTCTGAGTGAACTCCGGGACATGGTGATGGACAGGGAGGCCTGGCGTGCTATAATTCATGGGGTCGAAAACACGACTGAATTGAACTGAACTGAATATTTTAAATTAATAAAAGTAGTGGAATATTACCTTCATTTCAATTGACTTTATAAACTGGAGAATAATAAATATTTTCCAAGTAAAAAGACATGGGAAAAAACTCCAAACGAAGTCCTCAAACTTGGAGTAACACTTTGAAGATTTAAAAAGTAAGTACAAATATAATGTTTGGTAAAAAGTATGAGAATCTTTAGATTACACATTTACTACCATGGATTACTCACAGAGTGAGTGAAAACTCATAATTTTTAGAGAGATTTTTAAATGTATTATATCCATAAATATATTTAGAATTTATAGCACAAAATGATAAATTATCTGTAGAGTTTGATTTCTAGAATCTACATTTTTTATGTCTATTTTTTCTGCAATCATACCATGTCTAGTTGACTTAAATCTGAGTCTCTCTCAACCTATATGTTCTACACGTGACTGCTTTGACACCTAGTAATAAATAAAAATAAAATGTATAAGTATAGCACTTACTGTGATTTTATTAAGTTCTAGGCATTATGGCACTCCACTATAGCACTCCTGCCTGGAAAATCCCATGGATGGAGGAGCCTGGTGGGCTGCAATCCATGGGGTTGCTAAGAGTCAGACACTACTGATTGACTTCACTCTCACTTTTCACTTTCATGCATTGGAGAAGGAAATGGGAACCCATTCCAGTGTTCTCATCTGGAGAATCCCAGGGACGGGGGAGCCTGGTAGGCTGCCCTCTATGGGTTCGCACAGAGTAGGACACGACTGAAGTGACTTAGCAGCAGGCATTTGACATATATTTTTCTCACTGAATTCTTATAATCACAATCAGTGTTATGTGTCTCTTATCCCCCTTTTCCTATTGGAAGAAACTGAACCTAAGAAGCATATCAGTTCAGTTCAGTTCAGTCACTCAGTCGTGTCTGACTTTTTGTGACCCCATGAATTGCAGCATGCCAGGCCTCCCTGTCCATCACCATGTCCCGGAGTTCACTCAAACTCATGTCCATCGAATCAGTGATGCCATACAACCATCTCATCCTCTATCATCCCCTTCTCCTCTGCCCCCAAATCCCTCCCAGCATCAGTGTTGGGGGCCAGTGTGAGGAATCCCACCCATGATAGGGTCACATGGTAGGCTCAGATGGCAGGGCAATTTGAGTCATCAGATTTCTCCCTGGTTTTTCCTGAGCATGTACCCTAAAAAATAAGAATTTGTCTGTATTTGTCTGTTTCCCCACTGTTCTCTGCCAGTTTCTTGGAAAAAGTTAATTCAAAGCTTTAGCTTCCTGCATTTGAAAGGAGTGTTTCAGCCCAACCCCCTCTTTGGTAATTCTATAGCCTGCCTAAACAGGTTCCCCTGACCTTTTACAAGCTTGTGAATTGCTCACAACCCCCAAGTGTGAGGGGCAAAAATGCCTTGAAATGTTTTAAAGTTACAAATCTTTTCTAAGAGCCAAAGCTTTAGTAGTGATATAGACTTCACTGTTGCCTCAATGATCGCTGCCAGACCTCCTTATTTGCACCTGGAAGTTTCTGCTATACAAACAATATTTGGAAATAGATATGTAGTAGTTTTTTGATGTTAGCAACACTAGGCTTTCAAGTTAATTGCTTTCTTTTATAAATCATTGTACTCCCTCTTGCTTGCTGTGTCCTTGCTATGTGAGAATGCAACTTAGTTTAGTGCCTCCCAAGAATGGCGCCAGACCTGGAAAAAATTAACGCTTATCAGAAAAGAGTTGTAAATTGTCGAATTGGCCTTTTGGCTGGAAGATGATGTAAATTATCTAAGACATGTGTATACAATTTGGTATGCTGAGAATAAGCCTGGTCTTGATAAGAGTCAGGACTGCTGTCATTGCCAAAATTTGTGAAACCCATTGATCTTCATTGTATAAAAAGGACATGTGAAAAATAAAGTTGGGACCAGTTTCCTCGGGAACAGTTTCTCAGAGCAGGTTTTCTGGGCCAGTTTTGGGAGCAGTTTTCTTGGAGCAGTTTTTCCGGACCAGCTTCTCAGACCAGTTTCTCAGATGGCTCGCTCTAACTCCTTCTTTAAAGATATCTGGCTCCCCCCATGCTCTTTGCCTCTGTCCTCTTGTACTTTAACTCCAGGCTGAATTCCCATCTGGAGCGGGAGGCTCACCATGTCTACTTACTTGCCCTGGCTCTAAGTTCTGCAGGAAAAGGGGACCCACGGTGGGTCCCCTTTAGAGATTCAAGCGGACGCCAGTGGCCCATGTAGATGATGCAAATCTCTTGTCTTGAGATTTTATTGGCTTTCCCCATAAACCAAGTTATTCAGCCTCCTATTTTTCTAATAATTTCCTACTATTCTATCCTGTCATGAGCTATCCTGTCCTATCCTGTCCTATCTGCCTGTTCCGTCCCACCTTTGAACATCCCCGGATCCACCGGGGCTGGACCCCGGCACATCAGGGTCTTTTCCAATAAATCAACACTTCTCATAAGATGACCCAAGTACTGGAGTTTCAGCTTTAACATCATTCCTTCCAA
Organism: Aepyceros melampus; assembly: GCA_006408695.1. Lineage (NCBI taxonomy): Eukaryota > Metazoa > Chordata > Mammalia > Artiodactyla > Bovidae > Aepyceros > Aepyceros melampus. Next base: position 35,215 of record SJXQ01006705.1, on the reverse strand, counting down.
AGAAATCCCAGGGCTGATCTCCTTTAGAATGGACTGGTTGGATCCCCTTGCAGTCCAAGGGACTCTCAAGAGTCTTCTCCAACACTACAGTTCAAGAGCATCAATTCTTCAGTGCTCAGCTTTCTTCACAGTCCAACTCTCACATCCATACATGACCACTGGAAAAACCATAGCCTTGACTAGACGGACCTTAGTCGCCAAAGTAATGGCTCTGCTTTTCAATATGCTATCTAGGTTGGTCATAACTTTCCTTCCAAGGAGTAAGTGTCTTTTAATTTCGTGGCTGCAGTCACCATCTGCTGTGATTTTGGAGCCCCCAAAAATAAAGTCTGACACTGTTTCCACTATTTCCCCATCTATTTCCCCTGAAGTGATGGGACTGGATACCATGATCTTCGTTTTCTGAATGTTGAGCTTTTTTTTAATGTTGAGCTTTTTCACTCTCTTCTTTCACTTTAATCAAGAGGCTTTTTAGTATATACCTCTTGCCAAAAATGCAGTTAACAAATGGAAGAACCATGGCAAAGATACAGGGTCCTATTTGAGTCCCAAATCAGTATTCGTAAATAATATGCTTTGCAGATCTTGATAAGATTTAATTTAGTATTCTGACTGACAGGATGTTGAATGTTTTTATCCAAAATGAGATGTGTGTGTGTGTGTGTGTGTGTGTGTGTGTGTTTATGTTGTTTGTAGAAATAAAAGATTATTTGGAAAAATATAAAAGTTCTCCTAATAAAGAGTCATGTTTTGGGAATGAAGAAATTGCATTGTAAAGTTTAAATTGTTCTGTTGTTTAGTCTACCACAAAAGCAATTTCTACACAGAATGGCCTATATAATTGTAATCCCATTGCATTAATAACTTTTAGATGGTTTATGTTAGAATTACAGAGAGATATTTGTGAAAAGTTCTTTAATAAATTAGATAAACATAATGCAGTGATAAATAGGAATCCAGAAATTTTTCTAACTTATATACAGCTAATCCTTTAACACCTTGGGTTGGAATCTTGCAGGTCACTTATAACCAGTTTTTTTGAATACAGTCATGTATGTACTATGTGACTCAAGGTTGTGGAACTGTGGATATGGAGGGCAACTGGAGAAATTGAGCATTCATGGATTTTTGTATCAACAATGGGTCTTAGTACCAACATTCCAGGGATATCAAACATGACTGGATATGTATATATGTGTGTATGTATGTATGTATATGTGTGTGTGTATATGTATGTGTATATATATATGTATTCTTTTAATTTTCATTAAAAAACTTGTCAAGTTTTTTAATGAAAATTAAAAGAATACATATATGTATATACACACACACACACACACACATATATATATATATATATGGCAATGGAGAAGGCAATGGTAACCCACTCCAGTACTCTTGCCTGGAAAATCCCATGGGCGGAGGAGCCTGGTAGGCTGCAGTCCATGGGGTCGCTAAGAGTCAGACACAACTGAGCGACTTCAATTTCTCTTTTCACCTTCATACATTGGAGAAGGAAATGGCAACCCACTCCAGTGTTCTTGCCTGGAGAATCCCAGGGACTGGGGAGCCTGGTGGGCTGCTGTCTATGGGGTCGCACAGAGTTGACACAACTGAAGCAACTTAGCAGCAGCAAGGGAGAATAATCCATTCTGTGCCTCTCTCCTAGCTTCTTATGTCTTTCAGAAATCTTTGCCATGCCAAGGTTTATGGACATGTCACCGACCTCTGCCTCTATCTTCTCCTTCTGAGTCTTAGAAGGAGACTTCACTTGTTTTTGTATTTAGTGTGCATCTTAATTCAGGATGGGCTTCTCTGGTGGTTCAGTAGGTAAAAAATCTGCCTGAAAGGCAAGAGACCCAGATTTGATCCCTGGGTTGGGAAGAAGAGAAGAGAATGGCTTCGAGAAGAGTAATGGCTACTCATTCCATTATTCTTGCCTGGAGAATCTCATGGACAGAGGAGCCTGGTGGGCTACAATCCATGGGGTCACAAAGAGTCAGACATGACTGAGTGACCAACATTTTTCATTTTAATTCAGGATTATCTCATGTTGAACTCTGACTACATTTGCAAGTAATATTTCTTTTATCAATAAATAAGATCACTTTCATAGCTTCCTGAGAATATACCTTTGGGTAAGTAACTACCTCACACAGAAAAATAAAAGTTAAAGTCTTGAGTCCCCTTACATTAAAGATACATTGTGATTTGTCCCCAAAGGTAACTGCTTTCATGTCCGTTGTGAATCTTCTCAAAAACATTTTGTACACACTGATACATACATACAAAAGCAATTCATTTTTATTTATCCCAAAATTTCAAAGATTATATACTGATTTTCATCGTGAGGTTTATTTGAGTCCCTTTACATGTTAGGTTATGCAAACACATTGCATCTAAATCTTTTGCAAAGTCATAGTATCAAAATCAACTTCTGCTAAGTCGCTTCAGTCATGTCCAACTCTGTGCGAACCCATAGACGGCAGCCCACCAAGGCTTTGCCGTCCCTGGGATTCTCCAGGCAAGAGCGCTGGAGTGGGTTGCCATTGCTTTCTCCAATGCATGAAAGTGAAAAAAGAAAGTGCAGTCGCTCAGGTGTGTCTGACTCTTATCGACCCCATGGACCCAGCCTACCAGGCTCCTCCATCCATGGGATTTTCCAGGCAAGAGTACTGGAGTGGGTTGCCATTGTCTTCTCCGCAAAATCAACTAAATACCCTTAATTCATTAAACCTTCATTATATTCATGAAAACTACTATAACAAATTTATTTTCTGTGTAGTATTTTTAATGTTATCTATTTATAATTTCATTTTGTTATAGTTACATTGGAACACATGGCATTTTTCCAAAATGCAGTCCTCATCTTCAAAGAATAGAGAAGGTGATTTTCTCTTGCTAATGATTCAGGCTCTCATTTAAGGGATAGTGAAAGTGACAGTCACTCGGTTATGTCTGACTCTTTCCAACTCCATAGACTATACAATCCATGGAATGCCCCAGGCCAGAATACTGGAGTGGGTAGCCTTTCCCTTCTCCAGAGGATCTTCCCAACTCAGGTCTCTCACATTATAGGTGGATTCTTTACCAGCTGAGCCACAGGGAAGCCCCATTTAATGACTAAATAAGTGTAAATGTGTTATAGTATTTTGGAAGGCTAATGCAGTATTATTGGAGGAAAATAAAAGGATGACTTGCATACACAAGCACCACCGTTTGTGTGTGTGTGTTGGAGGTTTGAATGAAAGTCCTGGAGTTATTTGGTAAGTGTCTTAAGTCTGGTGACTGAGGTTGATCAGAGAGTGAGTTTTCAGCCTAAAAGTCATAAAGCAGAACCTAGTGGGTAGGGAAGTCACAGGGCTCTTGAATTCTATGAGATTAATTTTGTTGCCCTATTAGTATAAGTTCCCCCATTTCCCAGAGTCATTAGAAGCCCAAATAGGAACCCTGGGAACCAGCATGTTTAAATAAGAGTAGAAGAGGAGATAAAAAGCCTCTTGTTGAAAGTGAGAGAGGAGAGTGAAAAAGTTGGCTTAAAGCTCAACATTCGGAAAATGAAGATCATGGCATCTGGCCTCATCACTTCATGGGAAATAGATGGGGAAACAGTAGAAACAGTGTCAGACTTTGTTTTTTTGGGCTCCAAGACACTGCAGATGGTGACTGCAGCCATGAAATTAAAAGGTGCTTACTCCTTGGAAGAAAGGTTATGATCAACCTAGATAGTATATTCAAAAGCAGAGACATTACTTTGCCAACTAAGGTCCGTCTAGTCAGGGCTATGGTTTTTCCTGTGGTCATGTATGGATGTGAGAGTTGGACTGTGAAGAAGGCTGAGCGCAGAAGAATTGATGCTTTTGAACTGTGGTGTTGGAGAAGACTCTTGAGAGTCCCTTGGGCTGCAAGGAGATCCAACCAGTCCATTCTGAAAGAGATCAGCCCTGGGATTTCTTTGGAAGGAATGATGCTAAAACTGAAGCTCCAGTACTTTGGCCACCTCATGCGAAGAGTTGACTCATTGGAAAAGACCCTGATGCTGGGAGGGATTGGGGGCAGGAGGAGAAGGGGACGACCGAGGATGAGATGGCTGGATGGCATCATGGACTCAATGGACGTGAGTCTGAGTGAACTCCGGGAGTTGGTGATGGACAGGGAGGCCTGGTGTGCTGCAATTCATGGGGTCGCAAAGAGTCGGACACGACTGTGCAACTGAACTGAACTGAACTGAACTGATATTGTTAGTATTTATCTAAAACATTCACTCCAGGCTAAACATTCCAAAGGTATACATCTGTTTGAGATAGATAAACCTTACTGATTAAAACCCCATATAGATCAAAATTAGTTGGAGAGCTAATGTTTAATGAAAAAATGCCTTGTATGGCTGAACTGAGCACAAATAAACAAACATAAATTAGATTTGGTCACTCAGTTATGTCCAATTATTTGAGACTGCATGGACTGCTGCACACCAGGCTTTCCTGTCCATCAGCAACTCGTGGAGCTTGCTCAAATTCATGTCCACCGAGTCAATGATGCCATCCAACCAACTCATCTTCTGCTGTCCTCTTCTCCTCCTGCTTTCAATCTTTTCTAGCATAAGGGTCTTTTCCAGTGAGTCAATTCTCACCACTAAGTGGCCAAAATATTGGAACTGCAGCTTCAGCATCGTTCTTCCAATTAATATTCAGGACTGATTTCCTTTAGGATGGACTGGTTTGATCTCCTTTCTGTCCAAAGGACTCTCAAGAGTCTTCTCCAACACCACAATTCAAAAGCATCAGTTTTTCACTGCTCAGCGTTCTTTATAGTCCAACTCTCACCTCCATATGTGACTACGGGAAAAACCATAGCTTTGACTAGACAGACCTTTGTCAGCAAAGAAATATCTCTTCTTTTTTATATGCTGTCTAGTTTGGTCATAGCTTTTCTCCCAAAAAGCAAGTGTCTTTTAATTTCATAGCTGCAGTCGCCAACTGCAGTGATTTTGGAGCCCATAAAGATAAAGTCTGTCACTGTTTCCACTGTTTCCCCATCCATTTGCCATGAAGTAATGGGACTTGATGCCACAATCTTAGTTTTTTGAATGTGAATTTTAAGCCAGCTGTTTCACTGTCTTCTTTCACTTTCAAGAGGCTCTTTAGTTCCTCTTCATTTTCTGCTCTAAGGGTGGTGTCATCTGCATATCTGAGGTTATTAATAATTCTCCCGGCAATCTTGACCCCAGCTTGTGCTTCATCCAGCCTGACATTTCACACTCCATTATTCTTATGTGGAGAATCCCATGGACAGAGGATACTTGTGGGCTACAGTCCATGGAGTTGCAAAGAATTGGACACAACTGAGCTAGTAACACTTTCACTTTCAAACATAGATACAAATGTTACTGCTCTTTTGCTCAGTTCCATAGCAGTTGACATCTCATCTTGACTATGTTGAAAGAAGAATATGCCCCTGACCTATATGGAGGAGGAACTGATGATAGAATTTTGATGTTTCCTCATGAATGAGGAACAAGTGGTCTTTATCCTCTCCACACTTTTCCTTGGATTATAAGCTATATCCCTCTAAATTCTCAGTGCTTGGTACTCTCTCATCCACCTACCTGTAGGCCTCACAAGCATCCTGTTCTAATAATAGCTTTTTATGTATCACTTTGCCTCTAACTGAATTTTTTCTTCACTGAGACATAAGAACCATAACTTCTTGGAGCCCCTCCCCCAAAATCCTACCTAGTGATCTCAGCAATATTTTATATTGTATATAAATATTTTAATATTAAGGGATATGTTTTATTATAATTCATTTGAAAATATGATCTGGATGTTTGAGTTAGATATAGGTTATTGAGATTACCAACTAAGTCAATGAAAAGTTAAAACGAGTTGACAGTGACTCAGTCCATTTTCATATTTTACTGTCTTAGAACACTGCTAAATGTTGCATAAGTCAAAAACAAGCTGTCCCCGTGCTGATTTTAATCTAGCAGAGGAGAGAGCTATTTAAACATATTACATTTTCATATAGTAAACAAGCAGATCATAAAGTACAAAAAATAGATTAAGAAAAGCATGTTAATAGAAATCATGTATTTTCAATGTTGCCAATTTAAATGAGAATTTGAAGAATTTGTAGATCCTGCAGTAGTAGGTCATGGAAAGGAAAGAAGTCATGGTTTTTTGAAGGATTTAGTGTAAAAGGAAATAACAGACATGGAATCAATGAAAAAAATAAACAACTGAAATATATATGGTTAGCAGAATATCCAGTATCTTAAAAAACTTTGATATAGGCAGTTTTCCAAAAGTGGTGTGCTTTTCTAATTTACTAAGTTTATCCAGTGGCAAAAAAGCATCATCTTTGTTCTCATTATATTGTTAACAAGTATATAATTCTAGATTATTTTAAACATAACTTTTGTTTACTTTGCATTTTCTCTTTTATGTTAAAATATAAATAGTATTAAGATATACCCTTGAAATCTGAAAATTCTTAAGCTAATTTGCCAGCAAAAATTTAAATACAAATAGTTTTCTACAATTCATCTTTTAGGGAAACAAATAGACTCTTATATTGAAAAGAATTGGTGCATTTGAGCTTTTCACTTTATGGAAGTGATAAATGTCCCAATAAACAATTAACATTTTGCATATCTTAACTATTTAAAACAGTCATATGATAACAATGCAAAAGAAACCTGTGGCACTAGAGATGATTTTCATTTAGAGAAAGTTATTTTCCTTTACCAGTCTACAAAAGTGTAATACCACATTCTGAAAGGATGGAAGACAAATAAAATTACCTTAGTGTGTCATGTGGCATAAATTCCTCTTTATTTGTTCCCAAGCATAATATTCATCATTTTTGTGTTTCCTGTCTAGAAAAAATCCTTTAGCAATTGTTGGAGAGCTGGTTTGGTGGTGCTGAATTCTCTCAGCTTTTGTTTGTCTGTAAAGCTTTTGATTTCCCCTTCATTTTTGAATGAGATCCTTGATGGGTACAGTAATCTGGGCTGTAGGTTATTTTCTTTCATCACTCTAAGTATGTCTTGCCATTCCTTCCTGGCCTGAAGAGTTTCTATTGAAAGATCTGCAGTTATTCTTATGGGATTCCCCTTGTGTGTTATTTGTTGTTTTTCCCTTGCTGNCCTTCATATTTGAATGAGATCCTTGCTGGGTACAGTAATCTGGGCTGTAGGTTATTTTCTTTCATCACTCTAAGTATGTCTTGCCATTCCCTCCTGGCCTGAAGAGTTTCTATTGAAAGATCTGCAGTTATTCTTATGGGATTCCCCTTGTGTGTTATTTGTTGTTTTTCCCTTGCTGCTTTTAATATTTGTTCTTTGTGTTTGATCTTTGTTAATTTGATTAATATGTGTCTTGGGGTGTTTCGCCTTGGGTTTATCCTGTTTGGAACTCTCTGGGTTTCTTGGATTTGGGTGATTATTTCCTTCCCCATTTTAGGGAAGTTTTCAACTATTATCTCCTCAAGTATTTTTTCATGGTCTTTCTTTTGGTCTTCTTCTTCTGGGACTCCTATAATTCGAATGTTGGAGCGTTTCATATTGTCCTGGAGGTCTCTGAGATTGTCTTCATTTCTTTTAATTTGTTTTATACATAGTTAATTTTTGCTTATCAAGTGGGAGATATAGAAGCAAAATAGGACATGACCCTTTCGTTTCATATGTTTATAATCTACTTGTTGATCTATAGGGGAAACACAGGAAACTAGTCAGGAAAACAAGATTTATTGGTAAAGCTAATTAGTTGGATGAAGATAGAGGTATTTGTTTGGTGGGTCACAACCACTTAGAAAAATTATTGGGAAACTAAAGAGATAGGCTATTCTAATTATGTATACTATAAAAATAAACATTTTATAATCTAGTGTCTCAAACTACAATTTATTATTGCCTTTAATATTTACATGTATTAATGTAGTCCAACTAAACAGTTTTCACTTGGGTCTCCCATGTGTGGTAATTGTATGTCAGCTGGGGATGTCATCATCAGAAGACTTGGCTTTGCTGGATGCATGAAAGGGTTACTACATGGTACTTGGTGCTGGCTCTTAGCTGGGACTTTAGTTGGACTGTCCACTAAAGACCCACATGCAATCTCTTTAGGAGGCTTGGACATCTCACAGCACAGTTGCTGGGTTCTTGCTGAGAGTGTCCCAGGAGCAGGTATTTCAAGAAACCTAGACAGATACTGCAAGGTTTTCTAATGACCTAACCTCAGAATATCTATTACCATATTCTTTTCTTCAAGCAAGTTACTATGATCAGCACAGATTCAAGTTGAGGGAGTGTAGACTCCAACTCTTCATGTGGGAAGCAGCATGTACAAACAGACGAGAAGAAATTGAAAGGGGCCATCTCTAGAACCTATTTCCCATGGACACTTCAATTTAACTTGTGTTTATAGTTTTATCTGTAGACTTGCTCATACAATTTGTCATCCATATGGCATATTTAAGAGTAAAATGGACTCTGAGTATACATACATTGGAACTTCTCAGAAAAACTGGAATTTCTATCAGTGTGTTGATTACTAAGCTCTTATCTATTTGCTCTAACTCATCCTTCTATGTTACTCTTTGTGATGCTGGGCCTGTGATTCTCGAAATCACATTTTTCCTTTGCTAGTTGGATCTCTCTTAGGCTCTACCACAAGGGACACTGAAGGGAGGCCCAAAGGCAGGTAGAGGAAGGAGAAGCTTGCCTGTTCTATTCCCATTGACACTGTCTCAGCAAAACCTCACTAGTGGCAGTAGGTTCCATTTCCCAAGTTTGATTTTTTCACATTCCCTCACTTAGATAAATCAGATCAATATATGACACCTCCTTTTCGGAGATGCAAATTCCTATAAGATCCTAAGCTCTAACAACCTCAAATTCTTCTCTTTGTTCTTTCTGCCCTAGAGGTGTGAGCTACTCCTGTTAGTCCTTCAGTTCCTGTTTAAACAATTTCATACATTAAATTTATTGTCAAAAAAAAGGATGAAGTTTCTGTTTTCCTATTTCTTAACCTTGATGGATACCAGAATCTTATATACCTGGCCTTTTTCCTGGTATATTACTATGTCAATCCAAAAGTTATACTAAATAATCAGAATTACAGTGACCATCTTCTGTGAAATAAAAGGATAAAAATAGCACAAAAGCTAATTTTAAAAACAGTTACACATTGCTTAGAGTGAATTTGGAGTGCTGAAATGGTGAATGACAAGGACTGGTCTCAATGACATAATTCTGTTACTTCTGTGGTATAATTCATATAGTTACTGTTAAGTATTAAAAACTGTCCCTAAATTACTCCATCAATTTATTGTATGATACATAGACCTTGGTTTCTTTACCATGGAGAAATGGATTCTATTATAAAGCAGTCATTCTCTGATTAATGTATATGTAAATAAGTTCAGTTCAGTTCACTTCAGTCACTCATTTGTGTCCTACTCTTTTCAACCCCAATGGACTGCAGTATGCCAGGCCTCTCTGTCTATCACCAGCTCCTGGAGCTTACTCAAACTCATGTCCATCAAGTCAGTGATGCCATCCAACCATTTCATCCTCTGTTGTCCCCTTCTCCTTCCACCTTTAATCTTTCCCAACATCAAGGTCTTTTCCAATGAGTTGGTTCTTTGCATCTGGAGCTTCAGCTTCATCATCAATATTTCCAATGAATATTCAGGACTGATTTCCTTTAGGATGGACTGCTTGGATCTCCATGGAGTCCAAGGGACTCTCAAGAATCTTCTCTAACACCACAGTTCAAAAGCATCAATTCTTCAGCACTCAGCTTTCTTTATAGTCCAACTTTCACATACATACAAGACTACTGGAAAAACCATAGCCTTGACTAGATGGACCTTTGTTGGCAAAGTAATTTCTCTGCTTTTTAATATGCTGTCTAGGTTGGTCATAGCTTTTCTTCCAAGGAGCAAGCATCTTTTAATTTCATGGCTGCAGTCACCATCTGCAGTGATTTTGGATCCCCCCAAAATGCTAATCTGTATATAAAATAATTTTTATCATTATATTATCTTATTAACATATAGTAAAGAGTATTTAATGCAGTGTCCTGATGTGCAATATGTGAGAGAATCAGAATGCTTTACTTTCACATACATACAAGACTACTGGAAAAACCATAGCCTTGACTAGATGGACCTTTGTTGGCAAAGTAATTTCTCTGCTTTTTAATATGCTGTCTAGGTTGGTCATAGCTTTTCTTCCAAGGAGCAAGCATCTTTTAATTTCATGGCTGCAGTCACCATCTGCAGTGATTTTGGATCCCCCCAAAATGCTAATCTGTATATAAAATAATTTTTATCATTATATTATCTTATTAACATATAGTAAAGAGTATTTAATGCAGTGTCCTGATGTGCAATATGTGAGAGAATCAGAATGCTTTGGCACAGATTCTGCAAATAGCAAGCTGATTCAAAGCTGGCAATAGACTTTAGTTTATATTCCACATAGAATTCTCATAGTAGATATTTTTAGTGATTCATACCCACACATATGACCTAACATAGATATATTCACCTGTAAGGTTAATTATTTTTATTTAGAGGATCAAGGCCAAATATAGTGGAGTTTTTAGTGTTACCAATTACAAGGCACTTTCAATATTGAATTTGTTATGTGTTTATGATATTTAAAAACATTAGAAATGCAGCATCTCTTTTATTTTTACTAAATTTACTAAATTTATTTTTACTAAATTACTAAATTTTTTAGTAGTACCCCTGCTTTGCTTATGGCAAAATGGATGAATTGTCATGGCAGGAATTTTTCTAACATTTTATTTTGTCTTTAGCTTTTGTTTTGGTTTTTCCTTTCCCAATAGAACAAGAAAACACGCTAACCCAGGTGACAAGATGATTCCCTTTGTCAGATAAGCCACTTAGAGAGCATAGAAACGTTTTCTCTCTTTTGATGGAGATAGCATAAGTACTGCAGATACACAAGAAACATGTGCTTTAATGTTCTTTAGTTAAAAGTACTATGCATTTTTCACTGGAGATTGGCAACCTGCCTCAGTGTTCCTGCTTGGAGAATCCCAAGGACAGGGGAGCCTGGCAGGCTACAGGCCATGGAGTTGCAGAGACTCGCCTGAGTTACTAACACACACACACACACACACACACACACACGTGCATCCTTTATATGAGATCTGCTTATTTAAAAGCACTTGAAATTGATATTGTCAGAGATCTTGCTTTTAGAGTATGTCACTTAATTGTGCTAAGGCAGCAGGATCTGCCTATAATCCATAGTATCAGTAAGAGGTATAGCAAAATGACTGAGAAAATAGGGTCTAACAATTTTGTTGTTTTAGTCAGCAGGAAGGGGGCTTGCTGTGCATGCTGCATGCTAAGTTGTTGCAGTCTTGTGCGACTCTTTGTGACCCCATGGACTGCAGCCCGCCAGGCTCCTCTGTCCGTGAGATTCTCCAGGCAAGAAAACTGGATGGGTTGCCATGCCCTCCTCCAGGGGATTTTCCTGACTCAGAGAGCGGTGTCTCTTGCCTCTCCTGTATTGGCAGGCAGGTTCTTTACCACTACCACCACCTCGGAAGCTCTAAAAAACCGATTTTGTTTTTTTTACTCAGCAGGAAGTGAGCCTGCTATAGATACACAAACCTGTGTCTGCAAAAGTGGAGGTGGTTGGTCATTTGACAGTTGTATATGTATGGTAATATGGACAAAGATATCAGGATACAAATAAGACAGAGGGTAGAGAAAAGATAGCATAGGCAAAGAGAAGAAAGTATATTTTGAAAGGAAGGATGTTTAAGAAAGAAAGGCCAGAATTTGGGAGCTGTATGCTAAACTATTTTGTTTATATTTACATATCCTCTCTTTTGTTGTTGTTATTAAGATGGATTATTTATGTCTGTCTTTCTAATGTGGGATGATGATAAATGAGAACAAATTAGCTGAAATTGAAAAATGATTGTTTATCATAAGTTTAGTAAAATAATATTGGAGAATGATATTTCTGGCTAATATTTACTGTGAATATCTTACATGATTGATGGCAATCAAAAACAACTATATTTATCCTGTAACCCTAATTTAAAACCCATATTTATTCTTTAGTAATTTAGAAGGTTTGCAGAAATCTTGTAGGTTTGTAAGATTTTACAGACTGATTCCTCAAAGTTGAGGTTAAAAAGAGATAGATGACTGAGGAGGCAAATTTAGGGTGTTATAACCCCATTCATCTGACACTTGTACCATTATCACCTGGGAGAAACTCAGGAAATATCACTGAAATCTTCTTACTCAAGAAGCATTTCCACACACACACTAAAATTAATGCCTTACTCTTGATATTTCTGTAGACAGTGGGTTTTCTGGTGGAACTTGACTCACTTTCTTTGTAGATTACCCATGGCTACCCATCAGAGATTCAAGTCATGGAACTTGAAAATGAAGCCTCTAATTCAAGCTCAGCAAACTAGGGACTTCATTAAAACACTGAGAATACTCTACAAAGAATATCTCTTTGTGAAGCAAGTGCTGTCCAATATAGTCTTTGATTAAATACTTCTCGCTGTTATTTTGTTTATAATTCCTGTTCAAATGGGTTCAGTGAAAGGCACAGTTTTCTTTATAACTGGTTGAGCTACATAAAATGACCACTTCAATAATACTAAAAAAATCCATTAATTTGGAGAATTGCACTCAAAAATAGGTTCAGTCTGAATTCCTTTTCTTTTCTGTGGCACCTTGTTTGTGGTACTTCAGAATATATGTTTTTTATATATATATATAACCTCATATATTCTTATTCCCTTCCCCCCTCTTCTCTACCACCACACACAGTATTTTTGCCCCGTATGTTACCCTTTATAGTTATCCTGTTTCTTTCCCACACTATCTATTTTCTTAAACCATACACATGATGATTCTATTGCTCTCTCCTTTAGTCATACTTCTGTATTACTTTCAAGACCATGTAGAAATGACAGTGATGCAAAATGAAGTTTTAACTTTGGAGATTTTTATTATCATATGTTACTACTTTTGGAGGAGGGGTGTCTGAATTTAAGACTTAGATAACTCTAGAATTATCTTTAGGAACTTTCTGTCTGTGGAAAGTAATAAATGATAATGAAAGGAAATACAGTTTTAAGACTTTTTTTTTCCCCATCTGTGTCTTTGGCCTTTATTGTATCTCTTCTCCAAAAATAAAAGTATTTTTTTAGAATTATTTTCAAATTCTTCTTGAGAAATTTGAATGTGGGTTATTTATTCATTTTTTACTAACATATGGTACCAGGGTCCAGCCCTGGTTGGATCCAGGGTATCCAAAGCGTGGATGGTGAGGCGAGAGAGGTATATAGATACAGATTTATAGACTTAGAGATATATATATAGAGAGAGATAAGAAAATGGTTAAGAAAATAGAGGAGAGAAAGAGGCTGATATTCCTTGATTTACACAAAAAGCTAATAAAGTCTCAAGACAAGAGACTTGCTCTGTTCACATAGGCCACAGCGCCTGCTTAATAGTGGAGGGTGCCCCACAGCTGGGCTCCCTCTTGCATGGGTTTTAGAAGCCCAGGCAGAAAAGTGAATGCAGAGAGCCTCTGTGTTCCAAGGGATCAGCCTGAAAAAGAGAGGGAGGGAGAGAGAGAAAGAAAGAGAGAAAGAATTGACATGAGGGAGGCCAAGCTTGTGCAAAAACCCCATAACTTTATTTTCAAAAGGTGCTTATATACCCTAAGTTTTACATAATGGAAGATGCAGAGTTGTGCAGGGGCAGCAGTTCTGACCCTTATCAATACCAGGCTTTCTTTCTGCATACTTTTCCATATGCAAAAAGGTCTCAGGTGATTTACATTATCTTCTGGTCAAGAGGCCTGTTAACATTTTATGGCTCTTTTCCTTGATGAATGTTAATCAACTGAAAAACTCATTTTCCCTTGAAGTGTTTTTCTTTAATCTGCATCACCCTCAAAGTACTAAATAAAGTTACATCCTTATAGAATGAAGGTGCAGTGAGTTACAACAAGGAAAGTACTTAACTCAAAGATCTGTGTTGCTTCTTGTTTTTTTCTATATACCAACTATATTAATTAATGCACTCCCGGGTATACAACAAATAAAGGATATGAAAACTTGGCAGAAAGTATTGGCTGAACAATGAAACCCTTAACCAGTTCTAGTCTAATGATTTTTAACTCCTCAAGAGGCTCTACATTCCTAGAGTGTTTTAAACTTCCTGTGCCTTTTGCAGTTGGGAGGCTGTAAACAATCATATGCATAGTTGTAAAAGTCCAGATAAATCTGTCAGGTAAGTTAGAAAGCTATCAGAGGGGTTTGAATTGAAACACTCCAATTACACCTTATTAATTAATAAGCAGACTTATTAATTAGAGCTCTAAGTTAATTTTCGTTAGAGAAAGGTGGTCGAGGATAGCCCCCCATTAATGTCAGAAGAGTATAGTATAGCAAACAGTAAACAGACAGATTTTGGTTTTGGGGTAGATGCTCGAGCAGAGGACCCCTTGAGACCTGATCCGCCTTCCCGCCAGGTCTCTCTGCATGACCTTGTCATGGGTGGGATCTCCCATGCTGGCTCCTGGCATCATGGCAAAATCTGAGGAAAGGAAAATAAGAGTTTATGTTATCAAGAGTTAAATGTGACCAATGGAATTAAACTTCATATAGAGTGCAATAGAGTTTCATTGCTTTGTGGAAAGTTACACCCTCTGCAGGTATGTCCCAGGGATTTTCATGCTATGAAGAAGTTAATATTTAGGAGCTGGTGTCTATTCCTCTGTCTTCAGTCTTATCACTTGCTTTTTGTACTATTTAACTTAGGAAAATGTCTCCAGTATTTTAAATTTTGATATATTTCTCCTAAAACACCCAGCAATTCTGTTATTCTATATTCTATTACACATATAAAAACTAAAAGAAAAACAATCAAAACAATAAAAAGAGTCCCAGGATTTTAACAAAAATAATTCTCATGTGGTTTTATCACTATTTTGGATGAGACTGCTGCTGTTAAGTCACTTCAGTCGTATCCGATTCTGTGCGACCCCATAGACGGAAGCTCACCAGGCTCCCCCGTCCCTGGGATTCTCCAGGCGAGTACTGGAGTGGGTTGCCATTGCCTTCTCCACTGGATGAGACTAATGGTATTTAAATGCACCTGTCACAATTTAAATTCTTAATGTCTCTTTATATAATAAAAAATAATTCAAGAAATGATGCATCTGCATTTCCAAATCCAGAAAAACATTTTTATGAAGTTTGCTTCTCCAATAAGGTGGCTGGTTCAACACAGCTACATTCAAATTGCTATCCAATATAACTGTAATAACCAGTCATAATGTACATTTTATAAAGACCCTGTCACATTTTCAGAAGAAATTACATAGGAAAAATGAAACCTACAAAAATACTAAAATTTCACTTACAATGATAAAGCTATCATTTTCAGGAAAGAACTGACCAAATGGAAAGAATATTCCTGGTTGTAGAACTGTGATGGTTAGGTTTTAAGTGTCAAATTTCCTTACCTAGAGTAGGCAGTTAACAGATATTAATCTATGTGTGCTGCTATGAAGGTGTTTTGTAGATGTGGTAAGCAGCTACAATCAGTTGACTTAAACAGTATTTTTCTTAATGATATGGATGAGCCCCATCTGTTGAAAGGCTTTAAGAGAAAAAATGTTTTCCTGAAGAAAGAAATTCCCCCTCAAGCCTGCAATGTGAACTCTTACCAGAGAATTTCAGGCTGCTGGCAGGCCCTATGGACTTTTAAGACAATCTCTGAGCATAACCCAATTCCTTGAAATCAGTCAAGGATACATGTGTGTGTGTGTGTGTGTGTGTGTGTGTGTGTGTCTGTCTGTCTGTTTGTGTGTGTGTGTGTATTTCCTTACATATCCTACTGGGTCTGTTTATCTAGAGACCTTGACTGATTTGATACAGAAGTGCCTAATTTTATAAGGGTATTAATCTGTCCCAGTTAAATAATTCTGAAATATGACTAAATTTGACAAAATGTTACCTGGAAAAACATATTAGAATGGTGAATATACAAATACCCTAGAGGTCAGACCATTGATGACAACATAGCAACCAGCCCAAGAAGCCAAACCATTTCCAGTTTCCCTGAATGAGCAACCTACAATTGGAATTTTCTTGAAAACTCCTCTCTTTCTCTCTCCGTCTATTCTATTCCTCTGCCTGTCTATGAGTTTCTGCCAAATCTTTAAGTCACAACAGCTGATTCCCTAGGTATAGCAAGCTCTGAATAAATAGCCTCTTTTTTATTTCCACAGGTTTCCTGGAGGTTCCATGGAGATACATTCGGCACTGCCAATTGCTGTCAGTTTGTTCTCATCAGGTATGAAATTCAGATATTCATAGGGGCCACTGGTGTCTTGTTACTCTTGGTTTATGGATTTCCTGTTCAGATGTACTAAGTCAGCTTCAGGTTTGAACTCTAGTCTCTCGGCATTAAATGCCTTGGTTATTGCCTCAGATTGGCACTCAGAATCTGTTACTAGTTTCAATTTGTTTGGCATCCTTGGAAGAAACAGGAATTGTGTTTACTCATTATTGCTCTTTTGTGCTTCTGTTTTTGTATTGTGCTGTAAAACAGTGTTGCATGTCATCCAAAAGAGAATCACAGGTTAAATCGAGAGTCACAGGTTGAATCGCAGTTTAAAACCAGACACAAGCCTTATAAGCCTGTTGTTGGAGCTAGCCTTTGTAGACTGGTTGAGTTTGTGATTCTCATCAAACTAGTATCTGAGTGCTGTGGGTCACCAATAAAACTGGACGAGGTTATTTTTCCACCTAAAATTTTTGTTCTGAGAGCTTAGCTATGATACACTGAAAATGTCTTCTCTAGTTGTCCATCTTCTGGGGGTTGCAGATTATCAGCTCTGTGTTTGAAGGTGGCCATGATAAGGTTGGAAGTCCAAGACATGAAGTATATACATAAATAATAATAATTAATATAATTAAGATGTTAATATAGGCAAACTTGCTATCAGGTATATGGGAACACTTTACTATCTCCTCAGCTTTTCTGTCAACCTAAAAATATTCTGATATAAAAATTTTAGTTCCTCCTCAAAAAAGCAATTGGAATATTTTTTGTGATAATATATTTTAACAAAATTAAATATTAAAAAAATTAAAATATAAGTGAAGTAAGTATTAAAGTCGCAAACAGTCAGACATAGTGATTGAACAATGACAAGTAATACTAACATATTTTTGTGAGTTCACGTTATGAAGATATTTGTGTCCTTGCTGAAATAGAAAATGATAATTTCAATATAATTTAGAAGATAACAATAACTGAATGGAATTAAGAGATGATATTCACTGCTCTGTAAGCCTTAGAAGGAAAGTACAGTTTCTTTAATCATAGGCTGCTAAAGCTGAAGCTCCAGTACTTTGGCCACCTCATGCGAAGAGTTGACTCATTGGAAAAGACTCTGATGCTGGGAGGGATTGGGGGCAGGAGGAGAAGGGGACGACCGAGGATGAGATGGCTGGATGGCATCACTGACTTGATGGATGTGAGTCTGGGTGAACTCTGGGAGTTGGTGATGGACAGGGGGCCTGGCGTGCTGCGATTCATGGGGTCACAAAGAGTCAGACATGGCTGAGCGACTGAACTGAACTGAACTGATTCTTTAGCAAAAATTTTGCTAAAGTTTCCTGAGCTGTGTACTTCACTTCTGAAACTTAGCAGGATTGTCATGTATTACTCTTTCACTAGAGCATCGAGATAGCATTTTTCAAAGTATGAAAGTGGAAGAAAGTAAATGTGAAAGTCTCTCAGTCGTGTTTGACTCTTTGTGCCCCCATGGAATTCTCTAGGCCAGAATACTGGAGCGGGTAGCCTTTCCCTTCTCCGGGGGATCTTCCCAACCCAGGGATCGAACCCAGGTCTCCTGCATTGCAGGCAGATTCTTTACCAGTTGAGCCACCAGGGAAGCAATGTATAGCTGGTGTATTTATATAACAATGGACTTAAGCATGCTTGTTTTTAGTTTTACATTTTTTTTGGAAGAAACCTGGTTGAAGACAGACTATTTGACATCTGCTTTTTCCCCTTCTAAGTTCAGTTTTCTATATAGTGGCTCTGAAAAGCAAACAAACAAATAAACAAACAAACTTTCCCTCAAAACCATGTAGAATGACTGCATACTATTGCAAAACTTCAGATTTACCTGTTTTAGTACATGCATAACACTATATTTAGACTATGTACTTCTGGAATGTAACCTACAAGGGAATACCTGAGACAGTTTACTACTTCAGCAGCGCCTAGGACAATCTCTTACTCAGTTTATAAACAGTACTTTATAATAATTCCTAATATTATAGCTCCAGTGGCTATACTCATTTGAAGTCATATAATGTTTATATAAGTATTAGGTAAACAAAATATGGCTCTTGGTAGCTCAGCCATGATTACCTTTGAAGGATTTGAAAGATATATATAGATTAGGAATGACTATATAATGTAAACTAGATTCTTAGCAAAGTTATATTTGCATATTTGTCCATGAGATTTTGAAAAATATTTATTCATAAGAATAAATGTATTTATATATAATTTAACTTCAACTATTACCTGGTTTGATTTTCTGTTTATTGATCTTTCAGTAAAATATGGTCAAGTCTACAGGAAAATTATAATCATAGTATTGGCTAGGTGAGATGGAAATAAAATTTTATTTAAAAAATACTACATCCATTTTGTACCTACTCTTCTTTTCTATTAATATTTCTATTAACACTTATTTTATCGAACTTGAAAAAAGTGGACTCCATTTTTGTCTATTTCATGTAATGTAGAGTACTAATATAGTTTTCTAAATATTTGCAATTTCACCTAACCTAATCTCATATGCATATACTACATGATAATTGGATTCTTAGATTTTTAGAAATAGGTTTGTTATATTTTAAGGAAAATGAGTCTACAATTTAATTCTTTTGACAATAGAAGAGATCTAAGAAAAAACTCTCCACTGAGTGATTTGTTTCACAGTTTTTTTATATAATGGGATATCAAATCACAGGAAAGTGTATATTTGAAATGTTACCCTGGTATGGGTAGGAAGCTGAGATGATTAATGAAAATATATTTGGAACTTTATTTACCCATGTCTAAAAGCCCCCAAATACTCTGAATTCTAATGACTGCAATATCATCATTACCTAATTTGATCTGAAATTGTACAACTACTCTTAATTTGTTTGACTTTCTTTGCTTGTAAATGGAAAGAGAAGAATTTATATCCTATATAACTATTATTTTCTTAAAATCATGCTGGGTTTCTCACCATTACCATCACTTGCTCTGACAATGCTCTCAGTATTAATACAGAGAGTGCATGAAACAAACATTCAAGAAAGTTTAAACTTTTACAACAGGAAGCCATATGGAAACGGGATGATTTTTACAGTAGAGAAAACTGAGCTGACTAGCCAATGAACACAGAATATTTATTAAACAATATTTTAGCCAATAGGAACAGAGCTCTCTACCTGGGATTACATTCAGACAGTTTTGACAATTTTATTTCTGCCTACATCAGAAATGTGATTAAACACTGTTGACATTTATTTTATTCAGTAGCTACATTGGTTTTTCCCCCCATGGCTCTGAAGAATGCAGATTGTTTGACTCAAGCTCAGCCGTAACATCAGGATTGGGAAACAAAATAGTTTATGGTGTAAAATAGATGTTCTCTTATCCTAGAGCAGGATATAACAATACTTTAGTGATAATGGAATAAAACACATGAATACCTAGAAGGCCAACCCATTAGAAACAGAGATGAGAGGATATCATATTATTATCAGTATAATTAGGACAGAGAGCTACATAATGGCTGTAATCATTTTCTAAGCATATTTTCATTCAGAAATCAGAAGGATGAGTAGTTATAGCATATAGTACAATACCATCAGCGCTGAAAATACTAAGGAAATAAAACAATTGACTAATTTATGTGCACTCACAACTCACTAAAGGAGACCAACAATGAAACAAGTTCATCAGTATTTACTTTAATAATGGAGAAGGCATGGTTTTCAAACCACTGCCATTCTGTAGGAATAGCAAGCAACTCAGATTGGTCTACAGGGGATGATGCTAAGGCACCATGCTGGGAGGTACTGCTTGAGCTGAACATTAAAGGACAAGAATTAGATTTCCAGAGTGGTTGTAGAATAACATTCCAGTGGATGGTAGCAGAATAGACAAAACTTGCAGAGGCATGAAGAAGCACAGCTTTGGGGGATAAACTTATCTGAGGGTAATTTGCCTGGTGATAAGACTGGCCAGATAATTGGAAGCAAGTTAATCAACTATTCTCATACACTTCTTTTTCATCCATAACATATAGATAGGCTCCTGTATTAATCAGGATTCTCCGAGAAACAGAACCAATATGGAGTATGTATGTTCTGTGCTTTGTGTGTGTGTGTGTGAGTTTGTGACTGTGGGAGAGAGTTACTTTTAGAAATTGGTTCACATAATTTTGGAGGATAGCATGTCCAAAATCCATAGGGTAGGCTAACAGGCTGGAGACCAAGGGAATAAATAGTGAATATTGCAACTTAAGTCTATTTAAAGTCAATTTGGATACAAATTCTCCCCTTTTTNGTCAATAAAGCAGAAGAAGATGTTTTTCTGCAACTCTCTTCCTTTTTCCATGATCCAGCACATGTTGACAATTTGACCTCTGTTTCCTCTGCCTTTTCTAAAACCAGCTTGAACATCAGGGAGTTCACGGTTCATATATTGCTGAAGCCTGGCTTGGAGAATTTTGAGCATTACTTTACAAACATGTGAGATGAGTGCAATTGTGTGGTAGTTTGAGCATTCTGTGGCATTGCCTTTCTTTAGAATTGAAATGAAAACTGACCTTTTTCAGTCCTGTTGAACTGCTGAGTTTTACAAATTTACTGGCATATTGAGTGAAGTACTTTCACAGCATCATCTTTCAGGATTTGGAATAGCTCAACTGGAATTCCATCACCTCCACTAGCTTTGTTCATCGTGATGCTTTCTAAGGCCCACTTGATTTCACATTCTAGGATGTCTGGTTCTAGATGTGTGATCACACCATCATGATTATCTGGGGAGTGAAGATCTTTTTTGTACAGTTCTTCCATGTATTCTTGCCACCTCTTCATACTATCTTCTGCTTCTGTTAGGTCCAGACCATTTCTGTCCTTTATTGAGCTCATCTTTGCATGAAATGTTCCCTTGGCATCTATAATTTTTTGGAGATCTCTAGTCTTTCCCATTCTGGTATTTTCCTCTATTTCTTTGCATTGATTGCTGAAGAAGCCTTTCTTATCTCTTCTTGCTATTGTTTGGAACTCTGCATTCAGATGCTTACATCTTTCCTTTTCTCCTTTGTTTTTCACCTGTCTTCTTTTCACAGCTCTTTGTAAGTCCACCCAGACAGCCATTTTGCTTGTTTGCATTTATTTTCCATGGGGTGGTCTTGATCCCTGTCTCCTGTACAACATCACAAACCTCATTCCATAAATCATCAGACACTGTATCTGTCAGATCTAGACCCTTAAATCTATTTCTCACTTCCAATGTATAATCATAAGGGATTTGATTTAGGTCATACCTGAATGGTTTAGTGGTTTTCCCTACTTTCTTCAATTTAAGTCTGAATTTTGTAGTAAGGAGTTCATGATCTCAGCCACAGTCAGCTCCTGGTCTTGTTTTTTGTTGACTATAGATCTTTTCCATTTTGGCTGCAAAAATATAATCAGTCTGATTTCGGTGTTGACCATCTGGTGATGTCCATATGTAGAGTCTTCTCTTGTGTTGTTGGAAGAGGGTGTTTGCTATGACCAGTGCATTTTCTTGGCAAACTCTATTATTCTTTGCTCTGCTTCATTCCACATTCCAAGGCCAAATTTTCCTGTTACTCCAGGTTTCTCTTGACTTCCTACTTTCCATTCCAGTCCCCTCTAATGAAAAGGACATATTTTTTGGGTGTTAGTTCTAAACGGTCTTGTAGGTCTTCATAGAACCATTCAACTTCAGCTTCTTCAGCATTACTGGTTGGAACATAGACTTGGATAACTGTGATATTGAATGGTTTGCCTTGGAAACAAACAGAGTTCATTCTGTCATTTTTGAGATTTCATCCATATACTGCATTTCAGACTCTTTTTTTGACCATGATGGCTACTCCATTTCCTCTGAGGGATTCTTGCCCGCAGTAGTAAATACAATGGTCACCTGAGTTCAATTCACCCATTCCAGTCCATTTTAGTTTGCTGATTCCTAGAATGTTGATGTTCACTCTTGCCATCTCTTGTTTGACCACTTCCAATTTGCCTTGATTCATGGACCTGACATTCCAGGTTCCTGTGCAATATTGCTCTTTACAAAATCAGAGTTTGCTTCTATCACCAGTCACATCCACAGCTGGGTATTGTTTTTGCTTTTGCTCCATCCATTCTTTCTGGAGCTATTTCTCCACTGATCTTCAGTAGCATGTTGGACACCTACTGACCTGGGGAGTTCCTCTTTCAGTATCCTATCATTTTGCCTTTTCATACTGTTCATGGGGTTCTCAAGGCAAGAATACTAAAGTGGTTTGCCATTCCCTTCTCCAGTGGACCACATTCCATCAGGCATGTCCAGCATGCAAAATGCCAGACTGGATGAAGCACAAAGCTGGAATCATGATTGTCAGGAGAATTATCAATAACCTCAGATATGCAGATGCCACCACCCTTATAGCAGAAACTGAAGAGGAACTAAAGAACCTCTGATGAAGATGTAAGAAGAGAGTGGAAAAACTGGCTTAAAACTCAACATTCAAAAAACTAAGATCATGGCATTGACCCCCATCACTTCATAGAAAATAAATGAGGAAACAATGAGAGACTATTTTCTTGGGCTCCAAAATCACTGCAGAAGAAAATAATAGGCTGTTATGTTGGGAAAAGTATCAGACATATAAGAGATTTGGAAATTATTCAGATTTGACAGGTCACTGAATTTTTTTTTTCCCATACAGCTGAAGATGTATCTAAATGATTTTATTGACAAGAGATAGGTTTAAGATCTATCTACCTAATCTGGCATTATTATCAGAAGCAGTTTAACCATCTTATGTTTTAATTGACTAACAGGCTGATAATAAAAAGTAGAATTGAGTCAAAGCCATACAAGGTTTAGTCATTTTCTAAGATAAGTAAATTATCTTTTGTCAAATTGAGTAATCTATCAGACAAACAAACAAAAAAAAAAGTTGGCACATAAAAGTATTAAATAACTTTAATTCTCAAATTAATGCTTTTAACTGCAACACATAAGTCAATCTAGCTATATTTTGCAAAGCAATCTAGTATTAAAACTGTGCCTATTTATTTTATAGTACTTGATTTCAATAGATCAATACTTTATGTTCTTAACACTTAATGTAGAGATCATTAATTGACTTTCCATATTGTAAAGTGGAGAACTCACATTTTAAAACCTCGAATGCCAGACCAGCTCAACAGACAAAAGGGTAAACTCGTTAAACAAATAGGATCTAAAATTGTATTTTAAGAAAAATATTTCTTTTTTTCAAACAATTTAGATACATTGGTAATTTGTTATTCAATTGGACTTTGCTTTTTAGGCACAACATCTATACTAACAGAGTCCTATTAATGAATTGAAATACAAACCAGTTTAATGATTACTGAAGGATTATTAAACAATAACAACAACAAAAAACTATCAAAATTTAAAACAATATAAGTATAAATAATAAAGGTTAAAATTTAACTATTGGAGAGATTACTTTTGTGTTTAGTAGCTTTTATTAAACCACAATTTATGAAAATCATCAAAAAATTCACAGAAACAGCTACTTGAGGAAAATTCCTAATGCAAAATCAAAATTTAACTTTTTGTACCTCCATGTCATATCATGTTTATTTATGTTTAATTACTTATTACCATCTTTCTACATGTTTCACTTTCTTAAAGTATTGATTTCTTGTTAATTAAGAGAAAATTCTATCCCCAATGATGTTACTTTAATGAGAACTAAAATTTGACGAGACAACTGATTCCTTTATGACATGGGCTACAAACCAGTCCTGACTGAAACTAATCAATAGCAAAAGACATTAAAAATGTTTAAATTATTTATTAGGTAAGAGCCAATTTGTATCAAATAAAACCAAAATTATTGCATAAATGATGAATCAAATTTATATCTCAAGTCAATAACTGCATAATTGATAATATCTATAAAAATAATTTATATCAGTTTGTAAATAATACAAGTTTACATTGTAATTATCATATAGATTTAGATTTAAGAGAGTTCTTATATATATTTTAAATTTCCAAGGATTTAGAGAGATACTCTTCATCTGAAAAATTTTTTTTGTAAAAATGAAAAATGACTTTTCTCATGTCATCACCAGAAACATGTGTCTAAAGGTTAGCAACTTCATGATCACCACCCTTTCAGAACAGCTCTTCAGTCAAAGAGTCAGCATTTCTTTGGCTGTATCCATAATACTATCTTCATTGCTATATATTTATATCATTTTGTATCAACATTTTATACTAACATATATATCCAAAAATAAACAACACTTCCGTCAAAATACCTGAGAATAATCCTTTGTATTTTATAAGAAATCATACTGCTACTTGAAAATAATTTTGTATTTCAGAATTTACTCTCTCAATACCACAAACTCTGGGATATTAGCATGATTTTCTCACTTTCTTTAAAAGAAATCACTCTTAATGCTTATATTTTATGTCCATGCATGTTGAAATTGAACACAAATATCTTTCTTTAAAGTAAAAAGGTAACTAGACTGCATATATTGCCAAATATTGCAGATGCTTTTCTTCTTCTTTTTTTTTTTTTTCAGGTGATTTCTTTCAAAACAAGTCAAAGTTGTTTGTTTGTTTTGGTATAGGTTTTGCCTGACAAAGAAACTTCAAACCTTATAAAATTCTAAACGGTAGTTTTGTTTTTCCTAAATGAGTTTCAGAGTAGAGGAATTTTTCTCTGATGTGTTTTCAGGTACACAATACAAGAAACAGAAATGGGTTGCCAAGAAAACCATTAGTTTTATTGAGTTTCATGTTCAAAATCCCACATGATATGCTTTGAAACATTCAAAACACATCACTGGGACTGCAGTAGGTCATACCATTTGAAGAAGGTATTTCTTCATTTATTTTGTTGTTGTTTTAATCACAAACAAGCTCAGCCATTTTCAGAGACATGATTAGATGGGGGTATATCTGATTTTTGTATGGCTTCTTTTATTCTGAAAGGCTTAAAAAGCATATATTTAGGGTTTACCAAAAGGTTTCTCCTTTTTTTCTGTAAGATGGCTGTAGTAGAGCTTAGTTGTCTTTAACTTCATTTGAAACAGTTTTGTTGGATTGTATTGTGACAACTGTCATATAAGGATTCATTAAAAAAAATAAATAACATGAAAATTGTCAAAATTTTGTGTAGCCATTTTAATATTGAAGATGGAAGCAAAGCATTTGGGGCATATTATGCTTTATTATTTCAAGAAAACCAAAATACAACTGAAACACACACAATAGAGATGTGTGCCATGTATGAAGAAGGTGCTGTGACTGGTGGAATGTGTCATAAGTAGCTTGCCAAGTTTTGTACTGGAGATTTCTTGCTGAATGATGCTTCCCTGGTGGCTCATATGGGAAAGACTCTTCCTGAAATGAGGGAGGCCCATGTTCAATGCCTGAGGTAAGAAGATCCCCTTGAGACAGGGAATGGTTACTCACTCCAGTACTCTTTCCTGGAGAATCTCATAGACAGAATTGCCTGGTAAGCTCAGTCCATGTGGTTGCAACTTGTTGGACACAGCTGAGCAGCTAACACTTTTACTTTCTTTCACATGGAGAAGGTATTGTGAGAGATCAAATGTGTCAGAAGTGATTTGTCAAGCTGTATACTGGATATTCCTTTCTGAATGATGCTCCATAGTCTGGTAGACAAGTTGACGTTGATAGTGATCAAATCAAGACACTGTTAGTGTTAAGTCTCTCATGCTAAGTCGTTTCAGTTTTGTCTGACTTCCTTCAACTCCATGGATTTAGCCTGTCAGGCTTCTCTGTCCATGGGGTTCTCCAGGAAAGAATAGTGGAATAGGTTGTCATTTCTTTCTACAGAGGATCTTCCTGACCCAGGGATCGAACCTGGGTCTCCTGTGGCTCCTGCAGTGCAGACAAATTCTTTACCACTGAATCACAGGGGAAGCCCATGCCTAAATAACTGATATACTCAAAATACCCAAGTCATGCATGGAAAATCATTTGCTCCACCTTGGTTATGTTAGTCACTTTGATGTTTGGGTTCCACATAAATTAAGCCAAAACACACACACACACACACACACACACACACACACACAAAATAACTGCTGCTACTGCTGATAAGTCACTTTAGTCGTGTCCAACTCTGTGTGACCCCAGAGCCCGCCAGGCTTCCCTCGTCCCTGGGATTCTCCAGACAAGAACACTGGAATGGGTTGCCTTCCTTCTCCAATGCATGAAAGTGAAAAGTAAAAGTGACGTCACTCAGTCGTGTCGGATTCTTAGCAACCCCATGGATTGCAGCCCACCAGGCTCCTCCGCCCATGGGATTTTCCAGGCAAGGGTAATGGAGTGGGGCACCATTAAACTACTAGACTATATTTCCCCATGTGATTATCTACTTAAATGTAACAAAAGCATTGTTTGTTTGTTTTCAGAATTATTCAATGGTGGATACCCCTGTTACTCAAGCATTCTGTTTTTAAAACTGTGACAGGTGATGAAAGTGGATACTGTACATTAATGTGAAATGGAAGAGACTTGGGCCAACTGAAATGAAACATTACCAACCGCACCAAAGACCCGTCCTTATCCAGGGAAGATGTTGTGTATATGGTGGAATTGGTAGAAGTACTCTATTATGAGCTCCTTCTAGAAAACTAAATGGTTAATTCCAGTTCATGATTCATGTATTGCTGAAGCCTGGCTTAGAGAATTTTGAGCATTACTTTACTAGCATGTGAGATGAGTGCAATTGTGCAATAGTTTGAGCATTCTTTCGCTTTGCCTTTCTTTGGGACTGGAATAAAAACTGACCTTTTCCAGTCCTGTGGCCACTGCTGAGTTTTCCAAATGTGTCAGCATATTGAGTGCAACACTTTCCACAGCATCATCTTTCAGGATTTGAAAGAGCTCAACTGGAATTCCATCACCTCCACTAGCTTTGTTTGTAGTGATGCTTCCTAAGGCCCATTTGACTTCACATTCCAAGATGTCTTGCTCTAGATTAGTGATCACATCATCATTATTATCTGGGTCATGAAGATCTTTTTGTACAATTTTCCATGTATTCTTGCCACCTCTTCTTAATATCTTCTGCTTCTATTAGGTCCAGACCTGGAAGACTGTAAAAGGCACATGGAACAGTTCTTTGCTCAAAAAGATAAAAAGATAAAAAGTTTTGGGAAGATGGGATTATGAAGTTTCCTGAAAATTGGCAGAAGTTAGTGGGACAAAAAGTTGAAGATGCTATTCAATAAAGTTCTTAATAAAAATGAAAAATGTGTCTTTTATTTTTAATTAAAAACTCAGGAAAACTCTGGTCAACCCCAAATTAACTGTGCTTCTCTCCAGCTCTTTCTCTCCCTTTATGATGTTATTGTTGTTACAAATTGCTTTTGTACAATGTGTTCCCATTAATGTAGGTTAGTATTTATTATTTTTAACCCTGGGATTTCTTTGGAAGGAATGATGCTAAAGCTGAAACTCCAGTACTTTGGCCACATCATGCGAACAGTTGACTCATTGGAAAAGACTTTGATGCTGGGAGGGATTGGGAGCAGGGAAGAAGGGAACAACAGAGGATGAGGTGGCTGGATGGCCTCACAGTCTCAATGGATGCAAGTCTGAGTGAACTCTGGGAGTTGGTGATGGACAGGGAGGCCTTGCATGCTGCAATTCATGGGGTCGCAAAGAGTCGGGCACAACTGAGTGACTGAACTGACCTGAACTGATGCATTTTAAAGGTTACAGGAAATGTGCTGGGGTCCAGCCCCAGTGGATCCAGGGTAATTCAAAGGTGGGGATGGAATCAGCATCCTAGGAAAAAACTTATTTAATTACAAATATATAGAGAGATTAGAAACAGATAGTGTAGTAGGAAATATTAGTGGAGAAAAAGAGGCTGAATAACTTGGTTTATGTGGAATACCAATCACCACCTATGAAGGCCACAGGCATCTTTCCGTTCTCTCGAAGGAGAGGAGGCACTGAGCCCTCCCTGGTCCGATCTTAGAAGCCCAGGCATAATTAGCAGGCTTGGTAAGTACCACACCCCAGATGGGAATTCAGCCAGAAAAATGGAGAACAAGAAAGAATGACATGGGGGAATCAGTCTTTCCAGAAACTGATTCGTTTTCTTTATTTACAGTTTTGCTTGTATACCTTTTGTTACACGTAGGAATGAATACAGAGTCACACGGGGGTCAGCAGACCGGACCCTTGTTAAAATCAGGTGCTTCACATAAATGTGAAAAAAAAAAAAAA
>SJXQ01006704.1:0-125975 GCA_006408695.1 Aepyceros melampus | reverse complement strand
TGGGAGTTCATGTACACTCGTGGCTGATTCATGTTGATGTGTAGCAAAACAAATACAGTATTGTAAAGCAAAACAAACTAAAAAATAAAAATTAATTTAAAAAATAATCTGCTAATAATGACTAATTTTCTAATTTATTTGCAAGATTGTGTTTATTTTATTAATTTAATTTATAAATTGTATATTTACTTTTCACTGTTTGAGTAGGATGCTTCAGACTAAAAATAGTAATTTGCTTAAAATTGGAAGTTCAGAGTAAGACCCAGTGAGATAGGACAAATGGTTGAATAGAATAAGCAAGTGGTAGATGTATAGATTTCTACTGTCTCTTCACTTTGCTATCCTAAGTCTTTGCTTTTCAATTTGAGACTGAAGTACTACATTATTGATTTACAGCTACAGAAATTTCCAACATTGCCTCAAGTCACATTAACATCCAAGGATTCTGTCTCTTTCTTTCTTAATAGGTGAATACATATTTGGAATTACTGTCATCCTGGCTGATTTTTTTCATTATAAAATATTCCTCTATCTCCAATAATACTTTATATTTTAAAGTCTACTTTGATATTAATATAGCCATGCCAGCTTTCTCACATTTAATGTTGCATGATATATCTTTTTTATCTTATTATTGTCAACAATCTGTGCTCTATATTTAAAGTGTGCTTCTTGTGAACAGCATATGGTTGGGTCTTTTTTAAATTTAGTTTTTTTAATCTTTGCCTTTTAATTGAAGTGTTTAGTTCATTATCATTTAATGTAATTATAGACATGATTTGAGCTTTCCATTTATCTTATTTATTCTTTGTTCCTTTAGTCTTTCTCTTCTACCTTTTTGTGGGGATAGGCATGAGCATTCTTTTTCATCCTCTGAATTTTTTAGCTATATAATTTTGTACTTTTTAAAACTATTGCTCTAGAGGTTACAGTAAATTTCTTTAAGTATTTACAGTTTATCTTCAAATAATACTACATAATATTACTTTATGTAATCTTAATATAATTACATCTTGCCTTTTCCTGGCATTTATGCTCTAAATTGGCTTACACTTAGCTTCCACAAAGAGTATGCATCAGGCTTCTCAGGTGGCTCGGGGTAAAGAATCTGCCTGCCAATGCAGGAGACATGGATTCAATCCCTGGGCCTGGAAGACGACCTGAAGAAGGAAATGGCAACCCACTCCAGTGTTCTTGCCTGGAAAATCCCATGGACAGAGGAGCCTGGTGGGCTATAGTCCATAGTGTTGCAAAGAGCTGGACAAGACTGAGCACACAAACACAGTATACATTATAATATACAATTATTTTACATAGTTAAAATGTACAATTATACAATAATACAATAGTGCAATTGACCTTTGAACAACACAGGTTGACTTGCACGGGTCTGCTTATCGGCAGATTTTCTTTGGAAACTACTACAGTACCACACGATCCGCAGCTTGCTAAATCCACAGATGTGGAACATCATATACAGGAAGAAGGGAGATCTGTGGGATTTCGTTTGTGGATTTGGGAAACTGAGGTCAGTCCTAGAATCAATCCCCCACTGGTAACAAGAGACAAACAGTATTTTAAACTTAAAACTGCATGTGAAAATTAGACACATTTTAGAAAGTATTTTTGTATTTACCCAGATATGTATCTATTCTGTGTTCTTTATTTCTTCCTGTTCATCCAGAGTTCCATCTGGTAACTTCTTTTCAGCCTGAATAATTTCAGTTAGCATTTTGGAAAGTTTTTAATAGTGTAGGTCAGCTGGAAACAAATTCTCTGATTTTTGTCTCTGAAAATGAATCTTGAGGGATATTTTTACTGAATATGGAATTCAAGATAGCCAGTTTTGTTTTGTTCATCTTTAATACCATGAAGTCTTCTAGTGAGAAGTCAGCAGTCATTTGTACTGCTGTTATTCTACATGAAATATGCATTGTATGTATAAAAAGTAATTTAAAAATATTGTATGTGTTAAAAATAAATTTATTTGACATAATTTCCATAAATGTAAAATTTACACATTATGTGTATGTATTAACATCTTACATATGTGAATATATATATATATATATATATATGCACACACACACACACACACACACACACACATATATATAGCCCAGGTGATACTAGTGGTAAAGAACCAGATCACCAATGCAGGATATGTAAGAGATATGGGTTCAATCTCTGGTTTGAGATTCTTGGAGAAGGGCATGGCCACTCACTCCAGTATTCTTGCCTGGAGAATCCCACGGACAGAGGAGCCTGGCAGGCTCTGGTCCATGGGGTTGCAGAGTTGGACATGACTGAAGAGGCAGTACATATATAAACACCACTCTAGTCAAGTATAAAATATTTCCATCATTCTAGAAAGTTTCTTTGTGCCCCCTTTCAATCAATTCTCATTTTCTTCCCTGCCTCCTCTGCCAGAGGCAACCTTTTTATTATTATAAATTTTCCCTTCTCTAAAACTTTATATAAATAATCATACAGATAGATTTTTGTGTCTGTCTTCATTAGATTAGTATAATATCTTTGAGGCTAACCTACACTGTGGCATACATCTGCAGTTTGTTCTTTTTCAGTTATTAAATAATACTCTTATAATAATAAACCACAATTTTAAAAAATCATTGTATACTTCATGAACTTTTAAGTTGTTTCCAGTTTGAAATTTTTAAGAATAAATCTTCTGTGAATATCCTGTACAAGCCTCTTGGACAAAATATGCCCTCATTTCTACTGCATAAATAAATACATGTTTACAGGATAGGTATATGCTTGAAATTATATAAGAAATTGCTAAACCTTTTCCAGAAGTGATTGTGGTATTTTATATTCCCACAAGAAATGTATGTATGAGAGTTCTTACTGTTTCACATACAATATTTTGTCTTGTCAGGCTTGCTAATTTTAGCCATTCTAGCAGGTGAGCAGTGATATTACACTATGAATTTAATTTGTGTTCTCTTAACATGTAATATCAAAAAAATTTTAATATGCTTGTTGGCATTGAAATTTGCATATATCTTCAAGATTTTTGCCTCCCTCACTCCATTGTATTTCTAAAACTTTTAGTATTGAGTTTTTGGAGTTCTTGATATAGTCTAGATATAAATTAGATACATACTCATCATGCTGCTGCTGCTAAGTCGCTTCAGTCGTGTCCGACTCTGTGTGACCCCATAGATGGCAGCCCACCAGGCTCCGCCATCCCTGGGATTCTCCAGGCAAGAATACTGGAGTTGGTTGCCATTTCCTTCTCCAATGCATGAAAGTGAAAAGTGAAAGCAAAGTCGCTCAGTCGTGTCTGACCCTCAGCGACCCCATGGACTGCAGCCCACCAGGCTCCTCAGTCCATGGGATTTCCAGGCAAGAGTACTGGAGTGGGGTGCCATTGCCTATGCATATATATATTTATATATGTATGCATACGTATACTGGAGAAGGAAATGGCAACCCACTCCAGTATTCTTGCCCAGAGAATCCTGTTGAAGGAGGAGCCTGGTGGGATGCTGTCCATAGGTTGCAGAGGGTTGGACACGACCAAAGCAACTTAGCATGCATGCATGCATTGGAGAAGGAAATGGCAACCCACTCCGGTATTCTTGCCTGGAGAATCTCAGGGACAGAGGAGCCTGGCGGGCTGCCATCTACGGGGTCACACAGAGTCGGACACGACTCAAGTGACTTAGCAGCAGCAGCAGCATACATATACATGCATTTAGACTTTCTGCAAGTGTGTGTATTGCCCATTAATTTTAATATAATCTTCTTATAAGCAGAAAGTTTAACTTGTCTAATTTATATTTTTTCTTTTATGTCTATCCATTTCTGTGTCTTCCCTATGAAAATTTACCTATCCCCAGATCAGAAAATTATTATCCTGTCTTATAGAAGTGTGTATTTTTAGCTTGTTGTTAGGTTTAGTTTTGTTATTCATTTGAAGCAATGTTTGTATATCATTCTAGGCAGAGGTTGAGGTTCATTTCTCTTTTTTTGAGTATCTAGTTCCAACATCATTTATTGTAAAGATTATTGCTTCTCCATTGAATTATTTTAATGCTTTAATTGAATTTTAATCATGTAACTGTGAATCTATTTCTTTGCTTAGCCTTTTGTTCCATCAACCAATTTGTCTATTTTTATGTTAATGCCACACTGTCTTAATTATTGTAGGTTTGTAGTAAATCTTGATATCAGGTTGTATAAGTTCTTTAATTTTGGTCTTTTTTTAAGAGTTAGGTTTGCTATTCTAAGTCCTTTGTATTTTCATAAAAATTTTAGAATCACCTTGTCAATATCAATTTATAAAGTCTATTGTTATGATGACTGAGACTATATGAATATATAAGCCAATTTAATGAAAAGCGACATCCAAACAAAATCCGTCTTCCCATCCATGTTTGTAGTTTATATTTTATTTAGCTATTTTGAAATTTTGTGCATTAACCTTATATTCTGCAAGCTTGTTATAAATGTTAATTTCAGGAGTTTTTTGTCAGTTCCTTCAGATTTTCTGCATAAAAAGTAATGTCATCTGTAAACAAAATTTTATGTCTCTCTTCTCAGTGTATATACTTGTTATTTCCTTTTCTTGTCTTATTGCTAGTTGCTCATCTAGACTGCTGGTTTTGTCCTCTTAACATTTTAAATATTTCCCTTTACTTCTTGGTAACATGATTTCTGAGAAGTCAGAAGTAATTTTTATTTTTGTTTCTCTATAGGCTGTCCAGTTTTCTTCAAGTTATTATTTTTGACTTTCAATAATTTGAAAGTAACATATTAATACTTGATTTATCAAGCCTAGTCCACAGTCTTCTTGGTTTCATAGTTGACATTGATGTAGAAATTCTCAGTCATCATTTTTTCAGATATTTCTCCTGTTTCTACTCTTTATATTCTTGTTATGCATGTCTTATGCCTTTCAGATTTGTCCCACAGTCATTGAATGCTTTGCTTTGGTTTCTTCAATCTCTCTAACTCAGAGTCTTTCCTCACCCGTGTCCAATCTACTAATAGGCCCATCTTCATTTTAGCTACAGTGTTTTGGGTTTATTTTTATTTTTTTAGACTATAGCATTTCTTCTTGGTTATTTCTTTGAATTTCCATCTCTGCATACATTTTAGATGTGTTCTTACATGCAGTGTAATTTGTTCTTAGAGCTTTTAGCATTTTAATTATAGTTGTTTTAAATTTCCCTCATAACTTGGTTGGGAAAGAATCCTCCTGAAATGCAGGATATCCTGGTTTGATTCCTTGTTTGGGAACGTCCGCTGGAGAAGGGATAGGCTATCCACTCCAGTATTCTTGGGCTTCCCTTGTAGCCCAGCAGCTAAAGAATTTACCTGCAATGTGGGAGACCTGAGTTCGATCCCTGGGTTGGGAAGATCCCCTGGAGAAGAGAAAGGTACCCACTCCAGTATCTGGCCTGGAGAATTCCATGGACTGTGTAGTCCACGGGATCCCAAATAGTTGGACATGACTGAGCAACTTTCACTTTCACTTTAAATTTCCAGTCTGATAGTTTCAACACCTCTATCATGTCTGATTCTGATACTGGCTTTTTGTCTTCAAATTGTGTCTTTTGCTTTGGGGTATTTCTTATCATTTTTCTTAGTAGCTTGACATGATGCACCATGTAAGCAGAACTACTATAAATAGGCTTTTTAGTAATTACTAATATGGTGTTGAGGTGTGTTGGGGTTGTGGGGGTCCGTGGGAGTGTTCTCTAATGTTAACTTTCAGATTTTAGTTAGTCTGTACTTCTGAACTTTGAACTTCACACGTGTTTATCAATTTTCTTCTCTCTCTTAGGTGGGAAAGGATGGTTCGAATAGGCTCTAGTTAGGTATTTTCATTCCCCAGGTGAGTTAGACTCTAAAATTACCCTAGCAGATTACTCTGGTTTACTAACTCCCTCTGAGAGCAGGTTTTGTTGATAAGAACAGATTGCTCTGTCATATTTCAAAATGATTCCTTTCTCCTACCTTGGCAAGGGCCCTGGGGGATTTTTCTCCTATATTTTCTATGATAACATCGTTGAGATCCTGCAGATAAATCTCACAATGTTATATGGTCCCCTACACCCCCACTACCAGGACTACATCCTCCTGGATTTTTTGGCTCCCAGTGTTCTCTGCACTGAGACAACTCAAGAGTGGTCAGAGCCCCAGCAATTTGTCAATTACAGTCATGTGTTCCCACGCTGAAGTTGGCTCTAGGAATGGCTTCCACTGATGAGATTCTTTTTGTAAGCTATGACTCTCTGTGTACACCCGTCACTCTCTCCAGTCTTTGGGGGTGGTGGTTTGTCCTGTGCCTTCTTTCTTAGCATGGATCAAAAGAGAGTTTTTGGTTTTTTCAATCTGTTCAGCTTTTCTTCACCTATTGTTAGAATGGAATAGTGACTTGTAACCTCTTTTTATGTAGAGTTGTATGCTAAAATTTGTGAAGATATTTAAATATGCATTTTAGATAAATTTATATTTTGTTTTAAATTCCTTTGGAAGAGTATATACTTTGCACTTATAAGATATTTACTTTCTTAGGTGTTTGGGGGAAATGCCACTGAAAGGTTCACTGTTTCCATCCACTTTTTTCAATCAGTCTTCATTCTATCTTCTCTCCTCCCAGCTTCTACAGATATCTCCCTTTATGAAGATGTCTTGATTTTTAAGCTAATCAAGACTTAAACCCAGAGAAGCTAAAATTATTTGCTTATAAGTTAATTTTAAATTTTTCTCAGCTAAAAATCAGCTGTGTTCTATGTCTGAATTAAAGGACTTTAAAATTATTATTAAATTATTTAGTATTTGAAGAAATAGCTCATAACTGTCTATGTGCATCTGTCCTCAATGGGCTAAATGTCCCATGAGGTTTAGTGATCTTAATTTTCCATTGGGATAAGAGAGAGATTTTTCAGTGTTACAACCTGAAGAAGATAAACATTCCACTTCCTCTTATCACTGATAGTTCAAGGGGACAATAACATATTTGTAATTCGCTTTCAGTTCATTTCAGTCCCTCAGTCATGTCCGACTCTTTGCGACCCCATGAATCGCAGCACGCCAGGCCTCCCTGTCCATCACCAACTCTCAGAGTTCACTCAGACTCACGTCCATCGAGTCAGTGATACCATCCAACCATCTCATCCTCTGTCGTCCCCTTCTCCTCCTGCCCCCAATCCCTCCCTGCATCAGAGTCATTTCCAATGAGTCAACTCTTCGCATGAGGTGGCCAAAGTATTGAAGTTTCAGCTTTAGTATCATTCCTTCCAAAGAAATTCCAGGGCCAATCTCCTTCAGAATGGATTGGTTGGATCTCCTTGCAGTCCAAGGGACTCTCAAGAGTCTTCTCCAACACCACCGTTCAAAAGTATCAATTCTTCGGCGCTCAGCTTTCTTCACAGTCCAACTCTCACACCCATACATGACCACTGGAAAAACCATAGCCAGGTGGTCTGGTATTCCCATCTCTTTCAGAATTTTCCACAGTTTATTGTGATCCACACAGTCAAAGGCTTTGGCATAGTCAATAAAGCAGAAATAGATGTTTTCCTGGAACTCTCTTGCTTTTTCCATGATCCAGCAGATGTTGGCAATTTGATTTCTGGTTCCTCTGCCTTTTCTAAAACCAGCTTGAACACCAGGAAGTTCACAGTTCATGTATTGCTGAAGTCTGGCTTGGAGAATTTTGAGCATTACTTTACTAGCATGTGAGATGAGTGCAATTATGTCATAGTTTGAGCATTCTTTGGCATTGCCTTTCTTTGGGATTGGAATGAAAACTGACCTTTTCCAGTCCTGTGGCCACTGCGGAGTTTTCCAAATTTGCTGGCATGTTGAGTGTAGCATTCTCATAGCATCATCTTTCAGGATTTGAAAGAGCTCTACTAGAATTCCATCACCTCCACTAGCTTTGTTTGTAGTGATGCTTTCTAATTTGCTTTAGTCAAGTATACTATGTAATAATCACCTCTTCAACCAGGAAGATGCCTTAATAGGATGATAAGGGAGAATATGAATAGCAACTAATATTTATCTTGCTCTTGAGAGTTATTTAAGTGCTTTCACAAGTACTCTGTTAGTGATTTTCACAACATCTCTGTAGGGAATATGTACTGTAGTCTTTACTATTAGTCTCATTCTACCCATGAATAATCTGAAAAAAAAGAAAAAGAAAAAGAAAAATCTGAGGCTCTGAGCAATGAAAGGATATGGTTTAGACCAAGCAGGAAGTAAAATAGGAAGGTTAAGACACAAATCTCAAAATTTACACCTCCCCTGTAATCACATATTGCCTCTCTGTAGATCCCACAGAGAGAAGCTAAGAATCTCTAGGTTGAGAATAGTTATAGTAGCGACAAATTTAAGCTATACAGAGATTTAAATTTCATAGAGCCCTTCCTCATAGAAGATCTCTTTTGTTAGCTACATTCACCTAATGAGACTTGATCATTGTGATGATGACGATTGTCTAGTCTGAGACTTCCCTAATTTAGTTCAGTTACTTGCAGAGCCAGATAGCTCTGACAGTAAGAGGTTACACTGCTTTATACATCCTTTGGACTATTCAGTTAACAATTATCTCCTTCTCACCTTTCTCCTTCTTCTGAAGATTCATTTGTAAATCTATCTATTTTTTCACTTTAATATAAGGGTGGGAGCAACCTTAAACTAAAATAAATGGCAAAGCCAGGTTAGGAACTTATTTGGGGGAATTGTATCAGATGTAATTTCAATGTAGATTTTCCTAAAATTAGTTCAAGGAAAAAAAAAATTTTTTGGTAATGCCATAATGGACTTCAGTTTACCAAAAGTAAAAAACAAAAAACAAAAAAAACCCACTTTAAAATAAGGGTCAACTTTGATAGGACTCCAAAGCTCTCTGTCTCCAGGTGAGATGGAAACAGTTTTCAGCTACTCTTTGGGGAAATTGGCTAACAACACTGCCCATGTGTCACTGCTTGGGTTCCTCAGGAAAGTGAGACATATTAAAAGGATTTTAGCTATTCCTTTATCAGGGAGAAGGACCCTATGTAATAAGAATAAGGGACAATGGACAAGAAGAGGGGAGGGTAGAAAGAAAAGAGGGAGAGATGATGCAAGGGTATGTTAGTAAGTGGTTCACCACTAAATGTGGCTGATTGGTCAACCCTTAGGGACTATCCTCTGAGAAGCCATTTTTTAGTTTTGATATGTAGTTTTACATATCAGAATAGCCGCTTCATGGAGAAAAAGAAAAGCTTTTTTCTCATTAAGTAACTCTTTTCCTATTGAATAAGTATTTTCCAAAATTGTCAAACTCCCCACACCTCTGGTGGGCTTAAGGGGAGTACCACAACTTCTCTTTTCCAACATGATAAAAAATCTCCAAGATGGGAGGCAAGAAAAGTACAGTGTAGTTATGAGACAAGATACTGTTAAATTTCCCCTGTGTGAAGCTGTAAACCTATGCAGTTATGACCATAGCAGGAGAGAGGTCGGGTTGATAGGATATGAAATGGACAATAAATAAAATCTGATGGAAACCACCCTGTACATCTCTCAGGTCTCCATACAACGATCTGGAGTTTTCACTTTTGTGAGAACAGCTTGCCTTTCTTTTTTTCCAATCTGTCACCAAGTCTCATTCTAGATGTTGGCCGCATAGTGCCACTTAGATGTTAAGATCTACGACAAGTTAGTTATTGAAATATACTCCAGTCCTTGCTGCAGTAGTGAGGCTGTATTTGTCATCATCTTCTTTCCCTCCATCTATTCACTATAGTGTTTCCTCATCTTCAGCCAGTATTTTGGCTATTCTAGTTACTAATACTGAAGGTCTAATTTCTTAGTTGTCTTTCCATGCTGTGGCTGCTGCTGTTATCTAATAACTACCATTACTGGATAGGAAAGCAATAAAGCAGTTCCAAACATACTCCTCCCTGCCAACACTGTGGTTGTTCAGTTGCTCAGACACGTCTGACTCTTTGTGATCCCATGGACTGTGGCACACCTGGCTTCACTGTCCTTCACCATCTCTTGCAGCTTGCTCAAACTCATGTCCATTGAGTTGGTAATGCCATCCACCCATCTTGTTCTCTGTCATCCCCTTCTCCTTCTGCCTTCAATCTTTCCTAGCATCAGGGTCCTTTCCAAAGAGTCAGTTCTTTGCATCAAGTGGCCAAAGTATTGGAACTTCAGCTTCAGCATCAGTCCTTCCAGTGAATATTCAGGAATGATTTCCTTTAGGATTGAAAGCATTAGCTAGCAGAAAACATCACTTCAGATAATCTGAGCTGCTGCTGCTAAGTCACTTCAGTTGTGTCCGACTCTGTGTGACCACATAGATGGCAGCCCACGAGGCTCTGCCGTCCCTGGGATTCTCCAGGCAAGAACACTGGAGTGGGTTGCCATTTCCTTCTCCAATGCATGAAAGTGAAAAGTTAAAGCAAAGTCACTCAGTCGTGTCTGACTCTTCATGACCCCATTGACTGCAGCCCACCAGGCTCCTCCATCCATAAGATTTTCCAGGCAAGATTACTGGAGTGGGTTACCATTGCCTTCTTCAAATCTGAGCTGATTGCACCCTTATTACATCAATTATTTACTTTGCCTTTTGGTCTATTGACATAAGCAGATGAAAGAAATCAGGTAGTAGGTTCAGGTTCAAGTTTATGAGAAACCTTACTGTGACTCTAGGTAAAAGTGTTTTCTTTTGGGGCAACTGGGAACTCTAATTGGGTGATGCCTAACAGTACAGTGATGAGCAGGACCAATTATACAACTGGGACACAGAAAGAAATGGTGAGAGTTGAGGATCTTATTTTCTTCTCTTGATTCCAAATATACACATATCTTGATTTTCAGAACACAATACATCAAATTCTCCTCTGAAAGGAAAAAAAAAAAAAAACACTACATTCTTTTAACTTCCAATTGTATGTACTTTTGTAGTTTCTTACCTTTTAGTTTGCACTGATAATCCAAATAAATCCAGCTTGTTTGTTTGTTTTACAATAGGGAAAGAAGCATGATATGTCTAGTATGTGTGTGTATGGGTGTGTGATGTTCACTCACCTATTTTTCTGTTTATCTAAGTGTTTTGCCAAAGGAAGTATAATATTCTCTAAATGTTGGATATCTGGTTCTTCCTACCATCATATGCCAATCTAAAATGTCCTGTACTTATGCTTTAGTTTTTTTTCCATATCCACACCTCCATAGCACGCAGATGAGATGTCACAGTCTAAACTTACAACCCACCCTTGCTATTTAAGGAATTCCCCACACACATCTGTTCATTTAGCTTAAGACTGGCTGCAGGGTTTTTTGGTGGTGTGTGCTGTGTGGGTTTCCCAACTGGAGTCCTAATTTGCAACACCTACGACTTGCTCAGCTCATTCTAATGCTAGGGTGGTTTCCTTCTGTGAATAAATGTCAGTAAGGTGCTCTAGGCAAAGCTATTGCCCTCATGAGCCTATGAAGTTACCTCAGGAATAGACTCTATTTCTATATGAAAGTGAACATTTAGAACACGTATGTTAACTAAGCCAGCTTTAGGAGATTAAAAGAAATGACTCTTAAAGCTGAAGGCAGAAGGACATTCATTACCATACATTATAATGTTTCATTCAAACAAATTATGCACAAACATTTGTTGAGTGTCTACTATATGTCAGGCACTGGATATTTCATATTCTATACATATTCATGAGGTTTACCATGAACCAAGAGCCATGTTAAGAATAAGCCGAAAATATACAAATAAAAGTGAACAAATAAAATAATAAGGATGATAAAACAAGTCAAATAATCATGATAACTAAAAAATAGAGTAAAGAGTAGTGATTTTAACAAAATGGCAGGGAGGTGATTACCAACTTTCATCCGTTCACACACACAAAAATCAATTAGATAGCTAAACACATGAAAATAGTCTTGGGAAGACACAAGAGTCTCAATAAGAACATACAACAACTCAGTAAGGCAGAAAATAGAATAACCACACAGAAGGGATCACTGGGGAGATCAGCATAGTTAAGTCAAGTGAAGACAACTATAGAGCAGCTATAGAGGGGGCCATAGTGGAGTGGAAGCTATCAGTATCAGCCCTAGAGTGGGTGCCACTGTGGCCCCCTGCTCTATAGAAAACCCCAGCAGTCTCTTCCATAGAGGACCTCAACAACTGCTCTGACAGCTAAGGGCTCCCTACAGCCTTCTCCATGGAGGACTCAGTAGAGTTTGTTGGCACACTTTAGTGACTTGCTCCATGGAGAAGAGTGGCAGCTTTTACCACTGGACCAAAATGGAAGCAGTGACAGATTTTATTTTCTTGGGCTCCAAAATCACTGCAGACAGTGACTACAGCCATGAAATTAAAATATGCTTTCTCCTTGGAAGGAGACATATGACAAACCAACACAGCATATTAAAAAGCAGAGACATCACTTGGTTAACAAAGATCTATATAGTCAAAGCTATGGATTTACCAGTAGTCATGTATGGATGTGAGAGCTGGACTGTAAAGAAGGCTGAAGGCTGAAGAATTGATGTTTTCAAACTACATTGCTGGAGAAGACTTTTGAGAGTCCCTTGGACAGCAAGGAGACCAAACCAGTCAATCCTAAAGGAAATCAATCCTGATATTCATTCGAAGGACTAACTGATCCTGAAGCTGAAGCTTCAATACTTTGGCCACATGATACAAAAAGAGGACTACTGGAAAAGACCCTGATGTTGGGAAAGAGTGTAGGCAAAAGGAGAATGGGGTGGCAGAGGATGAGATGGTTAGATAGCATCACAGACTCAATGGATGTGAGTTTGAACAAACTCTGGAAAGACAGAGGAGCCTGGCACGCTTCAGTCCATGAGGTTGCAAAGAGTCAGAAATACTTAGTGACAGAACAACAACATCACTGCCTAAAACACCCTGAGAAGGGATGATGCTACAACCCCCAAGAAGAAGACACTGTAGCCCACCATGGTGTTGAGTTGCCTTCAACCCCAAACCCAACATATTCTGGACTCTGTGTACATGCACATTCCAGATCCTGGCTCCAGAACCACAGTTGCACTCACACACCTGTGCGCCAGACCCTGATTTCAACCTCAGGCACTGGGGCCGCCACTATAGCAGAAGTTCCCATGTTTCAGCCCCTGGAGCTGTGGTAGCCCCACACATGCCCATTCTTCATGCCTTGCACCCAGTGACTGGAGCCATGGCTGCAGGAGTGTCTGTCTCCCAGACCCTAGAGCTGCCATGGGTCTGTTCACACTCATATTCTATACCTCAGCTTCATGTGACCACTCCATAACTGTTTGCACCTCTCACACCATTACCAATGCTAAGATGGAGGCACCCTGGGTGATGCACTAGACCCTAGAGGCACAGTCTTTTCATTCATGCCTACACTCCAGGCTTCAATTCCATGACCACTTCATAGACTCCGACACATCAGACACTGGTGCCAATGCAAATGTGAGAATCCTCACAAGCCATCCTAGCACCAAGAGGAGTCCCTTTGGCCATGACTACTCTGTGTGGAATAAAAAACATCAGGAAGAAGCCTTCATTCTTACACTATATGCAAACTTGATTGCAAAATAGACTATACAAAATGGATTAAATACTTATTAAATGTAAGACCCAAAACAATAAGACTACTGATATGAAACATATAAGCTTGATATTGATCTTGGCAGTGATTTTTTTTTTGGATATTATATTCAAAGTACAAGGAAATCCTTTATGGAAATATAATAACTTAAATACAATAAATTAAAAAAAAAAAAGGAAATTCACCTTAGTTGAGTTAGAGAAACTTACTAGTCAGTCAACCCTCTTTCCACTATCCTAACTAAAAATTTATTCATAACATAA
The DNA here is from genome assembly GCA_006408695.1 of Aepyceros melampus. Lineage (NCBI taxonomy): Eukaryota > Metazoa > Chordata > Mammalia > Artiodactyla > Bovidae > Aepyceros > Aepyceros melampus. The sequence continues at coordinate 112,108 of SJXQ01006704.1, read as the reverse complement.
AAGTTGAGAGTTTTATCTGGCAAAAAATTCAAGACTTTGAGCCCAGGAGGCAGCATCTCAAGTAATGCTGAAAGAACTGCTCCAAGGAGGTAAGGAGGGGAGCCAGAGTATATAGGAGTTTTGCAACAAAGGGTGCATAGTCTGAACATCAAAAAATTATGATTAATTAAAGAAAACTACATATCTCAAGTTAAGGAATTTAGCTCTGCTCTATGTATGAGGAGATGCAAGAGTCTAGGCTCACTGAAGTCATTCCTTTGATATGCACTTTAGCTATCCAGGGCCAGGATCCTATATTTTCATATCCAGAGTTTCCTCAGGGTTCACCATTGGGAGTGTCTGCAGTCTGATGGCTGCTAGATGACATGCATTCTTATCTTCCTGAGTTCCCTCAGGGCTCACCTGGGAAGTGGCTGCAACTGCTGAAGACTGGGACATCCTTTGTTTACTGATATGGCAGGCAATATGATATTTCTCATCTGAGTAAGCTCTTTGAAGCCATGATCACATATTCTGTTTTGAAATCACTGCAATATGATTTGTAAATCACTTCAATTTTTGGTATTCGTGAGTCTAAGATTGGCGTCTATCTGGTCAGGCTTATAGTATATATCATAACCCATTGAGTGCCAAATTTCCCAGTCTCCTGGGATCCTTTTTGTGTGATGGTATACCTATGCTCTCTATTATCCAGTTTTCTCTACTGAAATCCTGCATATGGCCTGCTTCAATTTTCTTAAGTAGAAATTATACGAGGAAATAAGCCTCAGATTGTTCCCAGGACTTGGGCCTAGACTTTTCCTCTGGTCCTGGATACTAGGCTGGGCTAAAAAGCCCTTCCAGTTTTTCCCCTGGGGAACCAGTCTCAGTCATTAACTAGAATGGTCACTTGAATGGCTGGACTGGTCCTAGCTCTCAGGCAGGGAAACTTTAGACTAAAATCTTTGACAAATAAGTTACCGCTCTTAGTCATGTTTTTTGTTTTCTTTGTCTTAACAAGAAAAAAAGTCTTAACTTAATTTTTGACACACGTAGTATGTACGTGTATGTCAATTATAGCATTCTCTAGTTGTAAGAGTGCTACAGTAATGCCAAGCAAATTGAAACATCAGAGTTTGGAGCAGAGAGAGGTTTATTGCAAGGCCATGCAAAGAGAGGAGGTGGCTCATGCTCTAAAAAGCTCCTGGAGATTCCCAAAGAGTTTTGGTAAAGCACTTTTAAAAGCCAGGTGATCTCCAAAATATACAGGCAGCTCATACAGCTCAATACCAGAAAAATAAATGACCCAATCAAAAAATGGGCCAAAGAGCTAAACAGACATTTCTCCAAAGAAGACATACAGATGGCTAACAAACACATGAAAAAAGGTTCAACTTCACTCATTATCAGAGAAATGCAAATTAAAACCACAATGAGGTACCATCTCACACCAGTCAGAATGGCTGCTATCAAAAAGTCTATACACAATAAATGCTGGAGAGGGTGTGGAGAAGAGAACCTTCTTAAACTGTTGGTGGGAATGCAAACTAGTACAGCCACTATGGAGAACAGTGTGGAGATTCCTTAAAAAGCTGGAAATAGAACTGCCGTATGACCCAGTAATCCCACTGCTGGGCATACACACTGAGTAAACCAAAATTGAAAGAGACACGTGTACCCCAGTGTCCATCACAGCACTGTTTATAATAGCCAGGACATAGAAGCAACTTAGATGTCCATCAGCAGGTGAATGGATAAGAAAGCTGTGGTACATATATACAATGGAATATTACTCAGCTATTAAAAAGAATGCCTTTGAATCAGTTCTAATGATGTGGATGAAACTGGAGCCTATTATACAGAGTGAAGTAAGTCAGAAAGAAAAACACCAATACAGTATATTAATGCGTATCTATGGAATTTAGAAAGATGGTAATGATGACCCTATATGCGAGACAACAAAAGAGACACAAATATAAAGAACAGACTTTGGGACTCAGTGGGAAAAGGTGAGGGTGGGATGATTTGAGAGAATAACATTGAAACATGTATACTACCATATGTGAAATAGATGACCAGTCCCAAGTTTGATGCTGAAACAGGGCACTCAAAGCTGGTGCACTGGGACAACCCAGAGGGATGGGATGTGGAGGGTTGGGAAGAGGGTTCAAGATGGAGGACACATGTATACCCATGGCTGATTCATGTCAGTGTATGGCAAAACCACTACAATATTGTAAAGTAATTAGCCTTCAATTAAATAAATAGATAAAAGCCAGGTGAGAGAAACGCTTTCAGGATCAGCTCAGGCACGATTCTCGGGCACAATTCTCTGATGAGCTGATGGTGAAGGAGCAGGGTGATGTCACAAGGGTTAACTTTATCAATCTTTGGCTCCAGGAGACCTAGGGCTAAGTTCTCATAAAGTACTTAGTATCCTCCATTTGGTGAGGGGTTTTCACATATGAAAAACAATTTAGGAAACTTGCATCAAATACCATTATCTAAGAACTTCAGAGAGGAGGTAAAGCAGAGGATGGGGGAAGGCCCCATGGGGTCCTTCTTGTTTGCAAAAGGATTCCGGGAAAATTGAGGAATCCCTCAAATCTGGCGGGTTGCCATCTCTACTGATATGAATTTACTAAAATTATCAAAGAAAACAGCCAAGATGAAGAATTCAGAACAGGAAAATCACATCATAGGCATCATCTATTTCTTTTTTGATAAAGGTTGTGTGGAAAACATCTCTAAAAGTTTTATCTAGCTCCACCTGGTGGTGGATACTGAAACATATGACCATCCAGTAGTTGTTACGTAACTTTTTTTTCCCCCCATAACTGTGGACCTCCTTGGAGAAGGAAATGGCAACCCACTACAGTACTCTTGCTTGGCGAATTCCATGGACAGAAGAACCTGGCGGGCTACAGTCCATGAGATCGCGAAGAGTTGGACCCGACTGTGCGACTATGTTCAGTTCAGTGGACCTCCTTAGGACTTCCTAGGTGGCTTAGTAGTAAAAATTTTGCCTGCCAATGAATGACGCTGCTGCTGCTGCTGCTAAGTCACTTCAGTCGTGTCGGACTCTGTGTGACCCCATAGATGGCAGCCCGCCAAGCCCCCTGTCCCTGGGATTCTCCAGGCAAGAATACTGGAGTGGGTTGGCATTTCCTTCTCCAAAGCATGGAAGTGAAAAGAGAAAAGGAAGTCGCTCAGTTGAGTCCTACCCTTCGCGACCCCATGGACTGCATGCAGCCCACCAGGCTCTTCCATCCATGGGATTTTCCAGGTAACTTGCCTGTCAAGGCAGGAGACATAAGAGACGTGGTTCCATCTCTGGGTTGGGAAGATCCCCTGGAGGAGGAAGTGGCAAACCACTCCAGTATTCTTACCTGGGAAATTCCATGGACAAAGGAGCCTGGCAGGCAGGCTACAGCCCATGGGGTCGCAAACAGTCAGACACGACTGAGCACACACACACACACACACACACACACAAGGACCAGTTCTTGTACTAAACAAAAAACAGTTCTGAGATTGAACTGTAGTTCTTTTTCAATTGGATACTCCTAGCAAAATAGCAGATAATGTAGGTGCTCGGTGTCAAAGTAAAATCTATTACAACAAAACTTTTCAAGAATAATTTTCAGGTCATTCTTGCTGTAAAAACAAAAAAAGGAAAATTGATGCATTAACAGAAGTTATCACTACAGAAATAATTAAAAACCATAAATGTTATTCACTGGTGAATTTTCATGAGACAAATTTTGAAATACCTTATATGAATTTTTTTTCCTATAAGTAAATATCATGACATACAAAATTTTAAAGGGAATAACTTGATAATATTTGCTTATAATTGATAAATCAGGCTGCAGTGTGGAAAATGAGGGATGGAAGTAAGGAGGTGTAGGAGGTTAAATGGCAGGAGGGATCTGCGACCAATGTATTATAGGTAAAAGATTATAAGAAAACAACTTGAACTAGGGCTGAAGTAGTAAAGATGATGAGAGCTCAGTTTCTAGTGACATTTCTAAATTAGAATGGACGAGGTTTGATCACTGAGTTAACTGTAACTGACAAAGAGTGGAAATAGTTGAGTTTGCTAGATTTCAGGTCCTTGGATTCAAGGAATTTTCCATAAATTTCAAACTAGCCACTACCTTCCTGAAGTTGCACATTTCTTCCTTGAAATCATCTTGGAATTCATATCTTACTTGGATCAGAAGGAAAGAAGGTAAGCTTTATAGATGAGTCTGCCTGATGATTTACCCTGAGAAACCAGGACATTTACAGTGACTAAAACTAAATTTTAGGACAAGCTATAAAACCAAGGCTGGTACCTGGTGTGAAAAAAGATGAGCAGCCAAATCTACTCTACTTCACTCACTAATGATATCATTCATAGCATAATAGTTGCTATAGCATCTTCTGTATTAGACATTATGCAAGACACTTCAGAGTTAAGTAAAAATAAGAGGAAATCTTTGCTATCAACCATTTTAATAATCGTATCTGGTGTTGAAACAAGCAACTAAGAAGGTTATTCTAAGATAGCATGATAAGTGTGATTTTTACAAAATGGAAGAAAGAAGTTACACATGGTGTCATGAGAGGACAAAGAAAGAGGCAAACATAAACTTGGAAAGCCTCCCCACATGGTTACATCTAAAGTAAAATTTTGAGAAAAGTAAGCAACTCTGATGAAATAATAAATGAGGATTCTTCTAGGCAACAGAGGAAGGAGCCAGTGAAAAGGCCTAGAGTGTTATAAGTAGCTTAGTATGCCTGAAACATTAAAAAAAGGAAAGAAAGAAAGAAGAAAAAGTCAATTTGAAGAAAAGATCATGATAAGAGAAAATTTTTCAGAAATAACCAGAGGCTAGATAATGCCTAATATGCATTTATTAAAAGTTCATAAAGGAGAAAATGTATTCTTCCACTCTTAATTCTTATCTTATTGTTAAGGGTTAAGACATGGGCCTCAGCATTTAAATAATAACCTTATGTTGTCACTGGCTTATGTGGGTCAATTTTCACCTTTTGGTGTTTCCTCAAACCAAAAGCTTCAACATAAAAGAGAATATTTTGCTACAATAGGATTATCCTATGCTTCAGCCATATAGAAGTCCCCATTATGCATTGCAGCTCCAGCCAGAAAAGGTATCAGGGCACAATATTTTCTTTTTGAGATGTGACTAATCCACAATTTTCTCAATTCCAACTAGAATTTTTCTTAATGTAAATTAGTTTTAAATATTTTTCCACCAGGGACTGACTTTCAAAATGCAGCTTCCCATTTTCAGCTTGCCGGGGAAGGTTCTGCAAGCTCTTCTATCAGACCTAAAAGAAGAGATGGATTACAATAGCATATATAGGCTGGGGTGCAAGCAACAGAGAGAGCTTGGACTAGGTCACCAGCAGTCACAAGAAATAATGATACTAATGAGTCAGGCACAACTGAATGACTGAACTGACTGAGACTGTACAAAAGGATTGGAAAGACGAGATTATTTATATCTCTTTAGGGAAAGGTAGTCTAGGGGAATAATGTGTCTATATCTCCTATTCTTCTTGATATACATTCCCTGAGGGATGAGAAACATGAAAAAGTTCGTAGAGATCCATTTCCTCAGCCAAGAAAAGGTTTGCTAGCCGTGATGCAAATTTAGGGGGAGCCACGTTGGAACAGCAGACTGCTTCCAAATAGGGAAAGGAGTAAGTCAAGGCTGTATGTTGTCATCCTGCTTATTTAACTTATATGCAGCATACATCATGAGAAATGCTGAACTGGAAGAAACACAAGCTGGAATCAAGATTGCTGGGAGAAATATCAATAACCTCAGATATGCAGATGACACCACCCTTATGGCAGAAAGTGAAGAAGAACTAAAAAGCCTCTTGATGAAAGTGAAAGAGGAGAGTGAAAAAGTTGACTTAAAGCTCAACATTCAGAAAACGAAGATCACGGCATCCACTCCCATCACTTCATGGGAAATAGATGGGGAAACAGTGGAAACAGTGTCAGACTTTATTTTGTTGGGCTCCAAAATCACTGCAGATGGTGACTGCAGCCATGAAATTAAAAGACACTTTCTCCTTGGAAGATAAATGATGACCAGCCTAGACAGAATATTGAAAAGCAGAGACATTACTTTGCTGACAAACGTCTGTCTAGTCAAAGCATGGTTTTCCCAGTAGTCATGTATGAATGTGAGAGTTGGACTGTGAAGAAAGCTGAGTGCTGAAGAATTGATTCTTTTGAACTTTAGTGTTGAAGAAGACTCCCTAGAGTCCCTTGGACTTCAAGGAGATGGACTACAGCCAGTCCATCCTAAAGGAAATCAGTCCTGAATATTCACTGGAAGGGATGATGCTGAAGCTGAAACTCCAATACTTTGGCACTAATTCATTGGAAATGACCTTGATGCTGGGAAAGATTGAAGGCAGGAGGAGAAGGGAACAACAGAGAATGAGATGACTGGATGGCCTCACTGACTCGATGGACATGAGTTTGAGTAGGCTCCAGGAGTTAGTGATGGACAGGGAGGCCTGGCATGCTGCAGTCCATGGGATCACGAGGAGTCGGACATGACTGAATGACTGAGCTGAAATGAACTGAACTGAACTGATGTCAAGTGGTGTGAATCTGTAAGTATGTATTCAGGGGAAGTAGGTACTTGAAATACAGATTCTTGACCATGCTAAGAAGTCCAAAGTAAGCTAACATGTTCAGACTGTTTTCAGATTGCGTTGAGGAAACATCACACCGGTTTAAGTGGAAAAATAGCATGAACATATTTATATTGTGTAAATATCAGTCAAGCTTCCATGTATAGAACAATCTGGAAAAGTATATCATAGGGAAGAAGTTCTGTTAGAAATGTGTGTAATCACTGAGACACGAGCTGGTGACTGAGCTAGCCTGGTGGGACTGTGTATGTTGAGGTATGACTGGACTCAAGAGATGCTAAGGATATAGAAGCAAAAAAAAAAAAAAAAAAAAAAAACTTGGAAATAGATCAGAGATATCTATGGTGATGGACAACAGTTTAGGGGAGATTTCCTTACCTCAAAACCCATTGGGAGCACATACTACTGCTTGCCTGAGGATTTTTTTCCTTGACTATGGAAACATACTGGTTCTACACTCAAAAGGAAATTGCCCCAGGAACAATTGCCCCCAACCCATGATATATGAAGAGCTACATATGAATACTCCAGCTTCCTCTCCCTCAGAAATAGACCTATAAATTCTGTTCTACTAGAGTTTTAGAGTTTCTGGGAGAGATTTAGCTTCAGTTGACTAATGGTAAGTGGCTTTATAATGCACTTTTCTTTGGCAGCTTTCCATTTCATTTTTTTATTTCCCCATGTTTCTGTGTTTCCTAGGATTGTTTGAATATTTGCCTCCCTGTTTTGAGGGAAACAAAGGGCAGCTTTCCTGGAAAATGATTTATGTTGGGATGGGAATGAAAAGTACAAATTTTGGAAAAGGTGACTCTAAAATATTCTACTCCAATTATGTTTCAGTTTAATCTAGCTCTTAGGGCCTTCCTGGGGTTATACTGGAATTCTCTGATAGCTCAGTTGGGGTTATAACATAAGCCTGCATGTATTTCTGAGGCTTTGGTTTAAGGCCTCATCATCTTTTCTTCATGAATTGCTCCTTTTAGAAAAGTAATGTGTTTTCTCATTTAATGCTAGACCACCTGGCTCTGAATTATGCCCCCCTTTCTGGATGACATTTAATTGTACTGTACATACTGAATTGAATAATATTTTCTTTAGTGAATGAAAGTTAAACTAGATGCATTGTGGTGATGATTTTGCAGTGTATACATATGTTGAATTATTATGTTGTACACCTGAAAGTAATATAATGTTATGAGTCAATTATGTCTCAAAAAATGGAAACATATATAGGATTATTTCATTATTGTTTTTATATAAAATTATGGACACTTAATTCTTTACATCAAGCAGCTCTAATTCACCCTTTCTAATGGCTGTGTAATATTCCAAAACATAGATGCAGCCATGATTGATTTACCTCTTGTCTTATTAAGGAACATTCACTTTGCTTTTCAGTTTTGTCTTGTTTTGTTTAAACAGTGACTTATGCTATAATAAGTATTATTGTAGATACCCCCCAATATTTTTGATATCTCTTTTAGTTTTTTATTTTATTTACATAGCATAAAATATGTTGCAATATACTGAATTGTGATCTCATAATTCACATATTGAAGACTTAACCTCCAATGTGACTGTATTTGGAGAAAAGCTCTTTAGGCAGGTAATTATGGCTAAATGAGGTCATATGCTAGGACCTAATCTCAGAGGACCAATGTTCTTATAAGAAGAGGGAGAGCTTCACTAGATATTTCTGTCTTTCTCTCCACATGCTCACAGAAGAAAGGCAATGTGAGCATAGAGTGAGAAAATGGAATTTATGAGCCAGGAAGAGAGTTCTTACGGGAAACTGAAACCATCAGCACCTTAATCTGCTACTTCTAACCTCAAAACTGTGAAAAAATAAATTTCTGTTATCTAAGCCACCCAGTCTATGGTATTTTGTTATGGCAGCCTGAGCTGGCTAACATATATATAGGTTCAGTTCAGTTGCTCAGTTGTGTCAACTTTTTGCTACTCCATGAATTGGAACACGCCAGGCCTCCCTGTCCATCACCGACTCCCGGAATTCACTCAAACTCACGTCCATTGAGTTGGTAATGCCATCCAGCCATCTTATCCTCAGTCGTCCCCTTCTCCTCCTGCTCCCAATCCCTCCCTGCATCAGAGTCTTTTAAATGAGTCAACTCTTCACATGAGGTGGCCAAAGTACTGGAGTTTCAGCTTTAGCATCATTCCTTCCAAGGAAGGACTGATCTCCTTTAGAGTAGACTGGTTTGATCTCCTTGCAGTCCAAGGGACTCTCAAGAGTCTTCTCCAACATCACAGCTCAAAAGCATCAATTCTTCAGTGCTCAGCTTTCTTCACAGTCCAACTCTCACATCCACACATGACTACTGGAAAAACCATAGCTTTAACTAGATGGACCTTAGTCAGCAAAGTAATGTCTCTGCTTTTGAATATACTATTTAGGTTGATCATAACTTTCCTCCAAGGAGTAAGTGTCTTTTAATTTCATGGCTGCAGTCACCATCTGGAGTGATTTTATAGGTACATTAATGTTTTTAAATGTCCTTACAACTTTTCTGCTTTATTGACTATGCCAGAGCCTTTGATGTATGGATCACCACAAACTATGGAAAATTCTGAAAGAGATGGGAATACCAGACCACCTGACCTTTCTTTTGAGAAATCTGTATGCAGTCAGCGGAGAAGGCAATGGCACCCCACTCCAGTACTCTTGCTTGGAAAATCCCATGGACGGAGGAGCCTGGAAGGCTGCAGTCCTTGGGGTCGCTGGGGGTCGGACACGACTGAGCGACTTCACTTTCACTTTTCACTTTGATGCATTGAAGAAGGAAATGGCAACCCACTCCAGTGTTCTTGCCTGGAGAATCCCAGGGATGGGGTAGCCTGGTGGGCTGCCGTCTATGGGGTCACACAGAGTCGGACACGACTGAAGTGACTTAGCAGCAGTAGCAGCAGTATGCAGTCAGAAAGCAACAGTTAGAACTGGACATGGAACAACAGATTGGTTCCAAATAGGAAAAGGAATACATCAAGGCTGTATGTCGTCACCCTGCTTATTTAACTTACGTGCAGAGTACGTCATGTGAAATGTCAGGTTGGATGAAGCACAAGGTGGAATCAAGATTGCTGGGAGAAATATCAATAACCTCAGATATGCAGATGACACCACCCTTATGGCGGAAAGTGAAGAGGAACTAAGAAGCCTCTTGATGAAAGTAAAAGAGGAGAATTAAAAAGTTGGCTTAAAGCTCCACATTCAGAAAATGAAGATCATGGCATCCAGTCTCATCACTTCATGGCAAATAGATGAGGAAACAGTGGCAGACTTTATTTTTTTAGGCTCCAAAATCACAGCAGATAGTGATTGCAACCATGAAACTAAAAGACACTTACTCCTTGGAAGAAAAGTTATGACCAACCTAGACAGCATATTAAAAATAGACATTACTTTGCCAACAAAGATCCATCTAGTCAAGCTGTTGTTTTTCCAGGAGTCATGTATGGATGTGAGAGTTGGACCGTAAAGAAAGCTGAGCACTAAAAATGGATGCTTTTGAACTATGGTGTTGGAGAAGACTCTTGAGAGTCCCTTGGACTGCAAGGAGATCAACCAGTCAATCGTAAAGGAAATCAATCTTGAATATTCATTGGAAGGACTGATACTGAAGCTGAAACTCCAATACTCTGGCCACCTGATGTGAAGAACTGACTCATTTGAAAAGACCCAGATGCTGGGAAAGATTGAAGGCGGGAGGAGAAGGGGATGATAGGATGAGATGGCTGGATGGCATCACCAACTCAATGGACATGAGCTTGAGTCAGCTTCAGGAGTTGGTGATGTACAGGGAGGCCTGGTGTGCTGCAGTCCATGGGATCACAAAGGGATGGGCACGACTGAGAGACTGAACTGAACTGACAACTTATTTCCAAACTTCTATATTATCTTTCCATTAAAAAAATCTTTTTTCATAATGTTTTTTATAAATGACATGGATTCTTTTACTTTGATCAAGTTCCTTACTTTCTTCCCATTTTCTCAAATATAAAAGATTGATATTAATACTTGTTTCCTCATAAGATTGTTGTAGAGATTAAACATGTAAATATACATGCATTTTGTGTATATATATATATATTTAGTTTGACAATATACATATATAAAGTCTGATAATATACGTGCATTCTTTGAGTATTGTTATATATTTTCTCTTATTCCTTCTTGTCTTTTAAATTCAACTGAACTTTTTTGTTGCTCTCTTTCTATTCTTTCTTGCTCTTAGGTCCACTCCTCCCTCTCTAATTCCTTCTTGCCACAGAGCTTCACAGGCTCATCCTCATCTTTCCTCATAAAGAGTAGTCAAACAGACCATCTATTGAGATTCCCACCAGATCAATTGACAATTGATTCCATTTGGTCTCTAGGCAACATATTTTAGGAAAAGAATGTGAATATGGTGTTTGCATCTATTTTCCAGGAATAAAAATTTCTTCAAATAATCTTTCTCTTTGTTCTAGGAGCCATCCAAGCTTAAAATAGCATTTGCACTGTCTGCCTTCACTTGCCTGATATGCCATAAATTCTAAGCATATATATATATCTGTATCAAGATCACATTGAAATATTAAATAGATACAGATTTATGTATTTAGAAATAATGTCAAGAAAGAAAGAATGTTTAGAAAGAATATCAAGAAAAATAAGTTGCCAGAACCAAATTAAAAAGTGTGAAAGAAAAAAAAATTATACAAGCTAATGCCCTGACAATGGTTTCTTGGTACCAGTTAGCTCTTCTTATTCTTATGGTTGATTGGTAAGTTGGGACATTATTTTCAGGGCTCTTTTTCCACAGTGACCACTGGAGGGCATTGCCAGTCAGCATTGAGGGCAGTAAACAGCACCCCTTACCTTGAGGAAACTTAAGGAACAAAGGTGAGATGTGGCACTAAGGTCAGATAGCACCAGGGCAAACTAAGCTAGGACTAAGTGCTTCAAGGCAAGATTTTGCTGGAATTGAGACTGAAGTTTTAAAAAGAGCAGTTAAAATACAGTGGGTGTTCACCCTAGGTTTTCTTCTTGGTGGGCTCACTATTAATACTGATACTGTAGTTGACTATGGTATTCTGGCTGCATGTGCTGTATCGTCATATCATCAGTATGTTACCTAAAAGGTTGATATAGATTTAATTTCTGAAAATTAAAACTTAGTTTAATAATGATAGGTGATTTCACCAGTAGAAGATGGTATAAGCAAGCCTTTCCAAAATGGGAACTGTTTCTTTAGGAAAGCAAAGTGTTATTTGTAATATTTGAACACACCTGTGAATGCCTTACAATGTTGATTTAAAAACTGACACTTTGTTACATTACCTGAAACTTGATTCTGTAGAATGACATACTGCCCAATTAGACCACTGGCAAAACATAAATTAGAGTTCCAGATCTCCAAGCTATCATTTAGCACATCCACAGATTCTGCTGTCAGGCCCCTGGTGCTTCCTCTGAGCACCTTGAAGCTGTGCCTCTGTAAAAGTCTGCATCCTGCTTGTTTTCCATTCTACCTGCTCATTATATACATTGAAGGGCATCAAGGAGATATTCTAACCTCATGTTTCCAGAAATTGTTTTCACCTGACTGTCAGCACTGTGCTCTCTAGGATTGTCTCTGACATCAGACCTCTTCAGTGCCTTTTACTTTCCTCTCCCCTCTGATGTCAGAACACAGAATGCGCCGGGGGACAGACATGGATTTTCTTCTGTGTCTGCCTCATTTCCTTGTTGATCTCTAGATTCATGGCTTTTAAAAGCCACCTGTAGTCTAGCTATTAATTGCTAAATTTATGTCTCCTGAGTCTCTCCCGTATACCCCAAATTCCTACATCCAAATGCCTGCCTGACACAGCCCCTGGAGTGTCTAATAGATACCTCAGACTTAACACATCCAAAACTAAGTTGCTGATCTTTTGTCCAAAATGTAGTTTTCTTATCTCAGTTTAAAGCAACTTACATTGCCTCAGGTGAAAAAGACAACAGTCACTCTGGCCCTCTCACTCATATCTTACATCAAATATGTAATTCATATTTATAAAGAGATTTATAAGTTACAAAATATCTTCAAGGATGATTATTTCTTTTGGTTCTCAACCTACTGAAAACTGATAAGTTTCCCACTAGCTCACTGGAAAATGAGATGAATAATAACAATGAATTAAATTTTTACCTAAGTTTTTCATTCAAAGAAGAGTTCTTTAACCTTAGATATATTCTCTACAATATTTGATTCATGATGTCCTTTATTTCATAACAATGGTCATAATATTCATAAATGTCTTAAGCAGGTAAAATAAAAAGATAATTCCTGTTTGAAAAGTAGTATGATCTACAATATGGAAAACCTGGAATCACTGATCTACATTCTTGTATCTCAGATAAGAAAACTTGAGCTTGGGTGTTCATTAACACATTCTTCTAGTCTATACTTGGACTTTAGAGACTGCTTATTTTTATATTTATTTAAAGCAAATGAGAAAGTCTAAGGTGGGAAGAACTGAAAGGACACCTTCTGTATGTGTTTCATGTATGATGCTCTTTTCTGGCTCATTGTTTATATACAGACAATGAAATTATAGTGATTTGGGAAGTGTAAGAAAATTCATATTACTTAGTTAAAACCAATTGTACACATCACTAGAAAATTCAAAGTCAATGATGGTTTTACCCAGAAACGTCATCTCTAATTCCTATAAAAATGCTGTTGAATATATGAATTTATTTATGTTTCCCTCCCAAATCCTACTGAACTGATGTAACAGATATAAAAATAGATCCATAGTACTATGAGTCATTGGAGAAAAGTAACACCAGCTGACCAGAGAAATGGAGAATTTCTGGAAGATGAAGAATAGACTCATTCACTTTTTCAACAACTATTTGTCAAGGACTTAAATGTTAGTCACTCTTCTAGGTGATGGGAATGCTTCAAGGAACAAGATGTTAAACATCTCTGTTCTTAAAGAACTTATACTATTAAAAAGGATATCAGGCATTTAAATATATATATATATATATATATATATATAAACACATATATAATAGTTTGTGATAAATGCAACATAAATAATTAAGTAATGTGATAAAAAGAATTACCAAGTAGTTGCTCTAATTTGGATACTTGTGAAGGGCTCTTTAAGAAGCTGATGCTATAAGGTTTTGTCTGATGATATAAGGTTTTGTAAGCCAGGGAGGAGTTTGAATTTTATTCTACATAGGACAAAAAGTCAATTGGAGAATTGTAGACAGATGAGTAGCATAATGTACTATATGCTTTTAAGACTGCTCTGATTAATCTTTGGAAAATGGGTTGTAGAAAGTGATGTATTGAATTGGATGATTGTGGTTATAATTATAGAAAACCTAATTTATAGTAGATATAAAAAAATTTTTAAATATATTAATTCAAAATGAAAAATCCACACATAGAACTTTTTCAGGATTGTTTATTCATCTAAAGCAATGACATCAAGAACTAGAGCCTTTTTAATTTTTCACTCAGATATCATTGATGCATTAGCTTTATTTCCACGGCTTCTCCTGTCATAGTTACAAAGTATTGTTAGTTGTAGTGGTTCCAGACTTTAAGTAAAGATATGTCAATACTCAGAGAAATAAGCCTCCCAGTAAACCTTCTTTCAGATCTGTTTACATTCATGACAATAAAGATATGCGGTAGAGTGAAAAAACCTTCTTCTGCTCCCAATATCTGTTAACCAGGATTTCAAACGTGCATATCAAAAAAATCAAGTAACTAAACTCCAAGGTATTAATTTAGGAATCAGAAGAGAGCTAAGTATAATTAATATACTTAAAGGAATTTTTGAGGATACTCATTCATGAAAATGAGCAGGCTGTTTTGAAAAAAAAATCAATTTCAAAAATAAAACAGGATTGCAGAGACAAAAAATAGATAGGCTAAAATAGAATTGAAAACTGAATATCTAAGCAAGAAGATAGAGCCAACAAAAGTGTGCATATTTCTTCCACTCCTTGGAGTATTTATAGCATTTCAATAATTCAGAACAGTAAAAAATGATGTAGACAGATTTGTTGACCACAGTTTTATAATAGTAAAAATTAAATATAAAAAAAGACAACCAAAGAACAAAAGTTTGTTTAAACAAGAATTGAAAACTAAAATTATGAGTAACTAATTGTATAACAGCTATACTGGTCATCTCTCTGAAACTTATTGCCTATTTATTGAACATACAATAGAACCACATAGGAAAATATGTAGGAAGCAATCAAAGCCATATTTAGAGGAAATTATTTTGCTATAAATATATTAATTTGGAAATAAAAATGATTTAAAAATCAACTATGGCTTCAACTTGAGAAGAAAGAGGAAAAAGACACACTTAAAGAGAGTCAAAGCCTTCATTTTGAACTTGATTTTGAGGAAATGGCAAAAGTTAACTAAGTAGGAACATGGATTCTTATGTAACAATACTTAATTATCAAACTAAAGTGACAATAAAAGATTTTAAAGGCAAATACAGAGATCAAATAGCTGTGAACAAAAAAGCTTTTTTAATGTTGAGATGATTCAGTTTCCTAATCAAAGACAACATAAAGCACAGGGAATTACTTTGATAAAATATAAAATCTATGCCTCTAGGAAGATTAATTAAAAGGTGAAGAAAATCCTTTTGTAATCTCTTATAGGTGCTGACCAATAGTTCAAGAAAACTTGCCTTTCAGCAGATGAAAGAATATTAAGTTTTAGTATTACCAAAGTACACAATTGATATTAAAGTTTAGAAACAAAAAACAAAAACCTGTAACAAATACATCCAATTTTAGCCAATTAAAATTACACAAGGCATCACTCATTATCAGATAAATGCAAATCAAAACCACAATGAGGTACCATTTCACGCCAGTCAGAATGGCTGCAATCCAAAAGTCTACAAGCAGTAAATGCTGGAGAGAGTGTGGAGAAAAGGGAACCCTCTTACACTGTTAGTGGAAATGCAAACTAGTACAGCCACTATGGAGAACAGTGTGGAGATTCCTTAAAAAATTGCAAATAGAACTGCCTTATGATGCAGCAATCCCACTGCTGGGCATCCACATGGAGATTGAAGGAGAATTGAAACAAGAATTGAAAGAGACACATGTACCCCAATGTTCATCGCAGCACTGTTTATAATAGCCAGGATATGGAAGCGACCTAGATGTCCATCAGCAGATGAATGGATGAGAAAGCTGTGGTACATATTCACAATGGAGTATTACTCAGCCATTAAAAAGAATACATTTGAATCAGTTCTAATGAGGTGGATGAAACTGGAATCTATTATACAGAGTGAAGTAAGCCAGAAAGAAAAACAATAATACAGTATACTAACGCATATATATGGAATTTAGAAAGATGGTAACGATAACC
The DNA here is from genome assembly GCA_006408695.1 of Aepyceros melampus. Taxonomy (NCBI): domain Eukaryota; kingdom Metazoa; phylum Chordata; class Mammalia; order Artiodactyla; family Bovidae; genus Aepyceros; species Aepyceros melampus. The sequence continues at coordinate 96,023 of SJXQ01006704.1, read as the reverse complement.
CTGTATGTGAGACAGCAAAAGAGGCACAGATGTAAAGAACAGTCTTTTGGACTCTGTGGGAGAGGAAGAGGGTGGGATGATTTGGAAGAATGTCATTGAAACATGTATAATATCATATATGAAACGAATCACCAGTCCAGGTTCGATGCATGATACCGGATGCTTGGGGCTGGTGCACTGAGATGACCCAGAGGGATGGTATGGGGAGGGAGGAGGGAGGGGTATTCAGGATGGGGAACACGTGTATACCTGTGGTGGATACATGTTGATGTATGGCAAAACCAATTTAAATAATTAAAAATTAAAAAAAAAGAAAAAACAAAAAATAAAATAAAATTACACAAGGTAAGATTTTCACTCTCTTCCCAACTCTCTATATCTATTTGCATGTATTTAATTTGATTATTCTTAACAATTTTGTTTAGATCACTCATGAAAATTTCATGAGATTTTAAATAGTTAGCCATCATCTTAAATTATTTTTCTTGCCAACAAATTTTGTATTAGGGACTATATGATTTATTTGATTAGTAAACCCAGGCAGAATAAAAAAATATATGCTTGCGTTAGTTAATGCTGATAACACTGAAGACATATCTATTTTAATTAAGCCAACCAGCTTAAAATAACTTTTATTAAAAAAAATAGCTTTTATTTATTGAAGATTAATCCAGATCAAATGAACTTCAAAAGTATTTGCATTAATTTCTATATTTTGGAGAGTTTTAGGAATACTTAATTTATATAAGTCTAAGTCAATTAAATGAACTCTTTTACAAATTGATTTTGGCAATACCATTTAAAAATATAAGCATATCATGTATATATAGCAAACACCCTAGACATATATAAACATATAAAACAAACACAGAGATACATTTTTTATTCCAAAATTTTAGCCATGTATCATGTACAAAAATGAAAAATGTTCACCAGTTTATAAACAATAATTGAATCCAAGTTGTGTCGTTTAACTGCTCACATAGCTAAAGTTTTTCACTACTTTCTTTACAGACTTTTAAGACTTTTAAGATTTATATTAGTCCTTGATGAATAATGATATGAAGAGTGTAAGCTAGATTTTGGGGCAAAGGAGCTTCTGTAGCATTCTATATATTTGAAAACCTGTCCCCTGTTTTATCCATGACATGATAAGATTTAAAACTTCAAGAAATAGAAAGAAAGCTAAGTTTTTCCTTTAGGAGTTTTAGAGTATATTTAGTATATTTCTTTATTATCAGATATAGGGTAATTGTTACTTAAAAATTTCCTCTGAATTAGGTTTTGTCTAGCAAGGCCTCTTTGCCCTCTTCACCATAACCACAACATCTTCCTCATTGCTTGCATCACCTTTCCAGAGTTTCATTTTTTGGTGTCTCAATCATGCTTTATCACAAGCACTTAAATTTTTATTTAATCTGCAACAAAATGTCCAGATGTTCAAGCGGATTTACAAAAGGCAGAGGAACCAGAGATAAAATTGCTGATACCTAGTAGATCTTAGAAAAAGCAAGATAATTCCAGAAAAAAACATCTATTTCTGCTACACTGACTATGCTAAAACCTTTGACTGTGTGGATCACAACAAACTGTGGAAAATTCTTCAAGAGATCGGAATACCAGACCACCTGACTTACCTCCTGAGAAACCTGTGTGCAGGTCAAGAAGAAACTGTTAGAACCAGACATGTAACAATCAGTTCAGTTCAGTTCAGTCGCGCAGTCGTGTCCGACTCTTTGCGACCCCATGAATCGCAGTACAGCCAGGCCTCCCTGTCCATCACCAACTCCCGAAGTTCACTCAGACTCACGTCCATTGAGTCTGTGATGCCATCCAGCCATCTCATCCTCGGTCGTCCCTTTCTCCTCCTGCCCCCAATCCCTCCCAGCATCAGGGTCTTTTCCAATGAGTCAACTCTTCGCATAAGGTGGTCAAAGTACTGGAGCTTCAGTTTTAGCATCATTCCTTCCAAAGAAATCCCAGGGTTGATCTCCTTCAGAATGGACTGGCTGGATCTCCTTGCAGTCCAAGGGACTCTCAAGAGTCTTTTCCAACACTGCAGTTCAAAAGAATCAATTCTTCTGCACTCAGCCTTCTTCACAGTCCAACTCTCACATCCATACATGACCACAGGAAAAACCATAGCCTTGACTAGACGGACCTTAGTCGGCAAAGTAATGTCTCTGCTTTTGAATATACTATCTAGGTTGGTCATAACTTTTCTTCCAAGGAGTAAGCGCCTTTTAATTTCATGGCTGCAGTCACCATCTGCAGTGATTTTGGAGCCCAAAAAAACAAAGTCTGACACTGTTTCTACTGTTTCCCCATCTATTTCCCATGAAGTGATGGGGCCAGATGCCATGATCTTCGTTTTCTGAATGTTGAGCTTTAAGCCAACTTTTCCACTCTCCTCTTTCACTTTCAACAAGAGGCTTTTTAGCTCCTCCTCACTTTCTGCCATAAGGGTGGTGTCATCTGCATATCTGAGATTATTGATATTTCTCCCAGCAATCTTGATTCCAGCTTGTGTTTCTTCCAGTCCAGCATTTCTCATGATGTACTCTGCATATAAGTTAAATAAGCAGGGTGACAATATACAGCCTTGACGTACTCCTTTTCCTATTTGGAACCAGTCTGTTGTTCCATGTCCAGTTCTAACTGTTGCTTCCTGACCTGCATACAGATTTCTCAAGAGGCAGGTCAGGTGGTCTGGGATTCCCATCTCTTTCAGAATTTTCCACAGTTTACTGTGATCCACACAGTCAAAGGCTTTGGCATAGTCAATAAAGCAGAAATAGATGTTTTTCTGGAACTCTCTTGCTTTTTCCATGATCCAAATTTGGGAAAGGAGTACATCAAGTCTGTATATTGTTACCCTGCTTATTTAACTTATATGCAGAGTACAACATGCAAAAAATGCCAGGCTGAAAGAAGCACGAGTTGGAATCAAGATTTCCAGGAGAAATATCAATAACCTCAGATATGCAGATGATACCACCCTTCAGGCAGAAAGTGAAGAGGAACTAAAGAGTTTCTTCATGAAGGTAAGAGAGCAGGGCTAAAATGCTGGCGTAAAGCTCAACATTCAAAAAACTAAAATCATGGCATCCAGTCCCATCACTACATGGCAAGTAGATGAGGAAACAATGGAAACAATGACAGACTTTATTTTCATGGGCTCCAAAATCACTGCAGACAGTGACTATAGCCATGAAATTAAAATATACTTGCTCCTTGGAAGAAAAGCTATGAGCAAACTAGACAGCATATTAAAAAGCAGAGACACTACTTTGCCAACAAAGGTCCATCTAGTCAAAGCTATGGTTTTTCCAGTAGTCTTGTATGGATGTGAAAATTGGAGCATAAAGAAGGCTGAGTGCCAAAAAATTGATGCTTTTGAACTGCGGTGTTGAAGAAGACTCTTGTGAGTCCCTTAAACTACAAGGAGATCAAACCAGTCAATCCTAAAGAAAATGAATCATGAATATTTATTGGAAGGACTGACACTGAAGCTGAAACTCCATTTTTTGGCCACCCGATGCAAAGAACTTACTTATTGAAAAAAACCCTGATGCTGGGACAGATTGAAGACAGGAGGAAAGGGGACAACAGAGGATGAGATGGTTGGATGTCATCACCGACTCAATGGACATGAGTTTGAGCAGGCCCTGGGAGTTGGTGAAGGACAGGGAGGCCTGGTATGTCCATGGGGTCACAAAGAGTTGGATGTGACTGAGCAGCTGAATAACAACTTTTGCAAAATGGCGCACTATGTGCTCCAACTCATCATCCCGAGCTCTCACCTTGTCTGCTCTCCAAAAAGCTGGTAGAGTAGTGGACAACAACACACCCTTCTCTAACCTAAGCATGTCTGCCAACTTTCTAACTGTAGCTTCAGCCTCCAGCTGGGCATTGGTGGTCAATTGAACTGCCCGTACTAGATGCCAGCCGATCAAGGCAATAATCCATTCCCATTCTTTGCCACAGTGTGCTATGAACAGTTTCTCAGAAAAAAAAAAAGCATCATACCAGCTGGAGCTTTGGGGGGCATCCTGGTAATCACACAGCAAGGGCCCTTCCCACATAGAAGTCAATGGCCAATCCAGGCTTTCCCCCACAGGTGTCTCTTTCCCAAGACCCATTTCTTCAGTCTCCCGGGGGGCTCTCCAGTTGTTTGATTTCAGCCTTAGAAGCTCCCTGGGTGAAATTTAAAGTGGACCCCCCCTCCTACATAAAGGGCAAAGAGAGACTGAAGAAAGAAACAGATCACTTCAGACTGGTAGAAGCTTACACTTGAGGTTTGTCTTGAGCAGTCACAGGACAAGTAAATCTTCACACTCAGCTACCAGAATCTTAAAAGTCTTAACAGGATTGAGTCACACATACCATCCAAATAGTCTCAAGACACATAATTCTCAGGTTGCATCCTTCAGGTAGCTTTGGCTATGGGAATGGTGGACAGAGAGTACACTGCAAAGGCAAGAGAATGGGTGAGAAGCCTTGGATTGTCCAGATTCAGTTTGCAGGTCAACCTGTGGTCATGTCCTCTAGATGACCTCCTCCAACAGTAATGAAAATGTAGGTCAGAGTGAGGTAAAATAGAAGTACATCACTAACAAATATTTTGAGTGGGAGGAAATAAATATCTACACAAACTAAACTGAAAATTCTTTTATGAAAAGTGTATGTTGGACACATCGAGCAAGCATGATACATATCTTTTATGAAAATTAAAAGATAATGACTATCAAGCTTCAGATGTCTATTTTTCAGGCCCATAAGGTCAAGACCATCTCAAGATACTCAAGTACAGCTTACTTTATAAAGTTTATTAGTCCAACAACTTAAATTTCATAGTACCTTTACACAACTTTTATTGTTTATAAACTGTTATTCTCTTTGGACTTGGAATTAGTTCCTAATAATAGAAGTTGATGTGCAACTAAATAGCATTCAAAATTAAAAAATAACCTTTCTGAAAGTCTATTCTTGCCAAGTGTTAGGAGAACTTCATTGGAAGGTGAGAATTTTCCTGTCCTTCAAAGCATTCATTATTAGAAGATTGCTTATAGGGGATGCTGAAGAGGAAAGTTAGTTTTTAGATGGGATGGGGATTGGTGTGACCAGATGTGCTATAAATTCCCTTCCCACATTTAATATTCTAATATTTGTGTTTCTCATGTACAGTATTTACTATAGACATATTATATCAAGTGATCTTTCTATTAATTGAACTTCTAAATAACTCTAAGTATAGGAAAGAGCTCATCTGGTATACTTTCTAGTCACTTCTATGCCTTTCAAAGATCCTACAGTTTTATTGAAAAGCAAATAAGTAATGCATACCTTTATTTAAATATGGTTTTTCCATGAGATCTGTAGTAATGAATGGTATAGCTCATTTTGAATCCGGAGCTGCCTTCTAAGGAGCTCTGCTCAGGTTTTGGTCATGAAGTCAGCATCATCCTGCACTTGTCTTCCTCACTTCATCCCTAATGTTCTTAAGGATAACAATCCTTTTATGATTGACAGCAAGCTCAGTATAATAATATCCACTATAATAATCTCATTAACATAATGGCCCTATATGATTCTTTATATAATAATTGCTTACATTATTTAATGCTTCTTCTCTATCAAGACATTCTCAGTGCTTTACATGTGTCTACTTATGTAATCTTCAAATTGCCCCATGATGTTGATGTTAATTCTATCTTGATTTTAAGGATAGTGAAACTGAACCACAGAAATGTTAATTAATGTACTCAGTCAACAAGCTAGTGAGGACAAGAGCTCTGATTTAAACTCAGAATGTTTGGAATCTAATCTCTTGCTCTTGGACTTTCATCTTTAAGATATCTTGTTTCTTTTGGAATTTCTACACAAAATAATGTGTCTCACACTAAAAAAAAAAAGTTTTCCTTTTTAAACAAAAGTAATGAATGAGAGGCAGTGATATGGAGTGGAAAGAATATTACCCTCAGAGTCAAGGCATTGGATTTCTGGTCCTAATATGAGTCTATTTAACTTTGGATGAATAATTTAATGGCTGTTCCTCATCTGTAAAACACAAATTGATTTAATACCTTTACTTATCTCATTCCAGACCTTTCACAAATGATCTTTACATACATGATCTATCTGAGCTTTACAGAAATTCTGTTAGAAACTTGAGGCTCAGGATAGCTGTGATCCCCTGTGTCAGTCCCACACACTCTGTTGCATGGGTAATCAAGATCTTTGAACTGCAAAGCCAGTGTCTTTTTCTACTATACCTTGTTGGTTTATCTCATGTACATAAAAATGTTTTTCTAATCTATAAAGTAATATGCCAATCTTAACTTTTATTATTAACGTGGCATGCAAAAATGAACAGGTAATGCTTTCAGCCGAAGAAGATAGCAAAAAAGGGATAAGTTTGGAATTGATCTGAAGAAGCCAAACTACTTTATGTGAAAACACATGCATTCTTAATTTACTTTGTTTAAATCCTGAAACAAATGCTAAACTGATGGAAGAATTCTCTGCTTCTCTGTGCTTCAGTGAATTTCTTATTTTGTAGTATGAAATAATAAATGTTTGAACAGCTGCAATTATAAAGTTAAGGAACTATGCAACACACAGACACACACACATTGTTTTTTTCCTTCAGGACTGTTGACTGAACTGCCACAGAAAAGTAATCCATGAGTGATATAAATATATTTTCATTCATTTTGTTGAATCCTTTGCATGGTATAACTCTCTGTGGGAGGTTCACCTCAAGAAAGGAAAGAAAAGAAAAAAAATGTGAACAAACCAGCTTTCTTGATTTATTGTCTTGGAAAAGTTTCTGAGATATTGTTCGCCTTTAGGTACAAGTGAAATGCTTTTGCAAAAGGGCTAATGGGAGGGAGTTGGGGTGAGGGCTCAGCCATGGCCTTGGCCCCTGAACAAATCTTTATTCTCCATTTTATCTTTGTATACTTAAGAAGCATGAATAGAAGTATTTGTTATTTCTTATTTAATTTCCTATTTAAGCACTTGCGCTCTAAATATATACCATTATGCAGGAGAGCCTGAGTGTCTACTTAATCCATATGCAGTCACTGTAAATCCTTTTATTGGTTATATATTTGAAATTGGAGAACTCAATACTTGTGGTGTTCTGGGAAGTCACGTGAAAACTCACAATATGGCTTAACTTCCCTGTTGCCTGCTAGAAATAGATGAATGGGCTTGAACCTGTTCCTGCTGTTTATTGCGGAGAAGGCAATGGCACCCCACTCCAGTACTCTTGCCTGGAAAATCCCATGGGCGGAGGAGCCTGCTAGGCTGCAGTCCATGGGGTCGCTAAGAGTCGGACACGACTCAGCGACTTTACTTTTACTTCTCACTTTCATGCATTGGAGAAGGAAATGGCAACCCACTCCAGTGTTCTTGCCTGGAGAATCCCAGGGACGGGGGAGCCTGTGGGCTGCCGTCTATGGGGTCGCACAGAGTCGGACACGACTGAAGCGACTTAGCAGCAGCAGCAGCAGCTGTTTATTGAGCTATACATGCATCATATGATATTGTACTGAATGGACTCTGAGAAACCTAGAATATCAGATTTGGAGGAGGCTTTAGAGCACATCATCACATTTCATAAATCAGGGAAAGAGAGTCACTATAGGTATAATGTGAATAAAGGATTTATTACAGGAATAGAATATGGGAGGAACTGAAGAAGTGACAGTCTACAGTGGAGTTGGAAGATCTGAGAAAAGATCATTAACCAGTCCACCTTAATCACTGATGTGAGTGAACAAATAGAAGCTTTCAAGGGAATCCAGGATAATAGCCTGTTCAGGCTGTGAATGGGGACCACAAAGGGCAAAGCAGGAGGGGAGTTGAATGGCATTAGCTGCCTCTCAGGAAGCTCTGCTTCTGTGTAGCTATCACCTTTGTGATTCTGCAGCCAAGTCCCTGCTGGTGGGCCTGGCAGTGGGGAAGGTGAACTGTAAACAAAGTAGACGGAAATGCACATAAGCTGAGTTCTACCAGACAACATGCATCTGCTTAACACCAGGCCAGACTAGGATAGTCTCCCCAAAGTAACGACCTGATTTCTTCTGATCTTCCAAATCTCAGGCCAGTTGCTCTTCTAGTAATTCTAGTCTAAAATCATAACAAAGAAAGGAATTCTGGGAAATTTATTCCCCAGCCTTAGTCAAGTTCAGTCAGTTCAGTTGCTCAGTCGTGGCTGACTCTTTGTGACCCCATGGACTGCAACACGCCAGGCTTCCCTGTCCATCACCTGAAGCTTGCTCAAACTCATGTGCATCAAATCAGTGATGACATCTTCTGTTGTCTCCTTCTCCTCCTGTCTTCAATCTTTCCCAGCATCAGGGGCTTTTCCAATGAGTCAACTCTTCGCATTGGGTGGCCAAAGTATTGGAGTTTCACCTTCAATATCAGTCCTTCCAATGAATATTCAGGACTGATTTCCTTTAGGATTAACTGGTTGGCTCTTCTTGTAGTCCAAGGGACTCTCAAGAGTCTTCTCCAGCACCACAGTTCAAAAGCACCAATTCCTCAGTACTTAGCTTTCTTTATAGTCCAACTCTCACATCCATACATGATTACTGGAAAAACCATAGCTTTGACTAGACGGACCTTTGCTGGCAAAGTAATGTCTCTGCTTTTTAATATGCTGTCTAGATTGGTCATAGCTTTTCTTCCATGGAAAAGCATCTTTTAATTTCATGGCTGCAGTCACCATCTGCAGTGAGTTTGGAGCCCCCCCAAATAAAATGTCTCACTGTTTCCATTGTTTCCCCATCTGTTTGCCACGAAGTCATGCTATGATCTTAGTTTTCTGAATGTTGAGTTCCAAGCCAACTTTTTCATTCTCCTCTTTCAGTTTCATCAAGAGGTTCTTTATTTCTTCTTTGCTTTCTGCCATAAGGTTGGTATCATCTGCATATCTGAGGTTATTGATATTTCTCCCAGCATTCTTGATCCCAGCTTGTGCTTCATCCAGCTTGGCATTTTGCATGATATACTCTGCATATAAGTTAAATAAGCAGGGTGAGAATATACAATCTTGACATACTCCTTTCCCTATTTGGAACCAGTCTGTTGTTCCATGTCCAGTTCTAACTGTTGCTTCTTGACCTGCATACAGATTTCTCAGGAGGCAGGTGAGGTGGTCTGCTATTCCCACCTCTTTAAGAATTTTCCACAGTTTGTTGTGATCTTAGTCAAGTTGACAAAGCACAAACCAGCACAATGTCCAATCCTTTCATGTTGCAGGAAAGAAATTTGCTGCCTTGAGGGAATTGACCCTAACAAGCTTGATGAATTAGGTAGTGACAGAATGAGAACTTGATTCAAGTTCTCTTGATTTTTGGAGCAGTTATTTTTTCCCCCACTATGTCTTCTGTCTACTTTATAGCCGCTTATGTGCTGCTGCTGCTGCTGCTGCTGCTGCTAAGTCGCTTCAGTCGTGTCCGACTCTGTGTGACCCCAGAGATGGCAGCCCACCAGGCTCCGCTGTCCCTGGGATTCTCCAGGCAAGAACACTGGAGTAGGTTGCCATGTCCTTCTCCAATGCGTGAAAGTGAAAAATGAAAGTGAAGTCGCTCAGTTGTGTCCGACTCTTCGCGACCCCATGGACTGCAGCCCACCAGGGACATGAACATAATTATTTGAATATGGACTAAAATGTTTATAAAGGTCATTCATCAGATATTTTTATTAAAATGAATATATAACTTATTTGTGGACAATAATAGAATTCTGGGTTTTAATTATTACTATTTCAAAGATTTTGAATTTGCTAGTGTTTCTTGGTGGTAGGGAGAGGGCATTTTAGGCACATGTACTACATAATCAAGTCATTATATGACTATTTGAAAGATTTTTCATCCAAACTGTGTTTTAAAATAATAACTATTACCAAGGAATGAAAGAATTACATAAAATCATAGCAAGTGTATTTGTGATTTATTGAGAGTTTGCTATATTTGTCACACCCATGGACTGCAGCCCACCAGGGACATGAACATAATTATTTGAATATGGACTAAAATGTTTATAAAGGTCATTCATCAGATATTTTTATTAAAATGAATATATAACTTATTTGTGGACAATAATAGAATTCTGGGTTTTAATTATTACTATTTCAAAGATTTTGAATTTGCTAGTGTTTCTTGGTGGTAGGGAGAGGGCATTTTAGGCACATGTACTACATAATCAAGTCATTATATGACTATTTGAAAGATTTTTCATCCAAACTGTGTTTTAAAATAATAACTATTACCAAGGAATGAAAGAATTACATAAAATCATAGCAAGTGTATTTGTGATTTATTGAGAGTTTGCTATATTTGTCACTATGCTAAACACTTCACACCTCATATCTTTTTCTAAATGAATTTTCCTAATTTTAAAATTATTTTTTAATAAATATGAAGTCTTATACATATAAAATTGATTAGGAAACACATGTAACTCTGTAAGAAAAGCCATATTGTTGTAAGGACAAGAGTCATAGCTGAACATAATTTAGTTGGAATTTGGATTATAGAATGCTTTTCAGATGAAAAAAATTTCTTTAGGGGGATTTGGTGGTAAAGGCAGTGAATGAACCTTGGAAAATATAAACAGTTACACAATTTGGCACTTGTTAAGTCTGTAAAATGAGACAGATACTGGATGTGGTTGGGGGTGGTGGTTGTAAGACAACGTGATTATTTTTTTTCCCCCTAGAATTCTAAGCTCACCATAGCCAACTCCAGTTCTCAGAAAGTTTCAGTACAGTGGGCTGAATTGACAGTTGACAACAGAGACAGGAAATGAAAGTGGGAACTTCATCAGCACATGAGCCTGAACCAGGCTCACCAGCACGGAAGGAAGCTTTGTGATGACAGCCATTAGCTTGCCAGCTTCATGGCTTAGATTTGGACTGGTTATCTTTATGTCTCCTGTACAGTTGTCGTCCTGGGTTTGTCCTTACCTGTCTCCTGTGTTGCATCACTTGAATTTTGTATTGAAGTAGAAGACAAAAATCAGAAGCTTTCTGAGAATGATTCACGAAAATTTTTTGCAAACTAATATATCTTCAGATTAAATTTTCAGTTCAATTAATTTTCCATTTAGCTAACAAAATTTTGTGAACTAAAATATTTTTATCTCTTCAGATTTAATTTTCAGTTTAGTTGAAATTTGTGTGAACTAAAATATTTGTATCTCATCTTCAGATTTAATTTTCAATTCAGGTTAAAATTTTAGATTTTGTATTATTGAACTAGGGCTTTTGAAGGCATAGATAATTTTTTCTTGCTGCCAATATTGTTCGTTGAGAAGTCCTGTCATTCTGAATACTAATCATAGGCACAATATATAGTTACATTTTTCTCCTCTCTAGAAGCTTGTAAGATTTTTATTTTTCTATCCTGAGTTCTTATATTTTTCAATTTGGATTTACTTTCTTTCACCCTTGGCTGTTGCCTGTTCATATTAAAAGTAGGGACCCTAAAGTGGACTGGACTCTCTGAGAGCTTGTGTGGATCTTATTATCTGTGAGTCTGCCAGGACTATTGGCATGTTATCAGTTTTTTTCCTTGTGCTGGTTAAATTGGGGAGGTGGGGTGAAGACACTTTAATATTGTCATTCTCTGTTTAATTTTAGAGAATTAAAACATATTTTGGTGCATTTTAAGTTTTTTGGAGGATGTGATCAAATTTTTTTTTTCTAATTGGAGTGCCTTCATTACCTTGCAGAAAACTAAGATAGGCTTATGTGAGTGTAGAGTGTTAATCTTATTCTCGTGGAAGTGAGGTTTATGTGGTTATATGAGTTACCCATGTTCTCAAAAATATTGAGTGAATAAGTCAAGATTTGAACACAAAGAAGCTTATTTCATTCATACTGACTAGAGACTTGTAGCTCAGAAAATAGTTTCTTTGATACTTTATTAAAATCTCCCAATTTCTATATACATGGATGAAGAAAGTATCAAAACATAAAGCACTTTGGTGTTAGAAATATTATTACTTAAATACATAACTTTAATGAGACATTTCCAATTGTTTAACAAGAGAAGTGCATTCTAAGTCTATTCTGTCTCTAAACTAAAATTCAAGTTTGTGCATTTCTTTCCAACTCCTTGCTATCTTCATACCCTGCAAACACTCATGTACTCTTAGGTTGACACAGCTTAAGCTTTCTACCTGATGATCTCGCATCCTTCTTGTTTACTTTTTGAATATCATACATATAGAATCTACAAGAATATTTTTTTAATGTATTATGCTCTTTCCTGCTTAAATGTTGTGAAGATTTTCTGTAACAACAAAATGTAGACTATGAATCCTTAACATAGTCTGCTAGGCAGGCATAGGATGATTTCCACCTGTTTTTCCAAACTTTGCTTTCATTTTGCTCATTATGCTTCAGCCATAATGGTTTTATTTCAAATCATTGAAAGTTTCAAGATAGTTTCTACTTTAGGTATTTTATTTATCCTCTTCTTTCTGCCTAGAATATTATTCTGATAACATCAATTGTGGCTCCCTCAGAATCATCCCTCAGTACTCAGCTTGAATCATTTCCTCGAGAGGTCTGGTAAAGTCTATATACTCCACATGTCAGGTAATCCCTTTACACTTATAATGTTTTAGATTAAATGTAATATTTCAGGTAAATAGAAAAATAACCTGGAGAATGAAAATTCATTCCTTTCATTGTGTGTATTTGCATTTAATACCTGCCACAACATTTAGAAGCATATTATCAGATGAGAGGGCTTCCCTGATAGCTCAGTTGGTAAAGAATCTGCCTGCAATGTGGGAGACCCTGGTTCAATTCCTGGTTTGGGAAGATCCCCTGGAGAAAGGAAAAGGCTACCCACTCCAATATTCTGGCCTGGAGAAGTCCATGGACTATGGGTCATGAAGAATCAGACATGACTGAGTGACTTTCACTTTCACTATCAGATGAGAATGTGTTCTTACAATTCACAAAATGAGGTTTTAAGAACCCAGTTGATATGAGACAAGAAGTGAATTTAGACAGTATCAGGATTCCTGGGCTCTGCACCAAGCTGAAAAGTTACCTTGCTCATGTCAGATAGAAAAAGAATGAATGTTAGCTATTTCTGAGGTACACAGATTGAACTGGAACAATTTGTATAGGTCTTTCTTGCTTAATTTTCTATGACCCACCATTCTAAAATTTAGGTTTATGTTGATTTTTAAACATTGACAGAAATCACCATAAATTTCTTCAGAAATTTAAAGTAAAACTTAATTTCATTATTTTACAAGTGGTTGACCAGTTCACTTTCTGACACCATACACAAAAGTAAACTCAAAATGGATTAAAGATCTAAATGTAAGACAAGAAACTATAAAACTCTTAGAGGAGAACATAGGCAAAACACTCTCTGACATAAATCACAGCAGGATCCTCTATGACCCACCTCCCAGAATACTGGAAATAAAAGCAAAAATAAACAAATGGGATCTAATTAAAATTAAAAGCTTCTGCACAACAAAGGAGACTATAAACAAGGTGAAAAGACAGCCTTCTGAATGGGAGAAAATAATAGCAAATGAAACAACTGCCAAACAACTAATCTCAAAAATATACAAGCAGCTTATGCAGCTCAACTCCAGAAAAATAAATGACCCAATCAAAAAATGGGCCAAAGAACTAAATAGACATTTCTCCAAAGAAGACATACGAATGGCTAACAAACACATGAAAAGATGCTCAACATCACTCATTATCAGAGAAATGCAAATCAAAACCACAATGAGGTACCATTTCAATTATAAGCAACATGAAGAGACAGCCTTCAGAATGGGAGAAAATAATAGCAAATGAAGCAACTGTCAAAGAATCAATTTCAAAAGTATACAAGCAATTTCTGCAGCTCAATTCCAGAAAAATAAATGATCCAATCAAAAAGTGGGCCAAAGAACTAAATGGACATTTCTCCAAAGAAGACATACAGATAGCTAACAAAGACATGAAAAGATGCTCAACATCACTCATTATCAGGGAAATGCAAATCAAAACCACAATGAGGTACCATTTCACACCAGTCAGAATGGCTGTGATCCAAAAGTCTACAAGCAATAAATGCTGAAGAGGGTGTGGAGAAAAGGGAACTCTCTTCCACTGTTGGTGGGAATGCAAACTAGTACAGCCACTATGGAGAACAGTGTGGAGATTCCTTAAAAAACTGGAAATAGAACTGCCTTATGACCCAGCAATTCCACTGCTGGGCATACACACCGAGGAAACCAGAATTGAAAGAGACACATGTATCCCAATGTTCATTGCGGCACTGTTTATAATAGCCAGGACATGGAAGCAACCTAGATGTCCATCAGCAGATGAATGGAAAAGAAAGCTGTGGTACATATACACAATGGAGTATTACTCAGCCATTAAAAAGAATACATTTGAATCAGTTCTAATGAGGTGGGTGAAACTGGAGCCGATTATACAGAGTGAAATAAGCCAGAAAGAAAAACACCAATACAGTATATATACAATACAGTATATATACCTAACGCATATATATGGAATTTAGAAAGATGGTAATGATAACCCTGTATGCAAGACAGCAGAAGAGACATAGATGCATAGAACAGTTTTTTGGCCTCTGTGGGAGAGGGCGAGTGTGGGATGATTTGGGAGAATGGCATTGAAACATGTATAATATAATATGTGAAATGAATCGCCAGTCCAGGTTTGATGCATGATCAGGGTGCTTGTGGCTGGTGCACTGGGATGACCCAGAGGGATGGGATGAGGAGGGAGGTAGGAAGGGTTTTCAGGATAGGGAACACATGTCCCCCCATGGCTGATTCATGTCAATATATGGCAAAACCATACAATATTGTAAAGTAATTAGCCTCCAATTGAAATAAATAAATTTATATATATATATAAAAAGAGTATTTTCTAATGCTATTAAATGTTTTTCTATGACATCATTTTAAACTATTAAGCACTATTTTATCACATTGGATGTAACATATTTACTGAACAAATTCCTTGTTTTTGGACAATGACATTTTTTCCAGTGTTAGCTCCACAATGAATATTATTGTATATAACTCTATCTCAGTTTGTTGTTGTTGTTCAGTTGCCTAGTAGTGTCTGACTCTTTCTGATCCCACGGACTGCAGCATATCAGACCTTCCTGTCTCTCACCATCTCTTGAAGTTTTCTCAAGTTCATGTCCATTGCATCAGTGATGCCATTCAGCCATCTCATCCTCTGACACCCTTTTCTCCTTCTGCCCTCAATCCTTCCCAGCATGAGGGACTTTTCCAATGAGTCGGCTGTTTGCATCAGGTGACAAAAATACTGGAGCTTCAGTTTCAGCATCAGTCTTTCCAATGAGTATTCAGAGTTGATTTCCCTTTAGACTGAATGCTTTGATCTCCTTGCTGTCCAAAGGACTCTTAGGAGTCTTCTCCAGCATCACAGTTTGAAGGCATCACTTTTTTGGCACTCTGCCTTCTTTATTGTCCAGCTCTCACAACTGGACATGACCACTAGAAAGACCATAGCCTTGACTATACAGACCTTTGTCAGCAGAGCAGTGTCTCTGCTTTAAAACACACTGTCTAGGTTTGTCATAGCTTTCCTATGTATATGTATATGTATTTCCTATATAACTGTATCTGCATCTCAGTTTACTTATTAGGAAAAAAATCCTAGAAGTGGAATCTTTGTGAAAGATTTAAACATATTTGAGGCTTTTGATAGCTATTGCTAAATTGCTCTACAGAAAAGCTGCAGTTTATACCCCCAATAGCAATGTTTAAGAGAGCTCATTTCTCTTAGCTGTCTATTTCATTTTTCTTAAGAGATTAAACTGAATTTCAGAGAAACAAAGTATTCAATAATTTTGTTTATAAAACAAGACTATTTTTTAGAAATAATTTTCATTTTCTGTGAAACTTTAAGCCTACAGAAGATTTAGTTATTCTGAATTATTATGTTGCTGCTTAAAATTATTTTTGAGCTACATCTTCTAAGTGAATAATGAGTTAACAGTACACTTTTAAGGAGAACAACCAAATATAATATTGTACAAAGGATTCCATCTGATGGTCACTAAAAATATTGAAAATAAGTGAGTTTTTAGAGATAAATTTTTGTCATCAAGCAACTACTTTCTTTTCCTTTTGTGTTAAGTCTAATTAGTGGTTAAATATTTTCTGTGTAATTAAGAGCAAAAATGTCAGAAAAATCTCCTTCTGTTACGCACAAAATAAACAGATCTCCACTGGAGTTCATGGGCTGCTTGAGTGGTATTTACACCAGTGGGTTCATTGAATAGCAGAACATGCTGTTTCTGTCACATCAGACTTGGGCCAATCTGATAAACATGCCTAACAGCTCTGTTGCTTTAGTGACTCTGAGTTACTCTAGTCAACATTTCTCATACTCAAGACAAGAAGATATATCACAGGTGTGACTTGGCTTTCTGATCCACTTCTCCCTATTCGTTTGCTTAGAGTTCAGGCTCACAGATGAGAACTGTGAGCCTCATCTGGCAAACACCACATGCTGGTGGTGGTACAGGCTGATCTCAATCATTACAGCCCATGAAGGGCAAGTGTGTGCCAAGCATTATTCTTGTTGGCTTTGATTTCTGTCTGATTGCCTCTATCAGTTATGTTCCTATTTATCTGGGGCACTTGGAATTGAAACTGTCCTTTTAAGGAAGGGATATGGGAAAACAGACAATCTTTCCAAAACAAAGCTCTGATGATGAAATGGATTTTTAAAACACATTGTGATCACTTTGTGTGTGTGTTTGTGTGATTTCAATTAACCAACCTGTAATTGACTTAACTGATTTGGGGTTTCCCAATGATTTTGTTGGGACTAGATGAGGTGAAAAAATATTTTAAAATACATTTTGGCCAAAATGAAACTTTGTGATAGTAAACTTTAACAGGGAATTGAAGACCACATGTGCAGAAAATGTTTATTTATTTAAATTCCAGCCACTAGCTGAAGATCCGGTACACACAACAAGGCTGTCATATTTCTTGCTTAAACTAATCTGTGGTCCTTCATTGTCTTGTGACTTCTTTCTCTTAGGAATTAATCTTATTCATCTGGCTATGATTTTTCTCCATGTACTTTGCTTTCAAATATAAGCTGATAACCAAAATCCAAGGGGGGAAAAGGTGTGTCATGTCTCCTTAGCTATTAGCACAGGAAAAACTAATTGAGGTTATGCATAGGATAAAATTGGTGTTTATGTAGTAAAGAGCAGAGGAGTAGTAGAGTTTAATTAGCAAGTTAGAAAACTTTCCATATGCTAGTAGAAGAGGACTGTGTTGGTGATGTTGCAAGACTCATGTCAGAGCCTATTTTCTCCTTTTACTGTAATTATTGACTATTTCTCCAGTGGAGCCCTATGACATAAGCACTTTTTCTGGTATGATAAACATTGAAATTCTTAAATCGAATGCTCTTAACAGTTTTTTTTTTTTTTAGTATACATGAGGTGTGGTTTCTCAATAGCTCAGTTGTGTCTGACTATTTATGACCCCATGAAATGTAACCCACAGGGTCCTTCTGTCCATGGAAATTTACAGGCAAGAATACTGGAGTGAGTTGCCATTTTTTACTCCAGGGGGTCTTCCTGACCCAGGAATCAAACCTGTGTCTCTTGTGTCTTCTGCACTGGCATGTGGATTCTTTCCTACTGTGCCAGCTGGGAGGCCCCAGAAACAAAAATGTGATTATTTATATCCTTTTAAATGGTGGTACAATTATAGAGTTAGGCATTTCTGTATTATTAATAAATACAGCAGAGACCCAAGAAACACTAAAATATAAGTACACCAATAAGGACTAGGAAAATGTTGAATTTTGTCTCATTTTTATGAAAAAATATGCTATAACAACAAATATTTTCATGTCAATTGACATTGTATAGCTTTAAGATTTGGAGAAGGCAATGGCAACCCACTCCAGTACTCTTGCCTGGAAAATCCCATGGATAGAGGAGCTTGGTAGGCTACAGTTCATGGGGTAGTGAAGAGTCGGACATGACTGAGTGACTTCAGTTTCACTTTTCACTTTCATGTTTTGGAGAAGGAAATGGCAACCGACTCCAGTGTTCTTGCCTGGAGAATCCAGGGACAGGGGAGCCTGGTAGGCTGCTGTCTACGGGGTTGCATAGAGTCAGACATGACTGAAGTGACTTAGCAGCAGCAGCAACTTTAAGATTTTTAGATGAAATATATAACTTTTGAGATTCTTACAAAGCAGGGATAATATTGAGATTTTAAAGTTGATATTTAAAAAAACTGTCTAATGAATGTAGTCTGGGCAACTTTTTGGTGTAATGACTAGATCTTGCTTTCTAGAAATCAGTGTTTCTCTTGGTTTACTTTTGTGAGTCATCCTTAACAATAATAACTGGTCAGTTAACTCAGCAAGTGCCAAACATTCTTTTATTCATACATTTATCCAAAAAACACATGCAAACATCTACCTTGTGCATCAGTTCAGTTCAGTTGCTCAGTCGTGTCCGACTCTTTGCAACCCCATGAATCGCAGTACTCCAGGCCTCCCTGTCCATCACCGTCTTCTGGGATTCACTCAAACTCATGTCCATCAAGTCAGTGATGTCATGCAGCCATCTCATCCTCTGTTGTCCCCTTCTCTTCCTGCCCCCAATCCCTCACAGCATCAAAGTCTTTTCCAATGAGTCAACTCTTCTCATGAGGTGGCCAAAGTACTGGAGTTTCAGCTTTAGCATCATTCCTTCCAAAGAAATCCCAGGGCTGATCTCCTTCGGAATGGACTGGTTGATCTCCTTGGAGTCCAAGGGACTCTCAAGAGTCTTCTCCAACACCACAGTTCAAACACTCTTTTAATTTTAATTAAGGATTCAATTAAAAACAACTAATTTTGTGCTCCAGGGGAATTTATAGTCTCATAGAGAGAGAAGACATTAGAGCAAATGAGTTAACACCGAGCTAAGAGATTGGTGGGATAATTAATGAGTATCCTGAAGAGAGAAGAGAGGGAAATACACTGTGAGTTGGGTTAGTCAGAAAAACTAGTTGAAAATGGAGGTGTGGTAATCATGAGCAGGTTTGTACGACTTCCATAGTGCCTAGAAATATTTTGGTTCTAGAATTCCTCTACTCCAACTCTTTTATTTTACTGGTGAAGAAATTAAGGCCCAAAGGACATACGAAACTTTAAGTGTAACTTATGAGGTGCAGCTCAGTGGTGACTGTGCTGGGGCTGGAACTCAATTTCCCAGTCTGTTAGTTCAAGGTGCTTTCTGTTAGAGCAGTTTAAGAGATAAATATCCAGTGATCCCCAACATTTTGGCACCAGGGACTGATTTCTCCATGGACAGGTTGGGGGGTGGGGCAGAAGGTTTCAGGGTGATTTAAGCTCATTATATTTATTTTGTACTTTATTTCTACTATTAATTACATCAGCTCCACCTCAGATCATTATGCATTAGATCCTGGAGGCTGGGGACCCCTGGATTAGTGACCCACCACAGACCTTTGTTGTTAAACTCTCTTGTTGTCAATCTTTCTGTCAGATTTTCAAAATTTTAGGTTTGAAATTTATCTTTTTGATTAATTCAGAACTGTATTAGGTTTTACTGACAAAAATTATTTACATGCCATGTTGCTGTATTATGAAAGTGATTTGCACTGAAGATAGCATGATTTTGCAATTTAGAGTAGGAATATGTAAAAGAAAATGTTTTGGGGTTTGTCACACTCCACCTTCATTCTTTACCTCTCATGGTCCTAATGGCCTCCATTTTAATTTTCCTTCCATAAAGAAATCTTTCAACAGCCCTCACGTGTTGTATTTTCTTGACAAAGTCTACCAGGAAAGCAGTGTTTGAAAAGTTCAGTGCTGCTTCCAATCTCAGGCTTTATCTCTGAAATTTTGCACACTGAGTTAAAATATTGCTACATTTGTGGCCTGGGATCATCCCTGCTAATTCCATATGAAACAAGAGTGCCAAAGAACTCTTAGAACTCCCCTTGTGAATTTGCTTGGTGAGCAGTTCTGGACTTGGCGTTTTAATCTCTCCATCAGGATCAATGTGATCCTGTGTTAACGCCAAGGTCAAGTAGGATAAGCAGTTGAACTTTCTCCTTCATCTTGCATGGCTCGTTGAAACATGTAACCTTTATAGGCTTGGTTTCTGCTTTGGAGGGGAATCTGAGGTCCAGATGTTTCTTTCCTTCTTTTGAAAACCTCTTTTCATTTTTACTAGGCTTGGTGTCAGAGAAGCAATTGGGGGTAGATTAGGTAGGAGGTGGAAGGTCAGTGCTTTCTTCACTAACATTGCAAAATAAGAGATTTTTTTTGTGTGTGTGTTTGTTTCATTCTATTTTCTGCCAGTTGGGCCACTGAGTGTAAGTTGTCGATTCTGAAGACATAGATTTCCTTCTTGTGTCAGCAGTGGCCAGGAAGTCAAGGTAAGTGAAAAAAAGATAGGTGGCAGTCCTTTTGGTTGGCAAAAAATAAACCCTTAAGTAGCCAGCTCCTCCCTTTTTAGGCTTTTTTCTCCAGTGCAGTCAATGTAAATAACTCCCTTCTTCCTCAAATGCTATAATGTTTTTTGTTACTAATAACCTATGAATAAAACAGTAGCTAAACTGCTTTTCTTTTCCTTAAGCAGTCATAATTTCTTGATGAACAACCATGCATTCATTATCTTTAATTACAAATGACATTTATGGCCAACTTTATAGCTCCTGTCATTTCACATGGCTCACTAACAAGTCCCTTCAAATAACTCCTTTAACAGCTTCAAGTGAGTGGGCTTTTGTTGTAGAAAAGCACATGGAATGATCTATTAATTGGCCAACATTCAATTCTGCCTATTTCTTATTGGAGATAGTAGTCTAAATCTCCAGTTCAGGTTTTCTATTCAGATGGCTATGAATGATGGTAAATAATTCCCTGGCTAATTTCATGGGCACTAAATAACTAAAAAATAAACCAAAAATATGAACAAAAACTCAAAGAATGGAAGACACATATAAAAATTCTAGAATTTTATGGTCAGGAACTGATCTTTGTAGTGAAATTGTAAATTGCTGTTGGGGATAAAATCAGTGCCACATTTTGGGATAAAAACAAGTATTGTGAATTCTTCTGCTAATCATTTCTTCTTGTTTTGTTCTTGTCTTGTAGCCAAAATTATCTTTCTGTCCTTTTTGTCGTAACTGGGGCGTACTGCTAACTCCCTGACTGAGTAGATGTTGTAATGTAGGTACTAGACAGAAGATGGATTTTCGGTCTTCATTGCACATTAGAATCACATAATGCACATTAAAGAAATACTGTTGTCTAGACTTCACTTCCCAGGCTTCTCATTGAACATTTCTGGTGTTGAAGAGGAAGGAGGATGACACGGATTTCTTTTTAAAAGATTCCCAGATGACACTAATGGACCAAGGCTGAGAATTGTAACAGTTAAATGACAGAAAGACTACTATGTTGTATGTTAGTTGTTCAGTCTTGTCCGACTCTATGTGACCTCATGGACTGTAGCCTGCCAGGATTTTCTGTCCATGGGATTCTTAAGGCAAGAATACTGGAGTGGGTTGCTATTCCCTTCTCCAGGGGATCTTCCTGACCCAGGGATCGAACCTGTGTCTCCTGCATTGCAGGTGGATGGATTCTTTACCGTCTGAGTCACACTACCTATTTAGGGTATTTCAACTGGCATAGATAGATTCTCCTTTCAAGAAAAACAAGTGAAAACAGTCTTTCCTTTTCATTATATAGTCATAGTAAAATTTTCAACCTCCATAGTTACAGGGTTTTTATTTTTTATTTTTTTGAGTTTTTTAATGGAACTAAAATTAAGCCTGTGTTTTATTTTTATAAACAAAAGATAAATAGTGACACAGATAACTGTTTCCACTAAGAAAGAGTTTACTTCTTGGGTCAAGACTGCAAGTTATGATGAATTTATAGAAATTTTTTATAAATGTGAACCAATAATCTTTTTTTTCTTTTTGCCTAACCTAATTTGAGTTGCTTCTGTCACTTGCAATCAAATAATTATGGCTCAAATGTGGTATATACAAAATGTTTAGATATAGGTAATTGGAGACAAGTGAAACCTTTTTATAAGGGGTAGAACTGGAGCTGGAAGAATCTGGATTGACTAAGGAGAGATGGAAGAGAATTCTGAGTGGAAAATAATTCACTGATATATCTGGATCGTACATGGATTGTGGAGCAAATTTTTTAATGAGTGAAAAATCCAACGATTCCTTATCTTATCACAGTGGAATATACTCAAGTTGTGGCAACTATTACAACGTTATTGTTACTTAGAGTTCAGAGGTTCCTGACACTGCATCTATCTTTTGTTTGAACATTTATACATTTTTAAGCATTAGTCTGATGTTGGAAGGGATTGGGGGCAGGAGGAAAAGGGGACGACAGAGGATGAAATGGCTGGATAGCATCACCGACTTGATGGACATGAGTTTGAGTGAACTTCAGGAGATGGTGATGGACAGGAAGGCCTGGCGTGCTGTGATTCATGGGGTCACAAAGAGTCAGACACGACTGAGACTGAACTGAACTGAACAGAAGCATTTTTGAGTTGAGCATATAAATGTTTTCTGGTATCTTTTGAAGTCATATATTTCTAGTTGGACTACAAGCACATTCTCTAGCAAGAGGATCTTGAACAAATTATTTAGTTTTTTTTTTCAGATTTCATTTTATCATGTATAAATGAAGAGCACAATCATACTGACTTTTTGGGACTATCAAGGGATTTTGAAGAGATAATGTACAGTACACATAACACGTGCCTTGTATTGTTATTTGGTAAAGATCATAGATTTCTAGAAAAGGCCTTTGTGTGCAGGACCCAAGTGAGCAGTTTTCCATTCATTTTCTGGGCATGTTGTGGCCACTCCCTGTCCCTGGGTCATTATAAATCAAGAAAAGTCTACATACGTCAAAGCAGGAATTATTGTAATTTAGTTTCTTACATTTGTATAGAGATAGCATGGTGTACTGGGAAGAGTGTAGGGAATAGCATCTGATACCCTAGGCTCAAGTGTTAGCTCTGGCACTTATTGTCTCCTATTCCATTTTTGGCCAGATACCTCTCCATTGGCCCATCTCTTGAGGTTGCTATGGGCAATAGTGACAGAGTCAATGAGAAAGTAAATCTGCAACTGTACAGTGTTGTCCAAATGTAATTATAAATAGAGAGCATTTCTATTTTTAGAATTTAGAAAAATGTATAAATACAAGGTTCTCAAGGCAAGAATACTGAAGTGGTTTGCCATTCCCTTCTCCAGTGGATCATGCTTTGTTAGAACTCTCCACCACGACCCATCCATCACAGGTGGCCCTACACGGCATGACTCATAGTTTCATTGAGTTAGACAAGGTCAATTTTCATTCCAATCCAAAGAAAGTTCACACTACTGCACAACTGCATTCATCTCACATACTAGCAAAGTAATGCTCAAAATTCTCCAAGCCAGGCTTCAACAGTACATGAACCGTGAACTTCTAGATTTTCAAGCTGGTTTTAGAAAAGGCAGAGAAACAAGAGATCAAATTGCCAACATTCACTGGATCATAGAAAAAGCAAGAGAATTCCAGAAAAACATCTATTTCTACTTTATTGACTACACCAAAGCCTTTGATGTGTGGATCACAACAAACTGTGAAAAATTCTTCAAGAGATGAAAATACCAGACAACCTGACCTGCCTTCTGAGAATCTGTATGCAGGTCAAGAAGCAACAGTTAGAACTGTACATGGAACAACAGACTGGTTCCAAATAGGAAAAGGAGTGCATCAAAGCTGCATATTGTCGCCATGCTTATTTAACTTATATGCAGAGTACATCATGCAAAATGCTGGACTGGATGAAGCATAAGCTGGATCAAGATTGCTGCGAGAAATATCAATAGCCTCAGATATGCAGATGACACCACCCTTATGGCAGAAAGTGAAGAAGAACTAAGGAGCCTCTTGATGAAAGTGAAAGAGGAGAGTGGAAAAGTTGGCTTAAAACCCAACATTCAGAAAACTAAGATCATGGTATCCAGTCCCATCACTTCATGGTAAATAGATGGGAAAACAATGGAAATAGTGACACACTTTATTTTCTTTGGTTCCAAAATCACTGCAGATGGTGACTGCAGCCATGAAATTAAAAGACACTTGCTCCTTGGAAGAAAAGCTATGACCAACCTAGACAGCATACTAAAAAGCAGATATATTACTTTGCCAACAATGGTCTGTCTAGTCAAGGCTATGGTTTTTCCAGTAGTCATGTATGGATGTGAGAGTTGGACCATAAAGAAAGCTTAGCACCAAAGAATTGATGCTTTTGAACTGTGGTGTTGGAAAAGACTCTTGAGAGTCCCTTGGACAGCAAAGAGAGCCGCCCAGTCCATCCTAAAGGAGATCAATCCTGAATATTCATTGGAAGGACTGATGTTGAAGCTGAAACTCCAATACTTTGGCCACCTGATGCAAAGAACTGATTCATTTGAAAAGAGCTGGGAAAGATGAAAGGCAGGAGGAGAAGGGGACAACAGAGGATAAGGTGGTTGGATGGCATCACTGATGGGATGGACAGGAATTTGAGTAGGTTCTGGGAGTTGGTGATGGATAGGAAGCCTGGCGTGCTGCAATCCATGGGGTAGCAAAGAGTTGGACATGACTGAGTGACTGAATGGAACGGATAAATAGAAGTGGTTAGGGCCTAATCATTTAGTTTCAGTTGAGGGCTTTCCTGGTGGCTCAAACTGTAAAGAATCTGCCTGTGGGAGACCTGGGCTCAATACCTGGGCTGGGAAGATCCCCTGGAGAAGGGACTCACCCCAGTATTCTTGCCTGGAGAATTCCATGACAGAGGAGCCTGAGGGGTTACAGTCCATGGGGTCACAAAAGAGTTGAGAGAACTGAGCAGCTTTCAGTTCACTGATAGTAAGCATTCCATTGAAGATACGGTAGAGTAACTGCCATTCAATTTATCTTTATCATGGAATTGGCCCTGGGAATATACATGAACCTCAAAAGTATCTTTGGCTGCATAAAACTAGATTCTACAAAAAACTAAAAAAAAAAATTATGTATGGTCTTACAGATGTTAAAATTCTCACTTGAGCACAGCGATCCAGCAAATAATTCCTTTATTTGAAGGCAATTACCTACCTTGTGGCTGACATGTTTATAAAGAAAACCCAAGCATTTAGTTTCCCTTTGTTTTTGTTTTAGGTTGGTTTTTCCATTGTCTTGCCTTGGGTCTAAAGAAAGCCTGCACATAATAGGAATGGCATGGAGCTATTTTAAAAAATGTGGCTAGAGGGGGGGCTAAAAGCCTAAGAGCTGCCACCGCAGATATAAACAGTATCTACTTTTATGACTTGACTTTAATAACAATGGGACCCACACAACACCTCCCACCCGCTACAGGCAGGGCATTACCACCCTTTGTTCCACTTTCTGCATTTATCCACCCGCCAAAGGTACCTATTGCCACATCTACTTCCCATGCCAGGACCATTTACTTTTCTCCCAGTTTGCAGGTTTGGATACATTTTTGTTCTGGAGATATATCAAAGTCAGTCTCTAGCCTGCGGTCTAGAGTACAGGAGAGTTTAGTCATAGATTGGTCCAACTTCTGAACGACCATATTAAGCTTATGAATTCTGAAATGTTTACGTTAGCTCTAGCATGCCGTTTATTGCAGTTGTTGACACTAACACTGTTTGGTCCAGATGAGAGAACAAGATCAGCAACCGAGATTGTTTTGTGTTGTAAGTTCTACTTGCAGATGTCCTCAAACTAATGAAAGCCAGAGTGTATTTCTTCCCCTGATCACATGATCAGAAAGCCAAGGTTGTTGGAGACATTCAGGAAAGCTTTATTTTTCAAGGTTAACAAATTATTGGGGGAAAATAATATGAGACTTCATAGACATTGCCTGAGAGGATTTATGAGGTAACCTGCTTTCTTGGGTATATTTCAGAGGCCCTTCAAAGCCTTATATGTGGAAAAGAGTGTTGTATTTTAGTAGCATCTGTTTAGCCATTACTTTTTAAACTGCCGTTTTCGGTATGTAAAACAAGCATTGAATTCAAATAATTTTCAATAAGCTAAAAAGCTGCTTCATTTTCACAACAATTTTGGCTCTGTAGACATGGTTTTGGAACATACACTGCTTGGTCTTAGAAATATGCATAGAGAGAACCTTGCTTCGTTTTTCTTTTTGTTTTCATTTGTTTAATATTATACTAATGGACAAGTTGGGCCAACTAAAGAGAGAAAAAGCGGCAAGTTAAGGGAAGGGTGATTTTAATTAGCTAACTCTTTTTAAAACTGCTGAAATCTGCCCCTTGGATTGGCAATGCTTTACCATTAGAACCAGACAGACCCTGAAAAGTTTTTAACTTTTCTTTCTCTTTAGATTTCTTTTAAAAGAATAATCTTTTTTTATAAGGGTTTTCTACGTTGTTCTTGAGAGACAGGTATAGTGTTAGATCTTGAAGAAAAATATGTGAAGATATTTTTATATCTGCATGGGCCTTATTCCATGGTAGAAAAAATAATACAATGGTAACTCTATGCATACAACAAAAACTATTTTCAACTTGTGTACACCATGGAAGCTGTGTGCTTTACAAACATGGTGATAATGGCAGCTAAGGAATTTGGACAACAGTTTGAGGTTTGCTGTAATATTCTTTGAAATGCACTGATCTAAAGATTTTGTTCTAATCTGCTCAGCTTGGATCTTTGAATATTTGAAATCTGAGAATAACCATTTGATTATTTTAAACCATAGTATATTAAAGAATATGCATAGTATTATTAAATAATATACAATAATCTTCTGTTTAGAATCCTATTTGATATATCCAGCATTAAATGTATTAAGCTTTTTCTCTAAAACATTTTACTGTTGTATTTTAATTTTGAACATATATGAGTTTCTCTAGCCTTGTAATAAATATATAGAAAAATAAGTATTCACCTGCTCTGCCAATGTAGCTCTTGTTTTCCAAACTAAATGTCTTCACTGAAGAGAAATTTTATTAATAATGGTGATAGCTAACATTTATTGAATACTTACTAAATGACAGAACAGTGCTAGTCACTTTACATGTGCCCAAGAGTGGATGTTTTTTCCATCCTGTTTCTTCTTTCTGGCAACCCAAATAGTACATTTCCACTCTCGTTTGTAATTAGTGTGGCCATGTGACTTAGTTCTTGCCAAGGGAATGTGAATAACAGTGAGTGTACCACTTCTAGGTCTAGTCCCTAAAATCATCTCACATGAGATACTCTGTGCTCTTTCCTTTTCTTCTGGCTTGATGCAGAGAAGCGTGATAATGTTAGAAGTGATGTGTTGAAAAAGGTATGGTTACAAAATAAAAAAGAGTATGGGTTCCAATATCTCTGTTTGAAGTGGAGCCCCCTAATAATCAAGAATACCCTCTTGGGATGGTACATGTGTGAGAGAGTGAAATTTTTGTGACATGAGAGTCATTATATATTTGGGCATTTATTTGTAACAGCTAACATTAACAGACATATATTATTTAATTCTTTGCTCCTTGAGATTTCAAGGAATATTATTTTATTCATTTTATGAATAAGGAAGCTGGTTCATAGAGATTTTTAAAAGTGATGACTCAATGGAACATAGTTCCTAAACAGTAAAGCGAGAACTTGATCAAAATTCTGTTTGTAGATGCCTCTTTCTTGTGTTACAATTATCAATAAAAAATAAAACAATTTTGTATTCTCCAAATCTTACATTTTGTGCTACATAGTTATATGTCCTTTAGAATTAAAGAGATATTGTTTGCATACTAATATTTCAATAAACTCCTGTATTCACTAAACTTTGTCTTTAGTTTGTAGGTTGTACTCAGCAAAATTTTTGTGATGATGATTGGGGTAGTTTTTTTTATGACAATTAAGATTTATTTAAGTTATATAACACTCATATTTTAAGTTAAAAAAGTTAGAAGAAATTATATCACTAGAGTGTCATTATATGAAGATTCATAATCAACATTGTTAAGTAATATGTATATAGGATGCATTTTTCAAAATGCATACTTTTTTGAGATTAAATTGATTATAAAATCATTAATGGCAAAAACTTTTGTTACTGCTTAATATTTTACCCGTTAGTTTCACTGAGCTATTTCATGGTTTCAATCAGGAAATTTTCATAGTCATTTAAAATCTGATGAGGTCTGTATTTTTAGATCCCTGTGTCTCATTGTCATTCAAGTGACTGTGGACTTTCCCACATCTATCAAGGGATAGCACTGTAACTGCATCATGATGTTTGGATCAATGGAAAAGATGTTTTGAACTGTTGCCATAATATATGCACAATCAAGTTAATAAGCATAGTAAATGGATCATAGGATAATATGGCTTTAAATGTAGAGACTTTGTATGCTTATTAAAGGAAAAAAAAAGAAGACAGAAGAACAAGTATCTGAAGTCTTAGAAGTTAAGCAAGTACGTGTCCAAAGAGAAAAAGCCTACTGGATAGTGGAAAAACTTAAGACATCTAAAAGAAAGCATTCTCAAAGTCCAGAACAAGTAGTGAAGTACATAAAGGCATTGAGGAAGCTGACAATTTGTATAACAAAATGCTTGAAATTCCAGAGGAAATAAACTTTTGCTCTTGTTTTATAAAATAACATATTTATTCATGGTTAAATAACCAAGTATAACATTCCATGCTAAGGACCAAAGTCCTTCATTTTCTTGTTGAAACATTGGAATGGTTTTCCATAATGAGAAAATGAAAACAAAAGCTGCTTCTCAACAGAATGATCAGTTTGTTTCACTGGAGAGTGTTTGGCAGTTTTCTCTTTAACTAAAGGATCCCTGCTAATTCTCAGCATTACCTATTACTCTTGACCTCATCTCTCTAGGAGAAGAGTCTAGTTTTGGGGCCAAACCTCCTAGAGGAACACCAGGGCCTCCTCTTTTTGCATAGAAAGTTCCATTTGTTCTGGCAACACAAGGCTTTCTGGTTCAAAGAGAAGAGTCTTATAAGACTTCTTGGACACCAAATAACTCTTACAAAACAACATTTTGATGAATTAAGTGTAAATGAATCAGAAACATATGGATTAAATTTCCTTTGAAATATGCATGCCTTTTCTAAATTAAGGGGGGAAAGGTTTGGCAAAATGTATTTTGCTGAACCCAAAACACTAGGATAAATCTCAGTGTTTTCCTGGACCCCCAAATTATGCTGGAGTCTCTTTTATTTTAAAATTAATTCATGTTTAGGTTTAATACAGTTTATTTTTAAAAAATTGAAAATGGCTTTACTTCAACCTCTAATTTTTTCTCTGGATTTGTGTTTTCTTCTGTTCTTGATAAAACTTCTGACACTTAGAAGCATGCATCCAACTTTATGTTCACATGTCATCAAACTTTTAAAAGAAGAAATGCATTTTGCTTCTCTGTCAATAATTGTGCAATCTTAATTTTGCATCTTATTTAAATTTAAAATTTCTATGTAAGTTGTTTAGAATTTTCCCCCATGCTGTGGTCACTTGGAAAAGACACAAACTAGAAAGGTTTTTGAATTAAAGAGACATCAGGCTCCTATTTTACAGATAAATGTAGTGACACCTAGTGAGGAAATTTGTGTGGTGAAGATGGTTTTGTATCTGTTCTGCTGCTTTGAAGAGTATGCCCACTCTTTTTCCACCTTCTTCATTGTGCCATGGAGATAGAGGAAGAAATGAGTTTAAGAGGTTTTTTCCTAACTTTCAGTGTCCTTGTTCCATCTCTGACTTAATCGACCTCTCTGGGTGAGCTTACACCAAGAAGGG
The DNA here is from genome assembly GCA_006408695.1 of Aepyceros melampus. Classification (NCBI taxonomy): domain Eukaryota; kingdom Metazoa; phylum Chordata; class Mammalia; order Artiodactyla; family Bovidae; genus Aepyceros; species Aepyceros melampus. The sequence goes on along the minus strand of SJXQ01006704.1, from coordinate 66,131 downwards.
GCAGAAGAATAAACACTTACTGAATTAGCTCAGCTGTGTGCATTGGCACCCAGACCCTACTATTCTTTTATCTGAGATTGCAGGCCATTTGACTTTCTCAGTCTGCTTTAGATACTCAGTTCTTTTCTCACTAAACTATAAGCACGCAAGTCTTCTTTATTTTCTCACTTATACCAAACTTCCTCCCTCAGGGTCCTTGTCCATGCTATTCTCTGAGCTTGGAATGCTCCCTACTTTCCATCTCCCAGCCACTCCCAAGGCTAATCCAACTCAGCTTTCAAGGCACATTTCAAATATCACCAGTCTAGAGAGGTCTTTCCTGAACAGCTTATCTTGAGTATGTTCCTTTCTCTTTTTTTTTTTTTAATTCCTTTAAAGCATTTACAATCAATCACAGTCCATAATTACTTTAGTTTTGTGTTGATTTCCCTGCTATTTCTGCCAAAAAGGCAAGGACTGTGTTTGCCTTGTTTATGATTTTTCATCTCAGTACCTTGATTTTTCATCTCAATACCTACACACAGAAGGTATTGCATAAGTGTTGTTGAATGAGTAAATGAAAGCATGAGGCTTTAGATGATCTGTGTCTTCTTCTTTAGAGTTGTGACATGCAATTTCTTTAGCAAATTACTACAGAAAGAGATAGAAAAGATAGCAGATAGAATAGATTATGTGGATTTGCTGGGACTTTGTTAGTTTGTGTTCGTCATCCTGGTTTAATTATTCATAGTAGTCACTTTCACTTTCAGCAGTGGTCAGGTTGGGGCAATTAATTACATGATCATTTGAGTTATCTAGTATTTTGGACAAATATATAATGATATATTCTCTGATGTTGGGAAAGAGAGAAGACAGGAGGAGAAGGGGATGACAGAGGACAAGATGGTTGTGTGACATCACCAACTCTATGGACATGAGTTTGAGCAAGCTCTGGGAGATGGTGAAGGGCAGGGAAGCCTGGCGTGCTGCAGTCCATGGAGTTGCAAAGAGTTGGACATGACTGAGTGACTGAACAACAACATATAATGATATGTGTTCATCAATATGGTACCATACAGAGTCCTTTTCTCAGCTCTAAAAATCCTCTATGCTCTATCTACTCATCCCTACCCTACAACCCCTAGCAATTACTAATCTTTTTCCTATTTCCATAGTTTTGCCTCTTTTCAGAATGTCATATATTTGGAATCATGCAGTATGTTTCTTATCCACTCTGACAATCTCTTTCAGTTGGTGCATTTAGACCACTGATCTGTAAGGTGATTACTGATGTAGCTGGATAAGTATTTACCAGATTAGTTACTATTTTCTGATTGTTCCCTTTGCTCTATTTTAGCCTTCCATTCTTTTTCTGTCTTTTGTGATTTTAATTGAACATTTTATATGATTCCATTTTCTCTCCTTTCTCACATATCAGTTATACTCTTTTTTTTTAAATTTTAATTGTTGCCCTAGTTTGCAATATCAAATTCCAACATTCCTGCTGTGTCTGATTCTGACACTTGCTCTCTCTTTTCAGATTGTGATTTTGCCTTTTGGTATGCCTTGTGATTTTTCTTGACAGCCAGACATGATGTGTCAGGTAAAAGGAACAGTTGTAAGGGCTTTATTAATGTGATAGTGAGTGTGAGGAGAGGGCAAGTGTTCTATAGTCCTCTGATGAGGTCTCAGTATCTTTGAGGCCTACGTCTCTGTACTGTGAACTTTACGAGTGTTTCTCAGTTCTTTTCTCCTCCATTGAGTGATACAGGATGAAAGAATGGGCGGAGTTGGGCATTTCTCTTCTCCCACTCGGCCTAGTAGAAGCTGGAATAGGGTATTTCCCTGCTCTTAGTGGCTGCGCGGGCACAGGAGGGGCGAGAGGAGCTACTCCACATTAAAGGTCAGGAGGGTTGACCTCATCCAAGGTAAGGAGCAGCAGCTGCGCTTTGCTGGAGCAGCCATGAAGAGATACCCCACATCCAAGGTAAGAGAAACCCAAGTGTGATGGTAGGTGTTGCAAGAGGGCATCAGAGGGCAGACACCCTGAAACCATACTCACAGAAAACTAGTCAATCTAATCACACTAGGACCACAGCCTTGTCTAACTCAATGAAACTAAGCCATGCCTGAGGGGCAACTCAAGATGGGCAGGTCATGGTGGAGAGGTCTGACAGAATGTGGCCCACTGGAGAAGGGAATGGCAGGCCACTTCAGTATTCTTGCCTTGAGAACCCCATGAACAGTATAAAAGGTAAAATGATAGCATACTGAAACAGGAACTCGCCAGGTCGGTAGGTGCCCAATATGCTACTGGAGATCAGTGGAGAAATAACTCCAGAAAGAATGAAGGGATGGAGCCAAAGCAAAAAAAAAAAAAAAAAAACACCCAGTTTGGATGTGACTGGTGGCAGAAGCAAGGTCCAATGCTGTAAAGAGCAATATTGCATAGGAACCTGGAATGTTAGGTCCATGAATCAAGGCAAATTGGAGGTGCCCAAACAAGAGATGGCAAAAGTGAACATTAATATTTTAGGAATCAGTGAACTAAAATGGACTGGAATGGGTGAATTTAACTCAGATGAACATTATATCTACAACTGTGGGCAGGAATCTCTTAGAAGAAATGGAGTAGCCATCATGGTCAACAAAAGAGTCTCAAATGCAGTACTTGGATGCAATCTCAAAAATGACAGAATGATCTCTGTTCATTTCCAAGGCAAAACGTTCAATATCACAGTGATCCAAGCCTATGCCCCAACCAGTAATGCTGAAGAAGCTGAAGTTGAAGGGTACAATGAAGACCTACAAGACTCTTTAGAACTAACACCCAAAAAAGATATCCTTTAGATTATAGGGGACTGGAATGCAAAAGTAGGAAGTCAAGAAACACCTGGGGTAACAGGCAAATTTGGCCTTGGAGTATGGAATGAAGCAGGGCAAAGGCTAATAGAGTTTTGCCAAGAGAATACACTGGTCATAGCAAACACTCTCTTCCAACAACACAAGAGAAGATTCTACACATGAACATCACCAGATAGTCAACACCAAAATCAGATTGATTATATTCTTTGCAGCCAAAGATGGAGAAGCTCTATACAGTCAGCAAAACCAAGACCAGGAGCTGACTGTGGCTCAGATCATGAACTCTTTATTGCCAAATTCAGACTGAAATTGAAGAAAGTAGGGAAAAACACTAGACCATTCCGGTATGACCTAAAAATCCCTTATGATTATACAGTGGAAATGAGAAATAGATTTAAGGGCCTAGTCTGATAGAGTACCTGATGAACTATGGACAGAGGTTCGTGACATTGTACAGGAGACAAGGATCAAGACCATCTCCATGGAAAAGAATGCAAAAAAGTAAAATGGCTGTTTGAGGAGGCCTTACAAATAGCTGTGAAAAGAAGAGAAGCGAAAAGCAAAGGAGAAAAGGAAAGATATAAGCATCTGAATGCAGAGTTCCAAAGAATAGCAAGAAGAGATAAGAAAGCCTTCCTCAGTGATCAATGCAAAGAAATAGAGGAAAAGAACAGAATGGGAAAGACTAGAGATCTCTTCAAGAAAATTAGAGATACCAAGGGAACATTTCATGCAAAGATGGGCTCAATAAAGGACAGAAATGGTAGGGACCTAACAGAAGCAGAAGATATTAAGAAGAGGTGGCAAGAATACACAGAAGAACTGTACAAAAAAGAGCTTCACAACCAAGATAATCATGATGGTGTGATCACTCACCTAGAGCCAGACATGCTGGAATGTGAAGTTAAGTGGGCCTTAGGAAGCATTGCTACAAACAAAGCTAGTGGAGGTGTTGGAATTCCAGTGGAGCTATTTCAAATCCTGAAAGATGGTGCTGTGAAAGTGCTACACTCAATATGCCAGCAAATCTGGAAAACTCAGCAGTGGCCATAGGACTGGAGAAGGTCAGTTTTCATTTCAATCTCAAAGAAAGGCAATGCCAAAGAATCCTCAAACTACCGCAGAATTGCACTCATCTCACATGCTAGTAAAGTAATGCTCAAAATTCTCCAAGCCAGGCTTCAGCAATATGTGAACGGTGAAGTTTCAGATGTTCAAGCTGGTTTTAGAAAAGGCAGAGGAACCAGAGATCAAATTGCCAACATCCGCTGGATCATTGAAAAAGCAGGAGAGTTCCAGAAAAACATCTATTCCTGCTTTATTGACTGTGCCAAAGCCTTTGACTGTGTGGATCACAATCAACTGTGGAAAATTCTGAGAGAGATGGGAATACCAAACCACCTGACCTGCCTCTTGAGAAACCTATATGCAGGCCAGGAAGTAACAGTTAGAACTGGACATGGAACAACAGATTGGTTCCAAATAGAAAAAGGAGTATGTTAAGGCTGCATATTGTCACCCCGCCTATTTAACTTATATGAAGAGTACATCATGAGAAAGGCTGGGCTGGAAGAAGCACAAGCTGGAATCAAGATTGCCAGGAGAAATATCAATAACCTCAGATATGCAGATGACACCACCCTTATGGCAGAAAGTGAAGAGGAACTAAAAAGCCTCTTGATGTAAGTGAAAGAGGAGAGTGAAAAAATTGGCTTAAAGTTCATCATTCAGAAAACTAAGATCATGGCATCCGGTCCCATTACTTCATGGGAAATAGATGGGGAAACAGTGGCAGACTTTGTTTTTTTTTTGGCTCCAAAATCATTGCAGATGGTGACTGCAGCCATGAAATTAAAAGATGCTTACTCCTTGGAAGGAAAGTTATGACCAACCTAGATAGCATATTAAAATGCAGAGATATTACCTTGCCAACAAAGATCCATCTAGTCAAGGCTATGGTTTTTCCAGTAGTCATGTATGGATGTGAGAGTTGGACTATGAAGAAAGCTGAGTGCTGAAGAATTGATACTTTTGAACTGTGGTATTGGAGAAGACTCTTGAGAGTCCCTTGGACTGCAAGGAGATCCAACCAGTCCATCCTAAAATAGATCAGCCCTGGGTGTTCATTGGAAGGAATGATGCTGAGTCTGAAACTCCAATACTTTGGCCACCTCATGTGAAGAGCTGACTCATTGGAAAAGACCCTGATGCTGGGAGGGATTGGGGGCAGGAGGAGAAGGGGACGACCTAGGATAAGATGGATGGATGGCATCACTGTCTCGATGCACATGAGTTTTGGTGAACTCTGGGAGTTGGTGATGGACAAGGAGGCCTGCCGTTCTGCCATTCATGGGGTGGCAGAGAGCCGGACACCACTGAGTGACTGAACTGAACTGAACTGAGGTCCATTAGGCTCTAATACCCAGCTGTGGTTAATTTGGCTTTGGTTAACTGGTTTCCCCTGTGGGCAGGCCTTATTAAAGAGAACAGAGTGCTCTTACATATTTGAGGAATAGTTCTTTCTTCCCCTGCTGGAAGCACAAGGGGATTTTTCCTCTGATATTAATCCTTTCTGTGGGAACACAGTTGATCTTTTGGAAGTGAATCTCACAATATTATGTCTGCCTTCCTATGATTGGGTCTCCCTGAAGTTCTGAACTCTCAGAGTTGTCCATGCTGAGCCTCTGTAATTTGTGAACTACAGTTCAGATTTTGCTTCTGCTTACAAATCTCTGCTCTCATAAGTTGTGACTCCCTGTATTTTCTGTCTCTCTGATATTGTGGGCAGTTGATTCGCTGTGTGTCATCACCTGTATTATAAATTCAAGAAGACTTGTTGATTTTTCAGTTTGTTTAGCTTTTTAGTTGTTGTTAGGATGAAGTGGTTTCCAGTGTTCTTACACCGAGAATGTTTGTGTAGCACTTTGTGAAGGATAGGCATTTGCTTTTTATTTTATTTTTAATATAAATTTATTTATTTTAATTGGAGGTTAATTACTTTACAATATTGTATTGGTTTTGTCATACATCAACATGAATCCACCAAAGGTATACACGTGTTCACCATCCTGAACCCCCCTCCCTCCTCCTTCCCCATACCATCCCTCTGGGTTGTCCCAGTGTACCAGCTCCAAGCATCCAGTATCATACATCGAAACTGGATTTGTGATTTGTTTTTAAAAAAACAGAATAGGAAGCAGATACTGAGATGAAGCTAGGAGAATAAAANAAAGGTATACACGTGTTCACCATCCTGAACCCCCCTCCCTCCTCCTTCCCCATACCATCCCTCTGGGTTGTCCCAGTGTACCAGCTCCAAGCATCCAGTATCATACATCGAAACTGGATTTGTGATTTGTTTTTAAAAAAACAGAATAGGAAGCAGATACTGAGATGAAGCTAGGAGAATAAAAGATGTATTTTTCACTATGAAAGAAGAGGAGTAAAAATAGGATTGGGCAATGGGAACTCTCGGAATGTGAGGTATATCTGACACAGTCTCTGACAGCCTTATGGGATTTGGGGAGCAAGGCTTGCCCCTCAGCTTTTGTTAATGGTATGAGGTTAGAGCTGATCTTTACTTTACATATGGACAGTGAATTGTTTCAGCACTATTTGTTGAACACCATTTGTTGAAACCCTGGCTTCTGGTGGTTCAGTAACCTCCACCTGGCCTTAACTGTAGGAACCCCATCATCTCCATTGCTATCCATGAGATATTGTTGCATCTTTTGTCAACACGTGATCTGTAGAGGAGAGCCACTATAAACTTAATAATTATGTGCTGTGGGCTAAGTTGCTTTAGTTGTGTCCATCTCTTTGTGACACTATGGACTATAGTTCATCAAGCTCCCCTGTCCATGGGATTCTCCAGGCAATATACTGGAGTAGGTTGCCATTTCTTCCTCCAGGGGATCTTCCCCATCCAAGGATCAAACCTGCAGCTCCTGTGCTCCTGCATTGCAGGCAGATTCTTTACCACTTGAGCCACCGGGGAAGACCTCTTAATAATTATGGTGCCCCTCTAATCAGCATGTTCCTGATGACTTTGGTGAATGTTGTGCCCTTTGGGTCTTCTCATGACAGAATCCTCAGGTAGGTCACCAAACTGAATATAATATAACCATGGCCAATATGCCTGGCCCTCTAAGCCTTTTATTCCTTTCCTATACCATCTGCTATGGCAGTTCAGACATTTTAACCTTGTTCAACATGAGTTTGTTTCTCCAGGCTCCTGGAAGCCACCCTTACTCTAATTTACGCTACCTCCTAGTGCCCTTTCTAGAACATTATACCTATGACCTGAGACAGTGTCCTTACATTAATTAACAGTCAATATATCAGGCCTATGGTCTAATTTTCTTGGTCAAGCCCTCTCAAAACCCAGTCAAAGGTATTATTTCAGTCCCTGCTAGTACATGCTGACTTACTCTTACACATCTTTTTGGATATAGTCCCCTTTTCTCTCTTATCAGGTCCAGTTTTCCCAGGACTTAATCCTATTTGTTGGTGCCTTGACTTAAGAAGAGGCGAGGAAAGATCCTCTGTTAGTAGGGTAGGGGCATCTTCAGGTTATTCTTACTTTAGGGAAGTGCTAAATCTTAATAGAGAGGACTAAGATGTCGCTGCATATTCTGGGCGTGAGTCAAGGTCCTAGGTTTTCCCAACCAGGGTCCTCATTTAGGCATAACTGTTCTAGCTCACCTGAGCATTTAAAATTCTTTGAAACCTGTTGTTGTTGTTCAATCACTAAGTCATGTCCCACTCTTTGTGACCCCATGGACTGTAGCATGCGAGGGGCCCCTGTCCTTCACTATTTCCCTGAGTTTGCTCAAATTTATGTCCATTGAGTCTGTGAGGCTAACCACCTCTTCCACTGTCATTCCCTTCTCCTTTTGCCTTCAATCTCTCGCAGCATCTGAGTCTTTTCCAATGACTCAGCTCTTTGCATTCATGTGGCCAAAGTACTGGAGCTTCAGCTTCAACAACAGTCCTTTCAGTGAATGTTGAGGGTTGATTTCCTTTAGGATTGATTTTAGGCTTTATCTCCTTGCTGTCCAAGAGACTCTCAAGAGTCTTTTCCAGCACCACGATTCAAAGGCATCAATTCTTCGGTGCTCAGCCTTATTTACGGTCCAATTCTCAAGTCTGTACATCACTACTAGAAAAGCTATAGCTTCAAGTATAGGGACCTTTGTCAGCAAAGTAATATCTCTGCTTTTTAATATGCTGTCTAGGTTGGTCATAGCTTTCTTTCCAAGGAGCAAGCATCTTTAATTTCACAGCTGCAGTCACCATCTGCAGTGATTATGGAGCCCAAGAAAATTATTACTGTTAAATAAATTTTTTTTATTAAAGTATAGTTGATTTATAATGTATCAGTCTGGTATACAGCAAAATGATTCAGTTACATATGTGTTTATACATGTGTGTGTATATATATTCTTTTTCATATTCTTTTCTACTATGGTTATTGCTTTATTATAGGATATTGGATATAGTTCCTTGTTTCTTATCTAATTTATATATAGTAATTTGTATCTGCTAATCCTAAACTTCTAATTTATCCCTTTCCCACCTCCTTTCATGTTTAGTAATCATAAGCTTGCTTTCTATGGGTAGCTCTTCCTATAAAGTCCTGGTTGGTCCTTTAGCTTTTCCTGTTTTGCCACTTCAGAAAAAAAGGAATAAAGACCTTTGTAAGCTGCCAAAGAGGACTTATGGCCTTCCCATTCTCTTTTCAATCACTTGTTAATTGTTTTCAGCTTGTCATAACCTCTTATGAGGTCAGTGTAATTTAATAACTACTAGTCATTTTTATTGACTTATGTGCATCTTGTCCCTATACTCTTTAAACCTCTGAATAATATCACATTGGCAGAAAGGCTCTTCACAGAGTATATCCTCCCCCACAAGTACAATTTTCCAAGTTTTATCCATTGGGCCAATGTTTCAAGTTGGGATTACCCATGCCATGTGTATCACCTGGGATGGGCTCTTATTGCTGTCCAGTTAGTAAGTTATCTAGTCCCAAAGGCTCATTTTACTGACTTCTTTCTTGGACCACTAACTGTTTACTATGTAACTTAGATTCTCTGAGAAAGAGATGATGAGTCAGAGTTAGGATGCAAAATGTATACTGGGGATTAACACCTATGAAAGGAAAAGGGAGGAAAATAGCATTGGGCAGGGCAAATAGGATTGCAGTGCAAACTTGATGGTTTCTTACCCCAGTGAAACCTAAACCAAAAAATGCCAGTTTTAGAGGAGTCCTGTGTTGTGTATTATTCACACTTTTTTTCTCAATGCCACCTTGAGAAGCACATGACCTGGGTGCAAAAGCTGAGGCAGATATAAAGGAATGGACACTCTTAGACTGGCAGCTAACTATATTCTTTGGTACTGGATAAAGTGTTCCTTCTTGAAAAGGTGTGTGAGTAGCACATTGCCATGCCTCTATGAGATGTCTTGGTGGTCTATCTCTCTATGGAACACAGTTTCATCTTGGACTCTTGAAATTTGAATTCTACTAATTGCCAGGAAAAGCAATTTAGTAATGGAAAAGCATAATTATTGGTGAACATTAGCATAAACTAGCAATATTTAATAATTGCACAAGTATAGGTACAACTAGATACATTATCCTTACACTAAACTACTAATTTCTATTCAAATGTCACAGCTGAAAGAAAATAATCTTTAGCTCAACTTTGGAACTTAATGAGTTAAGAATCCTAGGTTTATCTGTGACTTCTAAAGATTTCAGCAGTTGTATGTTTTTCAGTAGTGGTGTGTTTTACTCAGCTTTGTCTTTTCCTCTCTTAAATGCTAGGGTAATTCTCTGTGTTTTATACCAGTACTTTTCTTTTTTGGCTTTGCAGAGAGAAATTACAATTGCTAGGTAATGATTGTGAGGTTTGGTCATATTCCATGTTATCTCACCAGGGACCTTCCAGAAGAGTGTAGGAAGATGGAAATTCTCTCTTATCTCAACTAGGAGCCTGAAGGAGACTTCCTCCTGACCATTCTTTCAGCAGACATTCCTGAACATTTCATATTCTTCAGTTCAGTTCAGCTGCTCAGTCATGTATGACTCTTTGCAACCCCATAGACTGTAGCACACGTCTTCCCTATCCATCACCAACTCCCCTAGCTTGCTCAAACTCATGTCCATTAGGTTGGTGATGCCATCCAACCATCTGATCCTCTGTCATCCTCTTCTCCTCCTGCCTTCAATCTTTCCCATCATCAGGGTCTTTTTCAATGAATCAGTTCTTCACATCAAGTGGCAAAGTATTGGTGCTTCAGCATCAGTCCTCCAATGAATATTCAGGATTGGTTTCCTTTAGGATTGACTGTTTGGATTTTCTTGTAGTCCAAGGGACTCTCAAGAGTCTTTGTGGTGATTTTGGAGTCCAAGAAAATAGTCTTTCATGTTTCCACTGTTTCCCTATCTATTTGCCATAAAGGGATGGGACTGGATACAATGATCTTAGTTTTTTGAATGTTGCCTTCCTAGGTTTTGAGCAAAGTGTCAATTGTTCAGTCGTGTCTGGCTCTTTGTGACCCCATGGACTGTAACCTCCTGGCCTCCTCTGTCTGTGGAATTTTCCAGGCAAGGATACTGGTGTGGATTGCCATTCTCTTCTCCAGGGGTCTTCCAGACTCAGGGATTGAACCTGGGTCCCCTACATCATAGGCAGATTTTTACCATCTGAGCCACCTTTCCCCTTTTAATGAAAGAGATTTTAAAATGCTAATTTATATTTAATATATAATTTAATAGAATGTTAAGTTTTGCAACTTTCATTTTCTTACACATTTACTTTTAAAGCAATTAAGTCCTCTTTATGAAAAAAAAAAGAGTTTAAAGACTTTTAATCAGCATTTAGATTTTTGTATTTCTTTTATTAAAACTTATGATTTTAGAACCTTTGACTTAATGACATCCTTGTGACCAGAAAAGAACTGTATGAGGAAAGTGGAAGAATTCTGGGTTTGGGAAGTGGTTAGAAAGAAGAATGAAAATAAAAATGAATTATAGCATTTTGCTTTTCTCTTTGTACATGGATATTTTCTAAGACAATAAAAAATAATGACTTTATAGCCACAGACAGAGTTTGGTATCAAGTTGATAATCATAAATACAGACAGGAATTTTAAAATGGGAATTGATTATATTAAAGGAACTCGATAGTGGATGCATGTATGTGATAATCATTTCTACCTTTAAACCTGCATTTTAGAACTTATCAGAAGGTATTTATTATAACATTGAATTAGGTCCTTGCAACTGCTATATTCTTTTATTTCCAATAAATTTCATCCATTTCAAAACAATATTCAAAAGCCTTACTCTTAAATTGCTTTTAAAATAATTAGGAACAAAATTATTTTTCATGAAACCCTACTAAAAAAAACTGATGTATATCTTTGTCTCACAGATAAGAAAAAGAATATGTTGAGTAGTGTACCAAATAATTTATAGGAGAATTAGGATTGATAATAATTTCCTAGTTTCTGTTTTAATTATGCTGCCTTTTAGAATTCTCATTTATACTCATTAATTTTTTTCCAATTCTACTTAAATTCTACTGTGACAGATATATTTAATTACTTAACATAATTTAAAGGGCTTCCCTGGTAGCTCAGCTGGTAAAGAATCTGCCTACAATGTGGGAGACCCAGGTTGAATCCCTGGGTTGAGAAGATCCCCTGGAGAAAGGAGTAGCTATTCACTCCAGTACTCTGGCCTGGAGAATTCCTGGGTGGCAAAGAGTTGGACAAGACTGGAGTGACTTTCACTTTCACATAATTAAAGGGTAAGATAGAAGTTATTAACTAGTGATAGCTTGCTAGAGAAATACATACTTCTGTTTTTAAAAATGTCCTTTTTGATCTATTTAGACTCTGTGTAAAAATAACAAATAAAGGTATTTAAATTTTAACCCTAACCATAATATAACCATTAATATGATGTTATTGAAAATGTACTTTAATGGGCTATTCTATCCTGTAAATATTGACCTTTAGATTTGTAAAACATGTTACCTCCTATGCTTAAAGCAAGTGATCTAAATTATGGAATTCTATCTACTAGACGTTAAAGAAAAGGGAAAAGCTCTGAGAGATTCTGGGGAATTAATAGCTTTCATTGTTATGGGAATATTCTATTTATCAAGAAAAACTATCATGCTCTTAGCATCCTAACAATTACCTTAATGCCGGATTCCTCAAAGCAACTGTGGAGACCGCTGTTTTTGAAGTTTGTGGGAACACAATCTTCTAGGATATGAAAAAAAGTTTTTTTTTTTTTTTAATCTTTGTATTCTTTTCAGAGATAGTATGCCATGGTAACTTATTTCTAGAGAGCCCTCGATTAATATTTGAATAAATGGATTATTAGTGATCAGTTTCTCTCTCCACATTTTTCTAGAGTTTAAAGACGAAAACACAGATAACTCAAACACCTCTGGTTTATAGATGTTTTTATAGGTATAGGATAATTTCCTTATCCTTTTTATTAACAGGAAATGCAGGATTTGGGGCAAGATAGTAGAGCCTTCTTTTTGTTAGAACTTTTTTTTAAATTTTGCTTTTCTTGCCAGGATCTATGGGGTACTTCACAAGTTGTCATTTTACCATTAAATCAGAAATGAAGATGCATATTTTACTTGAAGATGTTAATATCTAAAATTTAAGTGGGTGGTATGAGTATTTCTGATGCCCAATTTATAGTTGAACTCTAAATCACACAATTAATAGCGTTTCAAATTGGTGGCTAAGAGTCTTATTAATTCTATGTAATAGTTATCTCTGGGGTTACTGAATTTCTAGGAGAAATGAATACAATGTGTAAAAGAATGGAACATATAGAGTTTAGTCTGTCTATTTAAATAGTTCTAAAATTTGGAAATTAAGCCTATTTGAATATAAACCATCTTCAAATAATCATTTAAAAAAAAGCCTGTTTTCCTTGTTTAGCATTTAATAATGAATAAGACTGTCACAAACAGCAAATTTATTTGTGATGATGTTGCTGCCAAGAAAGGTTTTTAATGACTACAGTGAAAGTATTTTTTGAAATCATTTTGTTTTTCAATGAAACACAAATGTGGTTTTGTACAAATTATCACTGTCTAATAAAACAAAAATATTCAACTTTTAATTTATGAAGTAGTAATTAATAAACTTTTACTACCTCAGATGTACAAAAAAATAGAAAATCAAAGGTTTATAAGATCCTGAAATAAAAAGAATTTTAGATGGCTAGTAGTTTGTGTGACATATGTCTAATATTTTATTTATTTATTTTACTGGATGGCATCACGGACTCAATGGACGTGAGTCTGAGTGAACTCTGGGAGTTGGTGATGGACAGGGAGGCCTGGCGCGTTGTGATTCATGGGGTTGTGAAGAGTTGGACACAACTGAGCGACTGAACTGAGCTGAACTGAACTGATTATAGATGAATGGATAAAGAAACTATACATGTAAAATTCAGTACCCCAAATATGTAAAGAACTCCTGCGATTCAACAGCACAAAAGCCCCCAAACAAAAATACAATCTGATTAAAATATGGGGGAAGACCTGAATAGACATTTTTCCAATGAAAACATACAAAGGGCCAAATAATACAGGAAAAGTTGGTCAGTCATTTAAAAAGGAAATCCTGCTGGTTTTGACAGCATGGATGGACCTTGAAGGCATTACAGTAAGTGAAATGAATCAGATAGAGAAAAACAAATACTAAATTATCTCACATTTGGAAATGCAAATAAAAACAAAAAAGCCAGACTCAGAGAGAACAGCATGTTGGTTGCCAGAAGTGGGGGATGGGTAGTGGGAGAAAGGTGTCAAAAGATACAAATTTCCAGTTCTAAATATGTTCTGAGGATGTATTACACAGTATAGTGACTATATTTAACAATATCATTGTATATTGGAAAATCGCTGAGAGAGTAGATCTTAGAAGTTCTCATTACAAGGAAAAAAATTTGTGAGGTGATGTTAACTAAACTTAATGTGGTAATCATTTTGCAGTATATAAATATATCAGACTCTTACTAATAATATAAAATATAATATGATACTTAACATATTACATGTTATATATCTAATTTTATCTAAACAATGTCAAATAAAATGAATGCAATGTTATGTGTTAAGAATAAATAGAATGTTGGACAAGAGGTTGGAATTGGCCTTCATTCTGTAGCTAATTTCTCTGTTGCTGTCTGTTCCCTGTTTCTGTCTATTGTCTTTTTCTTTTTTCTTTTTGCCCTTAAGACATAAATTTGGTTTGTGTAAACCCTAACCCCAAGTGAAGTCACAAATCTGACTTAGAATCCTAGCATGTCACTTATGAAAATTTATTGACTTCCTCCCTTACTATTGCTTATTTTTTTCTGGAGGTTAAGTTCTTTAGAAAATGTGTATCAAAAAGATTTCTAATATAATTTACTCTAGGATATTACTTACAACACTACTTTCATATCTAATTATCTTGAGAGTAGGAAGAAGAAGGGGCTTCCCATGTAGCTCAGTTGGTAAAGAATCTGCCTGCAGTGCAGGAGACCTGGGTTCTATCCCTGGGTCGGGAAGATTCCCTGGAGAAGGAAGTGGCAATCCACTCCCGTATCCTTGCCTGGAAAAATCCCATGGACAGAAGAGCCTGGTGGGCTGCAGTCCACGGGGTCGCAGAGTTGTGCACGACTGGGTGACTAACACTTAGGATGAAGAAACTTCCATATAAATAGAGCTTGTCATGTTGGTTGAATGAAATCTTTGTAGTTAAGTGGGATTATCTATTAAAGACCAAATTTTTCTTGCATTTTCTTTTCTTTTTTAAGAGATTCTTACAGTAGCTCCTTAGAGTGTAACTTTAATTTCCTCTTTGCCCTGACTTGGTGGCTTGATTTACATAATTCATAATTTTGATTCATATATAAGTCATTTGCTTTTTCCCTAAATCCAGAGAACTTCCAAATGCAAAGATAGTGCCTGTGAGCATGCATGTGCTGACACCTAAAAGCAAATAGGAATTAATAATACATACAGGAAAAGCATGTTTAATTTACAGAGTTAGCCCTGCATTTGTAAGGTTGTGTGCCTGCTGACATTCCCTCTACTAATTTTTAATGAGATGGTGAGAAGCTTGGAAACTGTATCAAACTCCTTAGGACAGAAGGGCAAAAATAAAATGGGCTGGGATCAATTTAGAATATTCTGTATTCTCAACAGGCTTTCCTGGACATACTGTATGAAAGGAATATAGAATACATGTTAAAGAAGAAAACTGCATAGTAAATGTGTTTCACATGACTGGATTTGTGTGATTCCTTTTTTATTAGAAACAGGTATTTATAATACTGAGTCTGTGCAGTCACTAAAGCTTAATGTTTTAAAATATAGATAGTTGTAGATACATGAAGATAAAAGTGTTATTTTATTTTTCTTTAATAGTCTTTTGGGGGCTTTTTTAAAAAAGCTTCAGTTTGAAGAGCTACTTAAAATAGATCTCTAAAAAATAACAAGGAATAAAATAAAAAACCAAAAAAATTGCATTATATCCTGGAAAATCACCTGAATATTCTCATCTGGGGAATTTTTTTATAAAAATATATGTGTTTACATTGATATGTACTATAGAAATATAATTTTCTAAATAAAATAAAATAAAAAATATACATATATGTATACAATGTTATTTTGATATTAAACCATAAAGATATTATACAGAGAAGAAGTTATTAAGTAAGGTATTTTTTATTTGCAATTGCACTGAATGGTTTTCATACCTTTCACTGAATAAGGCTACCAAATGGTTAAATAAATACTTTAAGGTGATTAAAATGATAGATCTCAAGTATTTTATAGATCTAGTGTTATTTAAGCAACAAGAAGTAAGTTTTTCAAGTCAAAGTCTATAATATTCTCTTAACAAATCTCTCATTTTACAACACCTTTGATGTCCAAAATATTTTTCATTTCCTCTGAAAGAATCAATTTCTGTGTATCTTTGTTGCTTCTGAGCTCTATAATGATCTTTTAAATACAGGAAATACTTTTGCCCTGATTTGGAGGATGGGAGTAGAACAATAGTTACTTATTTCATGCTCAGAAAGTTGGAACAAGGGCTTTTGTAAGTCTCAGGTGTTATCACTTTTCTGCTGCCTCACTCACCATGGGGCAGCAGGCAGAGGAACACACTCCCTTGCCCTGGATCCTCTTCTAGCTTTGCTGACTCCTGGGTCAGGGTGTTCAGCACTGTGAAGCGTGACAGCTTTGGAGACTCAAGGTTCCTGTCTATCCTTTTGTTTCCAGCCAGATCTGCTCAGGGATTCCGCACCATGGATTGGGAATTTAAGCTTGGTCTTGTCTCCCCACTTTACACATCTTACCTGCTTCATTGCCACCCTGTGGACCTCAAGCAACAGAAGTAAACATCTCACACTGTTTAACCATCCTGTGTTTAAAGCTTAGTCATTCTGCTTTTCTGGTTGACCCCTAACTGATCCAATCATAATCATCATCAGAAAGAGTAAAAGAGAAAATAACACTGATAAAATGGAACCTAACATCATAGAAAGAAATGAATAGCTATAAACTATTTTTAAATATTTTAAATTTACAAGAATCTTTATTCCTTGGCATTTAAATGTTCCAGACAACTTAAAGGCACTTATAATTAAGCCACTGCTTCCTACCTCTAGATTTATCTGTGATTCTCTACCTGGAGTTCTAGAGATTCTATTCCCACTTTGTTGGCTGGAATTCTATTGGGTTCTATAAAGTGCAAGCACTAAGGGATACTGAATGTCAAGAGAAAGAAGGATTTGCTTTTTCCCGTTTGCTTGCTGTTCTGCCAGCGTTGCCCTAGTGATGGTTCACTGCTTTGGCAACAGCAGGCAGCTACAGTAGCCAGCTTGTTCCATAATCCTAGAATCAGTTTACCAAAACCTTTCATAAAAGCCAGCCAGCCAGCTCTTTCCTTCCGTGGAAGTATCAGCTCTCTTTCAACAAAACATTCCTCTTAGCTTTTGAGGCACTAAAAAAGAAAAAATTCCCTCCTTAGAATTCTGAGTATCCTTTCTTTAGTCCTTCCGAGTTCTTTAAATTCTCCCTCAAACTGTTTTGTTTCTTCTCTGAATCCTAGCCATGGTAGCTATTTCTTGTCAGTTGAATGTTTATTTTTTTCATTATTCCAACATTTGTTTAATGAAGTCCCTGTATTTAAATTGTCTCTGTTGAAAATAGTGCTTTTTAAATTCTGGCTAGGATGCAAGTGGTGCAAGACAAATACAAATTCTTTTTAAAAAGTATTTGGTATAGGAACATCATTTACTACTTTATGAAATACTGTATCAAAAGCTAAAACTTATTATTTGGATTTTATATGCAACACAGAAAAACTGTGTGACTTTTATTTAGGTAGTTAACACAAAGCCACAATACTGAGTTGAAGTAGTTCAGAGTATTTTTGCATCATTGTACATGACTATAGAATAAACAACTTAATATTTTATTACTGATTTTCCTTTCCAGATTTTACTGTAGTAATCCATTTATGTGTCAATTTTTGGTTTAACACATTATTCATTTTTGTAATTTCTCAGTTATTCTTTGTTTCATTAACATGAACATATTAGTGGAATATATTAGAATGGGATATTTACTTGTATTCCACAATAACTGAATAATTGTTTAATTGGAAAGTTTTCTTTGAGTTTACTTTTATGCTCAAATAAGTAAATTATCATTTAAAACATTTTAAGTAAGAGTTACATCAAAATCATCAGCATTTTAAAACAATTAACTACTGAAATCATCGTTCAAAGGCCCAAATAATTTCACTGCCCTTTAAAATTATATAGTAGATGAATATTTACCTTGTTTGAACCAGTTGCTATATCTGTAGTTGCTATTTCTAACAGATTTTTGTGTGTGTGTGTGAACAGACCATATTTTAACACTTTATCAAAGTGTTATTTTATGGATGGTTGCATTTGCACTTTGTAGTAAATAATATATTGGATTATAGAGATATGAAATGCCACCTCTCTGATGTGTTTGAAATAGACAGTGAGTAAAATAAATGAATTTTATTCTGAATTTCATATATATAGATGTATATATAATGTCATTGAGTTTTCACTTGCTGGAAAAGGATAAGAGCCCCTTCAGGAAGTGTGTGTGTGAGAGTGTATAAGAAAGCAAGAAGGAAACAAGTGAGCTGCAGAATACTATGGAAGTAAAATTGTGGCATTCAGAAATGAAGGGAAAATGTCAATTTACCTCGGGCCCTGAAAAACAATCTTTTAAAAGCTCAGACATGCCCATTTTAAAAAGCAGTGATCTTTAAATGGGTTGGACTATTAATAATATATGTATACTTCCTTCTGGTTCTTTTTTCTATTTTTGGAATTATTTTGGGGGTTTGCATTTCTAAAAAGTACAAATAAAATCCTTTTAATTATGAGTCTTATTTCCTGGATTATGAACATGCCTAAAGAACAAAAACAGCATCACAAAGGAAGTCTTGATGTCTTAAAGATGAAAGGTCAATTTTTAAAGGGCCTTCAGAATGAAAAATAAAAATTTTATAGAAAAGTCAGAACATGACAACAACCTAGTTGTGCCTGGATTAGTTAGCAGTGTGGAATATTTAAAATTCAACTTGCCGCCAGTTTGTTTGTTTGTTTGTTTGTTTTCCTTTTAAGTCAGTCAATCTTTCTCTCCCATCATGTGTGCACACATGTGTACAGGGAAACAATGTCTTCTGACAGCTTTAGCATTATGTGAGCCTTATCTCTTAGAATGACATATTAAGAGACTTTTACCACTAACTTTAATATGTCAACTTTCAGAGAGAGACTGATTGGCTCTGTTTGGCTCAAATCATCTTCCTTTTAACCAATCACTGTAAACTGCAGAAACAGGCACTCTGATTGTGTAAGTCTGGACTATGAGTTTAACATGAAATCATATGTCCTCTGTCTATATATTTATTAACTTTTATAAAGGTAGAAAGACACCTGTGATTTATATCACCCAGAGATGTACAGGCATATCTCAGAGATGTTGCAGGCTTGGTTCCTGACAGCCACAATAAGTTCATTGCAGTAGAATCATATGAATTTTTTTATTTTCAAGTGCATACAAAAATTATGTTTACACTGTAGTCTATTAGCTGAGAAAAGGGGAAGCAAAAGGCGAAGGAGAAAAGGAAAGATTATCTATCTGAATGCAGAGTTCCCAAGAATAGCAAGAAGAGATAAGAAAGCCTTCCTCAGTGATCAATTCAAAGAAATAGAGGAAAACAACAGAATGAGAAGACTAGAGATCTCTTCAAGAAAATGAGAGATACCAAGGGAACATTTCTTGCAAAGATGAGCACAATAAAGGACAGAAACAGTATGGACCAGACAGGAGCAGAAGATATTAGAAGAGGTGGCAAGAATACACAGAAGAACTGTACAGAAAAAGATCATAATGACCTAGATAATCACGGTGGTATGATAACTCACCTAGCCAGACAACCTGGAGTGTGAAGTCAAGTGGGTCTTAGGCAGCATCACTACAAACAAAGCTCGTGGAGGTGATGGAATTCTAGCAGAGCTATTTCAAATCTTAAAAGACAATGCTATTAAAGCATTGCACTCAATCTGTCAGCAAATTTAAAAAGCTCAGCAGTAGCCAAAGGACTGAAAAAGGTCAGTTTTCATTCCAATTCCAAAGACAGGCAATGCCAAAGAATGTCCAAGCTACCATATAAATATACTCATCTCACACACTAGCAAAGCAATGCTCAAAATTCTCCAAGCTAGGCTTTGACAGTACATGAAGTGAGAACTTCCAGATGTTCAAGTTGGATTTAGAAAAGATAGAGAAACCAGAGGTCAAACTGCCAATGACCACTGGATCATAGAAAAAGCAAGAGAATTCCATAAAAATATCTACTTCTGCTTTATTGACTATAACAAAATCTTTGACTGTGTGGATCACAACAAATTGTGGAAAATTCTTCAAGAAATGGGAATATCAGACCACCCCACCTGCCTCCTGAGAAACCTGTATGTAGATCAAGAAGCAACAGTTAGAACCAGACATGGACCAATGGACTGGTTCCAAATTGGGAAGGGAGTACTTCAAGGCTGTATATTGTCACTCTGTTTATGAGGGCTTCCCTGGTAGCTCAGCTGGTAAAGGATCCACCTGCAATGTGGGAGATCTGGGTTCGATCCCTTGGTTGGGAAGATCCCCTGGAGAAGGGAACAGCTACCCACTCCAGTATTCTTGCCTGGAGAATTATATGGACAGAGGAGCCTGGCAGGCTACAGTCCATGAGGTTGTAATGAGTTGGACATGACTGAGTGACTTTCACTTCACTTCATGTAGAGTACATCATGTGAAATGTGAGGCTGGATGAAGCACAAGCTGGAATCAAGATTGTCAGGAGAACTATCATAACCTCAGATATGCAGATGACGCCACCCTTATGGCAGAAAGTGAAGAACTAAAAAGCCTCTTGATGAACGTGAAAGAGGAGAGTGTAAAAGCTAGCTTAAAACTCAACATTAAAAAAACTAAGATCATGGCATCCAGTCCAATCACTTCATGGCAAATAGATGGGGGAAAAATGGAACCAGTGACAGAATTTATTTACGGGGGCTCCAAAATCAGTGCAGATGGTGACTGCAGCCATGAAATTAAAAGATGCTTCCTCCTTGGAAGAAAAGCTATGACAAACCTGGACAGCATATTAATAAGCAGAGACATTACTTTGCCAACAAAGGTCCATCTAGTCAAAGCTACGGTTTTTCCAGTAGTCATGTATGGATGTGAGAGTTGGACCATAAAGAAGGCTGAGTGCCAAAGAATTGATGCTTTCAAACTGTGGTGTTGGAGAAGACTCTTGAGAGTCCCTCAAACTGCAAAGAGATCAAACCAGTCAATCCTACAGGAAATCAGTCCTGAATATTCATTGGAAGGACTGACGCTGATGCTCCAATACTTTGGCCACCTGATACGAAGAACCAACTCATTAGAAAAGACCCTGATGCTAGGAAAGATTGAAGGTGGGAGGAGAAGGAGATGGCAGAGGATAAAATGGTTGCATAGCATCACCAACTCAATGGACATGAGTTTGAGCAAGCTCTGGGAGATGATGAAGGATGAGGAAGACTGGTGTGCTGCAGTCCATGGGGGTGCAAAGAGTTGAACACGTCTGAGCAGCTGCACAGCAACAACAATGTAGCCTATTAGGTGTGCAACATTCTGCCTAAAAATATATACACACCTTAATTAAAAATTATGCTTTTGGAAAAATGGCTTCCATAGATTCAAGTTCCACAAACCTTCAATTTATGAAGTATCAGCTAAGTGTAGTATCAGCTAAGTGAAGTAATATAAAGCACAATAAAATAAGGTATACCTGCACTATAATAATTTCATATTACCCTAAAAGAGTAACAAAGAGAAACAAAAATCTGAACTAGTTGGCTTTTGTATTAATAAATGGAGAAGTCATTTATTTCATTTAATATGATTTGTCAAAGTTCAATTGCTTTTTTCCCCAAGTTTTTAGCTCTCAAATAACAGAATTACTAGCCCTGTGAGTAAAGGTTAATTCTTTTTAATATTACCATTTATAGTAATTAAGATGATATTTTATGATTTTATAAAAAGTACATGAACTGATCAAATATATCTGTTTCATATCTGTTATTCCATTTTGTGAATGTACTTGAAAACTAGTCTGCTGTGCCTTTAACATGGCTTAGCTAATCATTACTGGAACACATAGTTCAGAACTTTACATAATCTAGATTTTCTTCTTCATAAATTATTCATTTGGAAATATTTCACAAGAGGAAAAGCTGAACTCCTAAATATCTTTTAATAGGCAGTTGAAATCCTGTCAATGATTTTTTAATCAATGAAGTAAAAAATATTTAAAACTGTTTTTATAGCACACAATATGAACCACTGATTTATTTCTAAACATTACCGACTTTATCATTCATTTTAATGGCGTTATACTTAATCGCCTTATTTAGACTATAAACTTTGTAAAGGTGTACATGTTTGCTAAGCACTGACCATCGTAGGGTATAACATATATGGATGATTCACTGGCCCTTCGGGTACTGAATGTGCTGTAGAAGAGCCACGTGTGTACCTCCATTTCACCATCCCTGGTCTACTCCATGATGAGATGTCATCTATCAGACCCTGCAAGTATTCAGGAAAATCATTCTATTTGTTTCCATAAGAGATACCTATGATTCAGAAGGAAATCAACAGCTTAATTTTAATAATTTAAGCACGGACTTAGTTGCTCTGGGGCGTGCAGGATCATCCCAGAACAGGGAGTGAACCCATGTCTTCTGCATTGGCAGGCAGATTCTTCATCACTGAGTCACCAGGGAAGCCCCAAACCACCTATTTTTAATAAGCTCTGCCAAAAATATTCATGGAATATATAGACAACAATGCTTTCTTTGCACAGTTACTTTGGGGGATTTTATCCCCAAGAATACTGAACATTCATTAAAGAATATTTCTATAAGGAATTTAAAACAATCATATCCCAAATTGGTGATTTTATGTTTCCCAACTTTCAAAATTGTATTCTGTGTATTTAAAATGGTATTAAAGTTAAGAAAGATACATAACATTTGATAAGGTGCCCAGATAAAGAGAACACAATAGGCTATTTGGTTATATATTTTTTGCACCGCATCCCTTTTGTCCCAAATATGACTTTTGCTTCCACTGCTCGAGATTTACCCCAAATCAGTACATAACAAAAAGATTCCTCTTTACAAATGTTAAATCCTAGTTTATTTTCTTCTGAATCCACTAGCCCCACAGCTTTTCCTTTCTCAACATCAATGACAGGGCTGTGAAACAAACAGTTGTCCCTCCATTACTTATTTATTTTTTGTCATTATGTTCTACAGACCGTCACTTGCTCTTATAAATTCAGGTTGAACTGAACAGGCTGAAGAAGTTCAGTTCAGGGTCAAGCTCTCTGAAATAGCATGAAATTGTGCATTGCTGGAAATAGAGGGTTTAATCTTTGTGCCAAGGGTCATAAAACAGAATCATCTGGTCTTTCAATCATTACTCTTCCGCAGCAGCTAGTTCCTAGACTATTTGTAACTTTCTCTGATTGAAAAAAAAAAATAAATGAAAACTGTCATTTGGTTAAAAAGAGCAAGGGAAAAGTGCTATAACCTACCTACTACTTGGACTTGATTTACTGAAGTTCTGCTTCACTGACATATTCAATAAATTGCAATTAGTCTTCACAGACTTAATATTCAAAAACCCATGGTTACTGGAGTATGCTTTGTAATATTCAGTCATGCAAACCAGGGCAATATATTGATGCACATGTGGTACATATTTTAGTGACATTATTTCTATTTGATTTGATGTTCTCGCTGCACAGCGATATTTCAGCAGTTCTAAAAATGTCCTCCTTTGTAGTTCACAACATAAAAAATCACTTTTTCAACATCAGGAGAAAGTAATAGAATTATGCTTGAAGATAAGGGAATATCATGAAGCTAAATTATAGAAGAATAGTTTTTAAAAGTTTTTTGGATGGTATCAAGTAAATAATTTATTCATTTAACAAACATTTTTGAGGTAGTGGTTATAATTTCCTGTATGAATGGAAATCATACTTCATTAATTGCATTTTTGATATAAGTAAGAAAAAATACAAATATAGAAAAAATACAGAAAGAATTAGTCTAGGTAGTAATAAGATTGTTAGTTACATATCAGTTGACATTTTCCTGAATTTCCCTTATGATAAAAGCTAGAATATTATTGTGAGTGTTATACTGTATTTTATAATTTTGGCCATTTTAAGGTATATCTGTTGGAGAAATAATCATTTTAGGATTTATCCTTAATTAAAAAAATCACGACTGTATGTGAAACGCTCACACATGTGCACACACATACACACACATACACACACGTGCACAAAGAATGATAAAGTCTCAATCACTCGATGTTCTATTTCTGCCCTGAGCTACAAATGTATCTCTTTATTTATTTTTTTTTATAGAAGCCCATAGAATAGGAATATTTATGACTTTCTGTGTCTGAGGAAACATGCTGGATTTCTGCCTATCCTTCTGATATATATATGTTCTTTTAATTGTGCACAGAAAATAAAATCAATCAGGCATGATTTACTTGAACATATCTTTTTTTTGTTTTTTTTTTGGCTGTAAGTCACTAAAAACCCATATTCTCTCCTTTATCTCCAAGTGTGAATTCCTAATCACCAGTTTTTACTAAAGATAGAGCCAATGGAATGCTATTTGTTTGAAGATTATTAGACAAACATTAGACAACAGACCATTAGACAAACAGGGAATTTAAATGGACTATAATTTGCTTTCAGGTGTATGTACCCACTCTGGGAAAATGTATTTATTGAATAATCAAAGTTAATTCTTCAAAAGATGTTCAGAAGCTCTGTGATCTATGAGTAAATTGACTACAAACTGAAAAAAAAAGAGTAAAAATACCTGAAAATTAAAAAAAAAAAACTTTCTAAAATGATGAGTTGGGCATATTTTAACTAGATTCTTAAGACATGTATTTTTATTTTAATAAATTGCAAAATCATGTTTATTTTTAGTAAATATATTTTTTCTATACATTCTTTTTTTACATAAACAATTGAGGATTTCAAATTACTATTTTATCTAGATTAAACTTTAAGTCTAAAATCTTTAAATGCTTCATAATTATCAATGAAAAACCTTTTTCTTGATATATAAGTATACTCAATCTTTGGAAATATGTAAAACTGCAGAAAATCATGTATTTACTTCACAATATTTGACTTGTACTAAGCATACCATGAAATTAAAAGACCCTTACTCCTTGGAAAAAATGTTATGACCAACCTAGATAGCATATTCAAAAGCAGAGACATTACTTTGCCAACTAAGGTCCGTCTAGTCAAGGCTATGGTTTTTCCAGTAGTCATGTATGGATGTAAGAGTTGGACTGTGAAGAAGGCTGAGGGCCGAAGAATTGATGCTTTTGAACTGTGGTGTTGGTGAAGACTCTTGAGAGTCCCTTGGACTGCAAGGAGATCCAACCAGTCCATTCTGAAGGAGGTCAGTCCTGGGTGTTCTTTGGAAGGAATGATACTAAAGCTGAAACTCCAGTACTTTGGCCACCTCATGCGAAGAGTTGACTCATTGGAAAAGACCCTGATGCTATGAGGGATTGAGGGCAGGAGGAGAAGGGGACTACTGAGGAGGATGAGATGGCTGGATGGTGTCACCGACTCCATGGGCGTGGGTCTGGGTGAACTCCGGGAGTTGGTGATGGACAGGGAGGCCTGGCGTGCTGCGATTCATGGGGTCGCAAAGAGTCAGACACCACTGAGCAACTGAACTGAACTGAACTGAAGCATACCTTAGGAAAACTTCTGTTTTCCTTCTTGAGTGTGGTATTTTTCTACTTTCTTTTAGTAGTAACATTTTAAAATATATAGTTTCAAAAATATTTCAAAAATATAGTTGAATGAGTGATGTGCTGAAATTTAATACATAGTAGTTGTTTGAAATTAATCATAGATGTATTTTGTAGAGACACTTAATATTGAAAACATTTTTACTTATTCAGACATTTCCAAATATACAAGCTGAATGTTTTCATGAGGGATGAGTAATAATATAACATTTTTTTAAATGGCTGCTAATATTTCAACCTCACAGTCTTCGTTGTGAAAAGTAACGAGAAAGATTGTTTTATATTCATAGGATCTCTGCAGCAAACTTAGGGTGACACAAATTTTATGTCTAGAAGGCAGATTTGACTGTTTAAACAGTAATTTGAAATAGCATTCACCAGCTTTGTGAAACATTTCTGCGCCCTTTATAATTTTCCCCCTTGACCTCTATGCCTTTTTAGGGTCTCAATCTGTGAATTATAGTTTGAAATATTTCATAGTAGGTTATTTGTCTCAAAATTTAATAAGATGATTTTGCTTTACCCCTCTTTTCAACTTACTTAGATGGCACACTTTTATAAAAGTAAAAAGATTGTTTTCTAGGCTAGTCAGAGATGCTGTTGTCTTGTAAAAGTTCACTTTTATTTTTTTAACCTGTCTCTAAACATTTCTTTATATTTAATTCAGTGGTGTAGACATTTACAAATGCTAATAGTCTAATAGTGCTATTGATTCCTTTAAAATTCAGAAGAATGTGCCTTTCATCAAATCATAAAATTGCAAGTGAATGGTTTTACATCATACCAATTAGATTGTCCTACTTTCTGCCTAGTTATGACTTTATAAATCAACAGTGCACATATTCAAGGAAGACTTTCTCTACTGTGTGAACGTGTGAGTAGTTTAAAAGAGGTACTTGTTTAAAATATTTTTCTGTAGCATTTCCTTTGGTTAGTCTCCTGATTTTTAACTATGCTCCTTTTAATTCAAAATCCGTTCTCATTTACTTCTTATAACATTCATCTTTATCAAAGAATATTTTTATAAAGAGTTTCTAAAATAATAAAGATAACTGAATTTTTAAAAAAGGAGTAAGGTGCATAAGATGCTCCCCATGTCCAGACTTAAAGATATCTCATCATATCATGTGTGTCTAAATCTTAGACGTTTGATTTAATAACATTATTATATTTGTACACATACATATATAAGTTTTGGAGAAGGAAATGGCAACCCATTACAGTATTCTTGCCTGTGAAATGCCATGGACAGAGGACAGAGAAGCCTGGTGGGCTATAGTGCATGGGTTTGCAAGAGTCAGACACAACTTAATGACTAAACCACATATAAGTTTATGTGTATATATATTATAGTACATAACAAATATACAATTATAAAAGAAAACTAATGTTAGCATTACTTTTACAAAAATGTGGAAAAAATTATAAAGGAGATGGAAAATAAGTTTTCAAATTATAGAATTTAAAAGTGGTGTTTAATTGGTGCTTTCTAAATGTTGCTTCTCTTAAATTCCCTTTAAAATTGGTAGCAATGTACAGAAGCACAAAAACCCAATACCTTGAAGAGAAAACTGCATCATTATAAATATTAGAAATATTTAGGACTAGTATAATTGATGAATCTGTTTTGTTTTACTGGGTGCCTTTTCTGTATTAGGAGGTGTGCTGGTGCAGGGGCTCTGAGGAGGAGTAACCATTCATCCAGCCCTCAAGATTTCTACACTAACAAAATACAATTAAAGTGGATAAGTGCTCTTTTTCATGAAACTAAATTTGATTATGTCTGACTGTCTGGGGATATTATTCCCCTGGAGAGATGACAGTTCATAAATTAAAACTCTGTTTTCTACTTAAATGATTGCATGCAATCACATAGTTATGACTTCCACATTAGTCCACTATGACAATGAAAAGAGAATTTTACAATTTGGTGAGAGGAATCTTCTGTGACAAATTGAGGTCCAAATCAGTGAATTTTTTCTTTCTGTAATTTTCCTATAATTGCCAACATTCATCTTGCACTGAGTATTAATGAACACTAACTTTTTATGTAGTTTAAATTGGACAAAAATAATCTATTATAGGTTGCTTGCTCAGTGTGATGAACATTTATTTTCTGTTCAAATGCTATACGCAACTATTTGCATCAATTTTGCTTTTAATGAGAATCCTTGGAGCTAAGATTTAAATATTTTCGAACTAAATAAGTTGAAGAGTTTGATGATTAAATTAGAAAATTTTAATTTCTTCCTGCAGACAATGTGCAAATCTTTTAACTATTTCAGATTGTTCTGTGTTAATCCAAACAGAGTAATACCAAAGCCTAGCTGCCTTGGTCTCAATGTATGTATTTACCCCTTCTGGGACGCCCTTACTGAGCCCGCACTACAGATTTGGATATTCCTTGTAGATTCCCCTCTGATGCCTCATGCTGCTGTTTTTCAGTTCTTGTTATTTATTTTATGCTTCTTTATGGACAAGCAATGCACACGTCTTATTCGTATTTTGATCTCTTGTGCCTAGGAATGAGAAATTGATCATTAATGTTGCAAAATTATGTTTTGTTTTTGTTCACAAGCTTTAACAGCTGTTTCATTGAATTATGAGACTCTCTTGATTACTGTTTTGAGAGGAATAGCTTAATTTGAAAATTAATTTCTATTTTAAATATTCTAATATTTGTAATATTGTTTCACCTAATTATGTCTAATGAACTTGATATATTATTAGGATTTGCATATTTAAATAGTCCATAAAGATACATGACAAAGACATGGAGGGGACTTCTTTGGTGGTCCAGTAGCTAAGACAACATGTTCCCAATGCAGGGGGCCCAGGTTTAATTTCTGGTCAAGGAACTAGGTCCCACATGCCACAACTAAAACCTAGCACAACCAAATAAATAAATAGGTATTTTTTAAAAAGACATGGATGATGAAACAGAATTATTTCAGAAATGTATTTCAGGAATCCAATTTTAATACTTTTGTGAATTATTTGTATTCAAAAACATGAACATTGATAGTTACTGCTCCATTACAGTGGTCCCTAAAACGTCAGCAGTGGCAAACGGTTATTCATAATTGTCAAGCCAAAGACCAAATCCTGTATGGAAAACTATTCGAGAGATTAACATGTAAGTTAGTTATGTTAAGTTAGTCTTAATTTTCAAGAAAATAAAACTCAGTAAAAAGATGTTAGGTATGTGAGAAATGAACAAGTTGACTGGTTCAAGGAAGCAAAGGTGGGAGGAAGGACATATCTGCTTACAATGGAATTTTAAGAATTAGAAACATTCACCCAACATACAATGTTTTGCCTGAAAGAGAAATATATTCCATGTATCAAAGAGAAATCACACAAGTTATCAAGTCGTATCACATCTTTAAAAATTGGGAAATGTAACTGCCAAGATCTTTCTCTTATAATCCCCCAGCCTCTGTCAAAGACACACCCTGCTTCCTATTGCGAATTGGCAGCCAGATTGCCCAAGTTTGAGGTCACATGCCAATGCTTTCTCTGTGAATTTAAACTGTCTACACTCAACTTTCCTCTCTGTAAAATAAAAATTGTAATAATTTATCTATATTGTTGATTTTTGGTGAGTACTAGGTGAATTTATTCAAGTAACGTTCTTAAAAGAATGCCTGGCAGGTAGAAAATTCATTGTAAGTGTTTAGTACTCTCCCTCACTGGCAGGACCATTGTTTAAACTGGTAGAATCTTTAGTATACATATGGCACACACATACACAAAAGATTACCAGTTGCATTTTGAATGTCTAAGATGACATGTTCTTTCCTGTCTTTTTACTACTAATAATGAACCTTTATAACTTGTTGAGGGACTAAATTCCTCTTTCAAAATATTTTCAGTTCAGTTCAGTTCAGTTGGGCTTCCCTGTGGCTCAGAGGTTAAAGCATCTGCCTTCAATGCGGGAGACCCGGGTTCAATCCCTGGGTCAGGAAGATCCCCTGGAGAAGGAAATGGTAACCCACTCCAGTACTCTTGCCTGGAGAATCCCATGGACGGAGAAGCCTGGTAGGCTGCAGTCCATGGGGTCACAAAGAGTCGGACACAACTGAGCGACTTCACTCACTCAGTTCAGTCACTCAGTTGTGTCCAACTCTTTGTGGCCCCATGGATGCAGCACGCCAGGCCTCCCTGTCCGCCACCAACTCCTGGACTTCACTCAAACTCATGTCCATTGAGTTGGTGATGCCATCCAGCCATCTCATCCTCTGTCGTCCCCTTCTCTCGCTTTCAATCTTTCCCAGCATCAGGATCTTTTCAAATGAGTCAGTTCTTCTCATCAGGTGGCCAGAGTATTGGAGTTTCAGCTTCAGCATCAGACCTTCTAATGAATATTCAGGACTGATTTCCCATTTTAGTTCATTTTATATTGAAGTACTTGTGTATGTGTCTCAGTCACTCAGTTTGTGTCTGACTCTTTGTAGTCCCATAGACTATAGTCTGTCAGGTCCTCTGTCCATGAAACTTTCAGCCAAGAATGCTGGAGTGGGTTGCCATTTGCTACTCCAGGGGATCTTTCTGACCCAGGGATTGAACACACATCGCCTGCGTATACTGCACTGGCAGGCAGAGTCTTTTCCACTGTGTTACGTGGGAAGCCCTTAGTGAAGTGTACTTGATATATTATGTCTCACATGTACAGCTACTAATACTACTACTAAGTCGCTTCAGTTGTGTCCAACTCTATGAGACCCCATAGACGGCAGTCCACCAGGCTCCCCCATCCCTGGGATTCTCCAGGCAAGAACACTGGAGTGGGTTGCCATTTCCTTCTCCAATGCATGAAAGTGAAAAGTGAAAGTGAAGTCACTCAGTCGTGTCCGACTCTTAGCAACCATGGACTGCAGCCTACCAGGCTCCTCCGTCCATGGGATTTCCCAGGCAAGAGTCCTGGCGTGGGGTGCCATCGCCTTCTCCGCACATGTACAGCAAATACACATATATACGTAGATACATACACATATATATAGTTGTGTGATATATAACTTGTGTGATGTCTCTTTGATACATGCAATATATTTCTCTTTCAGGCAAAAGATTGTATGTTGAGTGTTTCTAATCTTTAAAATTACGTTGTAAGCAGATGTGTCCTTCCTCCCACTTTTGCCTCCCTTGAACCAGTCAACTTGTTCATTCTCACATCCATATATATATATATATATATATACACACACACACACATACATACATATTCTTTTCAGATTCTTCTCCACTATAAAGTTATTACAATATATTGAATATAGTTCCCTGTCCTATACAGTATGTCCTTGTTGTTTATCTATTTTATATACGGTAATTTAATACAAAATTCCTAATTTATCCTTCCCCTCCCCTTTGGTAACCATAAATTTGTTTTATATGTCTGAATCTATTTTTTTAAATAAATAAGTTCATTTGTATCACTTTTTTAGATTCTGCATATAAATGATATCATATATTTCTTTCTCTTACTTCACTTAACATCTTAACCTCTAGATCCATCTATTTTGCTACAAATGGCATTATTTCAGTCTGTTTATGGCTGAGTAATACTCCATTGTGTTTGTGTGTGTGTGTCTGTGTATGGATGCTTAGGTTGCTTCCATGTCTTTGCTTTTGTGAATAGTATTGCTGTAAATATTGGAGTACATGTATCTTTTTTAATTAGAATTTTTGTTTTTACCAGATATGTGCCCAGGATAGGGATTACTGGATCCTATAAAGACATTTTGATGATGACTATTCTGAAAGATGTGAGATATCTTGTTATTTTGATTTATGTTTCTCTGATGATTAGAGATGTTAAACATCTTTTCATGTGCCTATTGGCCACCTGTATGTCTTTTTGGAAAAACTTCTGTTGAGGTGTTCTGCCCATTTCTTTTGCCATGTACTTTCAGCTCTTTTGTTTTTATAATTGAAGTATAGTTGACTCACAATGTTGTGTTAATTTTTGCTATACAGCAAAGTGATTCTGATATATATGTACACATTTTTAAACTTTGTTTTCCATTATGGTTTATCACAGGATATTGAATATAGTTCCCTGTGTGATACAGTAGGACCTTGTGCATGATTCATTCTATATAGAATAGTTTTCATCTGCTTAGCCTAAACTCCCTCTCCATTCCATCTCCAACCTCCACTCCTGTGGCAACCACAGATCTACTCTTTATGCTGTGAGTCTGTCTCATAGATAGATTCCACACATAAATGAAATCATATGGTGTTTTTCAATCTTTTTCTGAGTGAATTCACTTAGTATGATAATCCCTAGTTGCGTCTATGTTGCTGCAACTGACATTATTTCATTCTTTTTTGTGGTTGAGTAATATTCCATTGTATATATGTACTACACATTCTTTATCCATTGATCTGTCAGTGGACACTGATTGTTTTCATATCTTGATTATTGTGAATAGTACTGCTGTGAATATAGGGGTACATGTATCTTTTTGAATTGTTATTTTGTCTGGTTATATGCCCAGGCATACAAGCTCAGGAGTGGGATTGCTTGATTATATGGTATTTCTGTTTTTAGTTTTCTGAGGAAGCTTCATACTGTTACATTTATATATAAATTTGAAATTTTTCTGGTTTTGGTCTGTGAAAAATGCCATTTGCTGATTCTTCTTCAAATAGTGAATAATTTCTAAACTCAAAATTTTTTAGTTTTAGTATGAATTTATGTCAAGTTTGAGATACAGTCAGATTCTGTTTAATGTCTGAAGTTCATTCATTAAGTGCTGCTTTACTTGCCAGCAGAATAGCAGTATTTTCACATATTTGAATTGTTCAATGACTAAGATAACAAGACTCCAAATGAAAACTTTCCCATTTACTGAAACAAACAAAAATGACCTCCTCCAAATATTATACAATAGAATCACCAATGGCACAAGCACAATGCCAGAACCACATTCACTTTCCTACTGCACATAAGCATGACCTTTCACAACTATGTAGTAATTATAAAAATATAGCAGTACAAGGTCAAATGACAGGCTGATGGAGTTACTTTGAGTTGAGCCCATCTGCTGGGTACTTTAATTGTTCTAAGATATATCCTTAGATACTTAAATCATATCTTAAGTAACTTTTGTTCTCAGCAAACCATAAGAGAGAAAAAAATAATCCAAGTTGTTTATAAGGGAAGGCGAGGGAGAGAGGGAATATGTCATACTACCTTGGAGCTAATTCTTTGCATTCAGATTTTTAAAAAGTGTACACACACACAGGCCTGGATCACCAGAATAGCCTTCTCTATTCTTGACCACTATGTTCTCTTCACCCTGATTGACCAATTGTTATGATTTAATATATTCATCCCCTCCCCGCCTTTCTTCTCCCAATTTTTTGGGATTTAGTTGCATACTTAATAACTACTCTTTCTTAAATAGTCCATCATTTGTTTTTAAGAACTAGGACATCCTCTTACATAGTCACAATACAATCATCATGCTTTGAGAATTTGACACTGAAAGAATACTGTAATCCAGTATATAGTCCATATTTAAATTTCCCCAGTTTTCTCATAGCTGGTTCTTTTCTTCTCTTGGATTTAATCAAGGAAAAATCTCTGCATTTGATTTTCCTGTTCTCAAATATATTTCCATATGACAGCCACAGTAATATTTTTTAAAAGCTTCAAATGCATTATGGCATCTCTTTGAATCTTTTCATTGAGCTTAGAATGAAATACAAATCTCTTATTTGTTAGCTCTCCAGTTCCATCACATTTGTTATCCACCTCAAATTATTTTTCAGTGATAATGAATTAATTTATTTTTCCAGAAATCACCATGCTGTCTGTTATATCAATAGCTTTGTGAATAATGTTCCTCCTATCAAAGTATTCTACTTTAATTTCTCTTTTCACTTAGATAACTCATCCACGTTCTGATGCTACAACTAAGACATCATTGCCAGTGAAATGAGTTTGGTGTTCCACTATGTGCTCAGGTAGCCCCCTAGAGTTACAGCTAATGAGCATTTATCCCATCCTTTGGAGTCATCTATTTACTAACCAGAAATAGTCTCTTTAAGTCTTTTGAAGAAAGGAAACTGATACCTTGTTCACCACTGTATACCTCAAGTCTACTGAGTATTTTTCCCACAGTTATTTCAATGAGCGAACATAAACACACAAAAAAAATCGTAACTCCTACTGAAAACCCTAGGCTAAATCTGGATGAAATTATAACTGAGTAATCTGTAGGAGCCTAGGTTATTTTCAAACTAGAAACAGATCTGAAAAATTAAGTTGTTACTGTTTTGTGGGGTCCAAAAATATTTTCACAAATTATCCCCTTTTAGTTACTAAGTATACTTGTGCTTTATTGTTACACTGTAACCATGACATTGTTCATGCACATACTGTAACACTTATTTTAACACAGAGAACTATAGAAGTTTGTCTGAACTTCAGGATTTGAGACAAAGCCAAATCTTCACCTCTTAGAGATCTGAACTCAGATCTGGTAATTAAATTTTAGATTTAAAACTTGTTACCAAAGTAGAAGATTCTCAGGAAAATGTGACTGTTATTAAGTTAAAAAAAAGAAAAAAAAATTTCATATGGGTAGATAAAAATAATGACTACAAGAAGACAATTGATTGGGTCTTTAAGAGGCAAATTTTAACACACAACTCTAAATTCAGTTAAACTAAGACATATTCTCTTAAAGGAATACCTCTAACTTTTTTTTTTTTTAATTTTGAGGAATATTTAGTGTCTAGGTTTAGGTAATAGGAGCTTTTATTTTTAAAAGCAAACAACTAGTTACCTTATAAGTTCATATTATTCCTGATTTTTAATCTATGCTCAATATGCAACAGGTTAGTTTTTCAAATATTTAGCAGAAGAATGAAAATAATCTGCTAGTTTTGGAAACTATTGACTCAACATTTTTTCTTTGTATGTAAATATTAAAAAAAAATCCATTCTATAGATTTTGGTTGCCATCATCTGAAATTTTATTTAAAATTGAATTAGGGCTTCCCTGGTGAGCCAATGGCTAAGAATCTAATCTACCTTGCAATGCAGGGGACACTGGTTCGATACCTTATCTAGGAAAATCCTACATGCTCTGAGGAAACCAAGCCGGTGCACCACAACTACTTGAACTTGCACTCTGGAGCTTACCAGCCACGACTACTGAGACCACGTGCAGCAACTTCTGAAGCCCGCCTGCCCTGGAGCCTTGACTCCTGCAACAAGAGACTCCACCGCAATGCGATGCCACAAACAGCAAAGAGCCAGCCCAGCCAAAAAATAAATTAAATGGAATTAGTAGTATGGTAATTATCTAACTAAAAATGTAATAAATTAGTAATGGTGTACATGATGTATGTATTTATTGCTTGTGTAATTTTATTTTTTGATTATTCTATTTGTGATTGTACACCTAGTATTGCTACGAGCGAAATGACACAAAGACAGATGCACAAACAGAACAAACACACACACAACTCCAGCCGGAGGAACAAAAGACCACGCCAGCGGTCCGTGCTTTATTTTTATATATTGCCCTTCCGCATTCCAATCTACATGATTAAGCCTTTATATTACAGCGCATGTGCAGAGACGTTATCGCATAGCACAGGGGAGTGAAGCTGTTGTTTATTCTTAGAGTCTGTTCAGGGCCTTATCTCCTCCAATCAGGAGGGAGGATTCCTTCACTGTGCAAGGGACCATTAATCTCAAGGCTGTGTCCAGACTCCGTAGCAGAAAGTCCCGCTTGCAGGCACATTTTCTGCCCGGGTAGAGAGTTGCTCACGTGGGAACGTCTCTACTTCCCTATCATGGTTACATTAGCTTCCTTCATAGTATAAATTTACACCTAGTATAAATTTTAAAAATGCATTAGTATTTAATTAATGTACCTAAATGTAAATATTCCATGAAATAAAGTGTAAATTTTCACCATTTTGTACATAAAAAATACACTGATTTTCATTTTATACATATGATAAAATGTTTGCTAATTTACCAGAGTTTACTAATCATTTGACTATCCCACTGATTCTACTCTCAGAGTGCAAAATTAAAGAGAAAGTAATTCGTTAAAAGTACACCTATGATATAGTTCATAGAATATAAATTACAATCAACTTTAAATTTCTGCACAAAGATTTTTCAAGAACCCACTATGTTATTCCGTAAATTACACAAGACAGAATTTTAGCCTGAAATATCTTTATGGAGCAGTTTTCCCAGTAAATTCTGGTACCTATAAACCTATGTGAAAGTGAAAGTGAAAGTTCTCAGTTGTGTCCAACTCTTTGAGACCCCGTAAAGTGTAGCCTACCAGGATCCTCAGTCCATGGGATTTTCCATGCAAGAGTACGGGAGTGGGTTGCCATTGCCTTCTCCAAGGGATCTTCCCAACCCACCGATCAAACCTGGGTCTCTCACATTGTAGGCAGACACTTTACTGTCTGAGCCACCAGAGAAGTCCAAAATCCTATGTAAGATCCTGTTAAGAGCCAGTTTTGGTCTTAATCCTATCAAGATACTAGCTGAGAAGGTTAGTTTTAAAGTGAAGAACTAAAGTTAGAACTAGGTTGAGGGCAGTTTTAAAGTGAAGAACTAAAGTTATAACTAGATGGAGGACATCTGACCCAGCATTTCCCAATCACTTCAGAGAATATACATATTGATAGTTACCTTAAATTTAACTTGATAAAATGCTCCAATCAAAAGACATAAGCTGCTGAAGTCATAAAAAAACAAGACCTATATCTATACTGTCTACAATAGACCCACTTGAGACATATGAACACATACAGACTGAAAGTAAGAGGATAGAAGAAGATATTCTACACAAATGGAAATCAAAATAAAGCTGGAATAGCAATATTCATATCAGATAAAGTAGATTTTTTAAAAAAGACTGTTATAAGAGGCAAAGAAGAACACTACATAATGATCAATAGATACATCTAAGAAGGAGATAAAAAAAATTTTAAATATATATGTACCCAATATAGGAGCAATCCACTATATAAGACAAACACTAACAGCCATTAAAGGAGAAATTGACAGTAACAATAATAGTAGAGGATTTAACACCTTGCATACATCAGTGGGAAAATTGTAAGACAGAAAATCAATAAGGGAATACAGGTCTTAAATGATAATTAGGCCAGATGGACTTAATTGATATTTATAGAAAATTCTATCTGAAAGCAGAAGAATATACAACTTCTTAAGTGCACATGAATATTCTTCAAGATCAAAGGCTGTGGAACAAAGAAATACAATCTTACCTCAGGAAGCAAGAGAATCTCAAACAACAAAACTTTACAAATAAAAAAACTACTGAAAGAACAACAACAACAACAAAAACAACCCAAAGTTAGTAGAAGGAAAGAAATAAAAAATCAGAGGAGAAATAAATGAAACAGAGACAAAGAAAACAGTAGCAAAGATCAATGAAATTAAAAGCTAGTTCTTCAAAAAGATAAACAAAATTGATAAACAAATAGCAAAACTCATTAAGAAAAGAAGGGATAGGGCTCAAATTAATATTAGAAATGAAAAAAGAGAAGTTACAATGAACACCACAGAAATATAAAGGAAGGACCGTAAGAGACTATTACAAGCAACTATATTTCATTCCAATCCCAAAGAAAGGCAATGCCAAACAATGTTCAAACTACCACACAATTACACTCATCTCACACACTAGTAAAGTAATGCTCAAAATTCTCCAAGCCAGGCTTCAGCAATACGTGAACCGTGAACTTCCTGATGTTCAAGCTGGTTTTAGAAGAGGCAGAGGAACCAGAGAACAAATTGCCAACATCTGCTGGATCATGGAAAAAGCAAAAGAATCCAGAAAAACATCTATTTCTGCTTTATTGACTATGCCAAAGCCTTTGACTGTGTGGATCACAATCAACTGTGGAAAATTCTGAAAGTGATGGGATTACCAGACCACCTGACCTGCCTCTTGAGAAATCTGTATGCAGGTCAGGAAGCAACAGTTAGAACTGGACATGGAACAACAGACTGGTTCCAAATAGGAAAAGGAGTATGTCAAGGCTGTACATTGTCACTCTGCTTATTTAACTTATATGCAGAGTACATCATGACAAATGCTGAACTGGAAGAAACACAAGCTGGAATCAAGATTGTTGGGAGAAATATCAATAACCTCAGATATGCAGATGACACCACCCTTATGGCAGAAAGTGAAGAGGAGCTAAAAAGCCTCTTGATGAAAGTGAAAGAGGAGAGTGAGAAAGTTGGCTTAAAGCTCAACATTCAGAAAACGAAGATGATGGCACCTGGTCCCATCACTTATGGGAAATAGATGGGGAAACAGTGGAAATCAAGGCTGTATATTGTCACCCTGCTTATTTAACTTCTATGCAGAGTACATCATGAGAAATGCTGGGCTGGAAGAAGCACAAGCTGGAATCAAGATAGCTGGGAGAAATATCAATAACCTCAGATACGCAGATGACACCACCCTTATGGCAGAAAGTGAAGAGGAGCTAAAAAGCCTCTTGATGAAAGTGAAAGAGGAGAGTGAGAAAGTTGGCTTAAAGCTCAACATTCAGAAAACGAAGATGATGGCACCTGGTCCCATCACTTCATGGGAAATAGATGGGGAAACAGTGGAAACAGTGTCAGACTTTATTTTGGGGGGCTCCAAAATCACTGCAGATGGTGACTGCAGCCATGAAATGAAAAGACGCTTACTCCTTGGAAGAAAAGTTATGACCAACCTAGATAGTATCTTCAAAAGCAGAGACATTACTTTGCCGACTAAGGTCCGCCTAGTCAAGGCTATGGTTTTTCCTGTGGTCATGTATGAATGTGAGAGTTGGACCATGAAGAAGGCAGAGCACCGAAGAACTGATGCTTTTGAACTGTGCTGTTGGAGAAGACTCTTGAGAGTCCCTTGGACTGCAGGGAGATCCAACCAGTCCATTCTGAAGGAGATCAACCCTGGGATTTCTTTGGAAGGAATGATGCTAAAGCTGAAACTCCAGTACTTTGGCCACCTCATGTGAAGAGTTGACTCATTGGAAAAGACTCTGATGCTGGGAGGGATTGGGGGCAGGAGGAGAAGGGGACGACCAAGGATGAGATGGCTGGATGGCATCACTGACTCGATGGACACGAGTCTGAGTGAACCCCAGGAGTTGGTGATGGACAGGGAGGCCTGGTGTGCTGCAATTCACAGAGTGGGACATGACTGAGTGACTAAACTGAACTGAACTCAACTGATATGCTAATAAAATGGACAACCAAGAAGAAATGCACAAATATTTAGAAAGGCAATATCCCAAGATTTAACCATAAGAAATAGAAAATACAAAGATACCATTCATAAGTACTGAAATTACACTGTGATTAAAAATTCCCAACAAACAAAATTAAAGAACCAGTTAGCTTCTCGGGCAAATCTATCAAACGTTTACAAAAGAGCTAATACCTGTCCTTCTGAAACTCTTCCAAAAAATTGCAGGGAAAAGAACACTCCCAAATTCATCTTATATGGTCACCATCACCATCACCTTGACACCAAAACCAAACAAACATGCTACAAAAATGATAATTATAGGCAAATATCACTGATGAACATATATGCAAAAATCTTCAGAAAAATACTAGAAAGCCAAATCCAACAATATAGTAAAAGAGTCATTAAAACTGGAATTTACTCTAGAGGCATAAAGATTTTTCAGTATTAACAAATGAATCAGTGTGGTATACCACATGAACAAATTGAAGAATAGAAATCATATGATCATCTCAATAGATGCTGAAAAAGCTTTTCATAAAATTCAACACACATTTATTATAAAAACTCTTCAGAAAGCAGGCCCAGAGGGAACCTACCTCCACATAATAAAGTCCACATACAATAAACCCACAGCAAACATCATTCTTAAGAGTGAAAATCTGAAAGCATTTCCTCTAAGATAAAGAACAAGACAAGGATGTACACTCTCACCATTATTCAACATAATAGTTTTAGAAGTCCTAGCCACAGCAATCAGCAAGGAAAAAGAAAAGGAATCCAAACTAGAAAAGTAGTAGTAAAACTGTCACTGTTTGCAGATGAACTGATAATATATATAGAAAATCCTAAAGATGCCACCCGAAAACTACTGGAACTCATCAGTGAATTTGGTAAAGTTGCAGGATTCAAAGTTAATGCACAGAAATATTTTACATTCCTATACACTAACAATGAAAGGTCAGAAAGAGAAATGAAGGAAACAACCCTATTTACCATCACATCAAAAAGGATAAAATAAATAGGAATTAACAATACAGACAACAAATTGTGGAGAGGGTGTGGAGAAAAATGAACCCTTGAACACTCTTGGTGTGCATGTAAATTGGTACTACCATCATGGGAATAACATGGAGGTTCCTTAAAAACCAAGAGCTACCACATGATCCAGCAATTCTACTCTTTTTGAATTAAGTGATAATTTAAAAAGATATGTGCACTCAGTGCTCACTGTAGCACTATTTACAACAGCCAAGACATGGAAGAAAACTCAATGTCCATTGGTACATGAATGGATAAAGATGCAGTACATATATATACTGCTGCTGCTAAGTCACATCAGTCGTGTCTGACTCTGTGCAACCCCATAGATGGCAGCCCACCAGGCTCCCTGTCACTGGGATTCTCCAGGCAAGAACACTGAAGTGGGGCGCCGTTTCCTTCTCCAATGCATGAAAGTGAAAAGTGAAAGTGAAGTCGCTCAGCCATGTCCGACTCTTAGCAACTCCATGGACTGCAGCCTACCAGGCTCCTCCATCCATGGGATTTTCCAGGCAAGAGCACTGTAGTAGGGTGCCATTGCCTTCTCCACATATATGTACAAAGGAATGTTATTCATCCACGAAAAAGAATGAAATAATGCCATCTGAAGCAATGTGGATGGACCTAGAGCTTGTTATACTGAGTGAAGTAAGTCAGACAGAGAAAGACAAATATCATATGATATCACTAAGATGTGGAAGTTAATTAAAATGATACAAATGAACTTATTTACAAAATAAGCATACTCACAGGCTTAGAGAACTTATAAGTCTTTCTCCCAAAGGAGAGAAAGGTGGAAGCAGGGATAAATTAAGAGTTTGGGATTAATAAATACATGCTGCTACATATAAAATAATCCACAAGGACCTACTGTATATAGCACAAGGGACTCTACTCAATAACCTTTAATAACATATCAGAAAAAAATCTGAAAAAGAATTCAAATATGTAAATGTATAAGTGAATCATTTTGCTGTACACCTGAAACTAACTCAATATTGTAAGTCAACTATAAAATAAAATAAAACAAATTAAAAAAATAAAAGCACTGAACAAAAAAATAATTCAATTTATGGCCATATAAAAAGATTTTGTAAGCTTGAATTAAGAAATTCCAATTATTTAGTAGTCTGCTTGAGCTCCTTTTACAGAATCTGTAATAAAGAAAATCACACAGTACATTGAATTTCACACCTCTGCTTAGAAAAATGGCAGTTTCTGCCTGAGGATGTGCATAGAAAAAACTCAGCTTTTCTCCTATGTGTTTCTCCTTTAAGTCTCACATTACTACAATACTCATAACACTTATGACATCAGATGTGTAGGGTTTTTTTTTCCCACATGAAGTAATTATAGGATACCAGCTGTGTGTCCTATAATTTAACTCAATTCTAACACTATTTATCTGAAGATAGCATCAGTTTCCATAGGTTAAGAGTTGCATCCCACAAGACCATGAGAAATAGCAAAAGAATGTCTCATGTAAAGATGGACACAATAAACGACAGAAACAGTATGGGCCTAACAGAAGCAGAAGATATTAAGAAGTGACAAGAATACACAGAACTATACAAAAAATATCTTCATGACCCAGATAACCACAAAGGTGCAATCACTCACCTTAAGCCAGACATCCTGGGATGCAAAGTCAAGTGGATCTTAATAAGCATCACTATGAACAAACCTACTGGAGGTGATGGATTTCCAGCTGAGCTATTTTAAATCCTACAAGGTGATACTGTGAAAGTGCTGCATGCAATATGCCAGCAAATTTGGAAAGCTCAGCAGTGGCCACAGGACTGGAAAAGTTCAGTAATACCTCTGCTTTTGAATATGCTATCTAAGTTGGTCATTACTTTTCTTCCAAGGAGTAAGCGTCTTTTCATTTCATGGCTGCAGTCACCATCTGCAGTGATTTTGGAGCCCAGAAAAATAAAGTCTGACACTGTTTCCACTGTTTCCCCATCCATTTGCCATGAAGTGATGGGACCGGACACCATGATCTTCGTTTTCTGAATGTTGAGCTTTAAGCCAACTTTTTCACTCTCCTCTTTCACTTTCATCAAGAGGCTCTTTAGTTCTTCTTCACTTTCTGCCATAAGGGTGGTGTCATCTGCATATCTGATGAGAAAAAAACCAATTGGTGCCTCTTCCATTGTTGACAAAAGAAAAAATCAATGCACTTTCCAGTTTTTCAGGGGGCTGCCAGAGGGACTGGTTTCTGCCTCATCTAACACAGGGCATTGCTTGTAAACTAGCATGCTTTGGATACCCAGAAGGAACTAAGAACAGAGAGCCCCTGCAGCTTGTTGCAGCATCAGAGAACCTGCAGTTCTATAGACAAACACAAGAGAGCGCAAGAAATTACAAGCTCCTAAGAAGAAACTTTCAGCCCAGCGTTTCTCATGATATACTCTGCATATAAGTTAAAACAAGCAGGGTGACAATATACAGCCTTGACGTACTCCTTTTCCTGTTTGGAACCAGTCTGTTGTTCCATGTCCAGTTCTAACTGTTGCTTCCTGACCTGCATACAGATTTCACAAGAGGCAGGTCAGGTGGTCTGGTATTCCCATCACTTTCAGAATTTTCCACAGTTTATTGTGATCCACACAATCAAAGGCTTTGGCATAGTCAATAAAGCAGAAATAGATGTTTTTCTGGAACTCTCTTGCTTTTTAGATGATCCAGTGGATGTTGGCAGTTTGATCTCTGGTTCCTCTGCCTTTTCTAAAACCTGCTTGAATAGCTGAAACTCTAGTACTTTGGCCACCTCATGTGAAGAGTTGATGCATTGGAAAAGACTCTGATGCTGGGAGGGATTGGGGGGCAGGAGAAGGGGACAACGGAGGATGAGATGGCTGTATGGCATCACTGACTCGATGGACGTGGGTCTGAGTGAACTCCGTGAGTTGGTGATGGACAGGGAGGCCTGGCGTGCTGTGATTCATGGGGTCGCAAAGAGTCGGGCAAGACTGAGCGACTGAACTGAAGAAGAAACTTATGAAATGGTATGCACCTAACAGAAGCAGAATATATTATGCAGAAGACTGGTATTATATTAAGAAGAAGTGGCAAGAATACACAGAAAAGCTATACAAAAAGGTCTTAATGACCCAGATAACCAGGACGGTGTGGTCACTCACTTAAGCTAGACATCCTGGAATGTGAAGTCAAGTGGACCTTAGGAAGCATTACTACAAACAAAGCTAGTGGAGGTGACAGAATTCCAGCTGAGCTATTTCAAATCCTAAAAGATGAAGCTGTGAAAGTGCTACATTCAATATGCCAGCAATTTGGAAAGCTCAGCAGTGCCCACAGGACTGGAAAAGGTCAGTTTTCATTCCAATTCCAAAGAAGGGCAAAGCCAAAGAATGTTCAAACTACCACACAATTGGTGCTCATCTCACATGTTAGCAAGGTAATACTCAAAATCCTTCAAGCTAGGCTTCAACAATACATGAACTGAGAACTTCCAGGTGTACAAGCTGGATTTAGAAAAGCCAGAGGAACTTGAGGTAAAATTGCCAACATCCACTGGATCATAGAGAAAGCAAAGGTATTCCAGAAAAATACCTACTTCTGCTTCATTGACTACATTAAAGCCTTTCACTGTGTGGATCACAACAAACTGTGGAAAATTCTTAAAGATGGGAATACCAGAGTACCTAACCTGCCTTCTGAGAAATCTGTACGCAGGTTAAGAAGAAACCATTAGAACTGGACATGGAAGAACAGACTGGTTCCAGATTGGGAAAGGAGTACGTCAAGGTTGTATATTGCCACCTTATTTATTTTTTAACTTATGTGCAAAGAACATTGTGTGAAATGCTGGGCTGGATGATGCTCAAGGTGGAATCAAGATTGCTGGAACAAATATCAACAACCTCAGATATGAAGAGGAACTAAACAGTGTCTTGATGAAAGTGAAAAAAGAGAATGAAAAAGCTGGCATAAAACTCATTTAAGAAACCAAGATCATTGCAATTGGTCCCATCACTTTATGGCAAATAGATGGGGAAAAATTGGAAGCAGTGTCAGACTTTATTTTCTTGGCTCCAAAATCACTATGGATATTTAATTTAAAAATTTTAATAAGTATGAAAGAAGCTCAATGACCTACCCAGAGAGCACAGATAGATATCTAAAGAAAATCAGAAAATCAAGAAATGATGAAAGAACAATAGAGCAAATAACCAGCAAGCAATATAGAAATAAACCCACAAAATGGCAATAGTAAACTCCTTCTCAGCAGTAATTATCTTAAATGTATATGGATTAAGTTCCTTAAAATCAAAACACAGAGTAGACTAAGTAGATAAAAAGCCTATATATAACTATATACTATCTAAAAGAGATTCACTATATATAAGGACACATGCAGAATAAAATTGAAAGGATGGAAAAGGATATTCCATACAAATAGTAACCAAAAGAAAGCAGGAGTGACAATATTTGTGTGATACAAACCAGACTTTCAGTCAAAAACTATAAAGACACAAAGGACATTATATGATGATAAAAGGATCAATTCAACAGGAAGATATAACAATTATAGATATTTGTGAACCTAACATGGGTTCCCAAATAAATGGTGAAAGTTCTGACAAAATTGAAATAGAGAGTAACACAAAGCAGTAGATTTCAATTCCTCGCTTTAATAATGGATAGAACAATCAGTTATAAGTTCAGTTAGGTAACACGACACTTGAACAGCAGTGTAGATTAATTGGACCTAATAACCTCAAATATGCAGATGACACCACCCTTATGGCAGAAAGTGAAGAGGAACTAAAAAGCCTCTTGATGAAAGTGAAAGAGGAGAGTGAAATAGTTGGCTTAAAGCTCAACATTCAGAAAATTAATATCATGGCATCTGATCCCATCACT
Organism: Aepyceros melampus; assembly: GCA_006408695.1. NCBI lineage: Eukaryota > Metazoa > Chordata > Mammalia > Artiodactyla > Bovidae > Aepyceros > Aepyceros melampus. The sequence goes on along the minus strand of SJXQ01006704.1, from coordinate 21,562 downwards.
TCATGGGAAATAGATGGGGAAACAGCGTCAGACTTTATTTTGGAAGGCTTCAAAATCATTGCAGATGGTGACTGCAGTCATGAAATTAAAAGATGCTTACTCCTTGGAAGGAAAGTTATGAGCAACCTAGATAGCATATTCAAAAGCAGAGACATTACTTTGCCAACAAAGGTCCATCTAGTCAAGGCTATGGTTTTTCCTGTGGTCATGTATGGATGTGAGAGTTGGACTGTGAAGAAAGCCGAGTGCCGAAGAATTGATGCTTTTGAACTGTGGTGTTGGCGAAGACTCTTGAGAGTCCCTGGACTGCAAGGAGATCCAACCAGTCCATCCTAAAGGAGATCAGTCCTGATTGTTCATTGGAAGGAATGATGCTAAAGCTGAAACTCCAAGACTTTGACCACCTTATGCGAAGAGTTGACTCATTGGGAAAGACTCTGATGCTGGGAGGGATTGGGGGAAGGAGGAGAAGGGGACGACCGAGGATGAGATGGCAGGATGGCATCACCGACTCGATGGACATGAGTTTGGGTGAATTCCAGGAGTTGGTGATGGACAGGGAGGCCTGGCATGCTGCAATTCATGGGGTCGCAAAGAGTTGGACACAACTGAGTGACTGAACTGAACTGAACTGAACTGAACAGTTACACAATATTCTACTCCAATATGGAAGAATACACTTTTTTCTTAAGTGCACGTAAAACTTCTTTCATGATAGATCACATGTTAGGTAACAAAACAAGTCTTAAGAAATTTAGGAAAATTAAAATCATACCAAGTTCCTTCCTGACCACAACAGCATGAAACTAGAAAGCAACACCAGAGGAAAAATTCACAAATATGTGAAAATTAAAAAAAAAAGACACACAGTTAAACAACCAATGGATCACAGAAGAAATCACAAAAGAATTTAGAAACTATCTTGAGATAAATGAAAATGAAAATAACAACAAAATTTATGAGCTTCATAAGTGAGTAAAAGCAGTACTTAGAGGGAAGTTTCTGTCAACAAATATCTACACTATAAAAAGAAAAAAGATCTCAATTATTCAAGTTAATTTTAAACCTCATCCAGCCAGAAAAAGAATAAATTAAGCTCAGCAGAAGGAATAAAGTAATACTAGGAAAGCAAAACAAACAAAAAAATCAACAAAATAGTTTAAAAAAAAATTGAGAAGCCTTTAGAAAGCTGACTGAGAAAACAGAAGATTCCAATAACAATATCAGAAATGCAAGAGGAGCTATTTCAACTGATACCACAGGGGAAAAAAGATATACCAACAAACTGGATGTTAGAAAAAATTAATAAATTCCTAGAAACATAAACCTACAAAGATTTAATCGAGAAGAAATAAAACCTTGAACAGACCTGTCACTACACTAGTAAGGAGAGTAAATCAATAATCAAAAATTTCCTAGGAAAGGTATTCCCAGGATGTAGTGCCTTCGTTGGATAATTTAATGAAACTTTTAAAGAAATACACCAATCCTTCTCAACGTCTTCCAAAAACTTGAAGATGGAGCACCTTAGAATTCATTTTATTAGGTCAACATTTCCCTGTTACCAAAACCAGATGAAGGTAGTCTAAGAAAAAAAAAACCTGTTATATTCTTGATAAATATAGGTATAAAAATTCTCAGTAAAATACTAAACTGAATTCTATAGCACATTAAAATAATTGAGATTTGTTTTTGGAATGTGAGGGTGGTTCAACATATAAAAAAAATTAATATACTATGTTAACAGTTCAATTCAGTTCAGTCGCTCAGTTGTGTCCGACTCTCAAAAAATTAGTTGTATTTTTAAACATACAGAAAACCATGCATGCATATAACTATTATTTAAACTGTGTTGTTTATGTTTAAACATCAATTCTTTCCAGAAGTTCCATTAGATATCGATTTCATCATAGAGTTCTAATAGGTATTATGTAAACTGTCATTCAAGCATTTAAAATATCCAAATAATTGACACAGCTGACATATTAGAGAACATGACACTTTATAAGCCCAGTAAAAAACATGCTGGAGAATTGGGCTATCTGGAGATTAAGAGAGGTTAAGGGACAGCAGAAGTGCTGATGCATGGAGTTTTTCAAAGTGCTTCACTTGATATTTATGGGTAGTATTAGAGATGTTTTTGAGAAATACTTTTGGTAGTTTTAATGACTTATATGAAGATTTTCATTAAAAAAGTAAACATGAATTGAATTCCTTCAATATTTCATTCCTCTTTTACATCTACTGTGTTAGGAATTGACATTAGTGCATGCATCAACTGAACATAATAAGCAAACCACTCTATGGAAAAATTTAAGACTAACAATATTAAAATAATCAGGAGCTTCACCTCATTTTTTAAATGATATATTCTTTGTTTTGTCTATTTTATCTGATCAAAATTAATTTGACATTTGTATTAATCTGACATTCCTCCAAATAATTTCAATACTTAATTCAGATAGCAACTTTCATTATTTTTCTGAAGTGAAACATCTCACGTGGCCATTTTCAAGGTTGGCATATCTACTGCAGTTAAGCAGCATACCATAAAAATCTCAAAATGAATCACACCTCTCTTATAGTCTGCTCAGATATGCAAGCTGACCCAGGTCTAATGGGTAAGCTAGATTGGTTTCCATTAATCTTGGGAACTGACCATCATTCAATTTCTGATTATTGTTCCACTCTAAATAGGTCAAAGCCAATACCCTCTTATTCATTTGTGCTATTATCCAAGTAAAAGCAGCTTTACAGTACTGAGGAAGAGGTGAGTAATCAGGTTTTAGAAAAGGAGAGCCTCTGAGATTGTTCAAGCTCTAGGCAGTTATTTGAAGCTCTGCTTCTGTTCTAAACACAGGCAAGTCAAGGCAGTGAATACTGAACTCTCTTAATTCTCTCTAATCTTTCCTGTAATGGCCTCAATGCTTCATTAGAACTATGACATTAAAAGCCAATATATTTTTTAGTATATTTAATTTTTTTAACATGGCATGTGTGGTAGTTCATTTTACTTGTTAACTTGGCTAGGCTATTGATCATACCCAGTTATTTAATCAGAAACTAACCTAGGTGTTACTGTAAAGGTATTTTAAAGTTGTGGTTAACATCTACAATTAGCTAACTTTAATCATTGCAGATGGTGACTGCAGCCATGAAATTAAAAGACGCTTACTCCTTGGAAGAAAAGTTATGACCAACCTAGATAGTATCTTCAAAAGCAGAGACATTACTTTGCCGAATAAGGTCCGTCTAGTCAAGGCTATGGTTTTTCCTGTGGTCATGTATGGATGTGAGAGTTGGACTGTGAAGAAGGCTGAGCACTGAAGAATTGATGCTTTTGAAGTGTGGTGTTGGAGAAGACTCTTAGAGTCCCTTGGACTGCAAGGAGATCCAACCAGTCCATTCTGAAGGAGATCAATCCTGGGATTTCTTTGGAAGGAATGATGCTAAAACTGAAGCTCCAGTACTTTGGCCACCTTATGTGAAGAGTTGACTATTGGAAAAGACCCTGATGCTGGGAGGGATTGGGGGCAGGAGGAGAAGGGGACGACCGAGGATGAGATGGCTGGATAGCATGACGGACTCAATGGACTTGAGTCTGAGTGAACTCCAGGAGTTGGTGATGGACAGGGAAGCCTGGCTGGTGCTATTCATGGGGTCACAAAGAGTCGGACACGACTGAGTGACTGAACTGAACTGAACTGAACTTTAAGGAGATTAACGTCAGTAAGTGGGCCTCATCCCATTAACTAAAAGAGCTTAGAACAAAAACTTAAGTTTCCTGCAGAAGAAGAAATTTTCCCTCAAAACTGAAGCATCAGCAAGTGCCTAAGTTTCTATTCTGCCAACCTTCCCTATGACTTTCAAACTTTCCAGTCCCCTGCCCTATTGTCTAAGCTAATTCATTAAAATACCTATTTCTGTCTCTCACAGTGAGAAAACTGAGGCTCAGAAACATTTAGAAGCTCACCTAATGTTGTGCAATAATTAAGTGGAAAGAGAGAAACACAATATAAGCATTTTGATTCCGAAGCCATTATATTTCCACTTTAGCAAACTTCTTCACTATGTAACTCTAACTTAGCTATTAATTTCATCATTGCATTATATCACTCAGTGAATACGGTAAATTTTAAGGGCAAAAATATTTTGGTGTGTGGGGAGAATATTGAGTAGGACTTCTAAGAGACATGCAAATCATATTCACTTTTAATGCAACAAGAGACTTATAAATTAAAAAAATAGATTTGGACCTTGTTAAGAATAATTTTGCAATAGAAGGAGCTACTCTGGAAAACATTAGGGTAGTTCAAAAAGTTTAAAAACAAAAATCCAGGTTTCTGAAATCTGCTTTTAGTATGACTGAACAAGCTCTTATTGGACTGATCACCTAGAGATAAAAATGTTGGATTCTGGACAGGAAAAAAAAGAGAAAAATTCAAAACAAAACACTCTTCCTCAATTACTAAAAAGTGGAAAAAATGCACTCAACATCTATAGAAAAATAAGCACACGGTAAAGGGGAACAGGAAATGGAGATAATCTAATTTCTATGGCTTTTAGACTGGAAGAAAGCTGCAGCTAACCATTCAAAGTCTAAGACTCCAAAGGAAGAATCAAAGAACAGAGTTTGGGGCAACAATATCTGTTGGAGAGTGAAACTGTGGTGAATAGGAACTTTGGGTGAATCCAAGCTTCTGGAAAGAGACAGCTCAGGCAGGGGGACTGAATGTTGTGTATATAAACTGTGCTCAAATTTTTGGCTGACTCACAGGAAAAAAATCTCTCGGTGATCTAACTAAAAATAAAAGAACTGTACTAAAATTTCAGCTGTTACCCCAAAAGTATAATTTATAGTTTCTAAATAAGTTGCTTCTTGAAATAAAAATAAATAACAATACTTCTCAGGGAAATATAGCATAATCTGGGTGTGCACAAGATAATTTTCACAATGTTACAGACACAATCCAAAATGACTTGCAATAAAGTAACCAGGAATACATAACTTAAAGAATATCAACATAGAAAGCCCCGATATGAATTAGTTTAATTATTCAGACAGGCATTTTAAAGTAGCTCTGTTAACTCTGCATAATGATTCTAAAGGAAAATATCCTCATAATGAATGAAGACAAAGAAAATTTCCAAAAAGATGCCAATAATGAAAATTTCACTGAATGGCTCACCACAAAAATGGAGACAACAGAGGAAGTCAGTAAACTTGAAGACAGATCATTAGAAATTACCTAAAGACAGAGAGAAAAAAAGATAAAATTAAAAACTCAGAAGAGATTTATAATATGTTTAACTGGAGTCCCAGAAGAAGGGAAATACAGTGAGGTATAAAAAACATCTAAAAAAGTAATATTTCAAATTCTCCAAATTTGTGAAAGTCACAAATTAACAGTTTAAGAAGTAAACAAATCTCAAGAAGAATAACTAAGAATAAAACTGGGCCTAGATCCATTGTAATAAAATGGCTAAAATCCGAATGATGAGAAAACTGAAAATGCAACCAGAAGCTACAATATACGACATATCAAAAAAAATTAAATTAACAATTGCTTCTTATCAGAAACCATGAAGGCAAGAAACTGTGAAAGAAATATCATAAAAGGTGAATTGGGGAGAAACAACACAACATGAAAACAATCAATCCAACCAAAATTCTCTATCTTATATTAATAAAATGTCTTTTATAAATGAAAGTGTAATAAAGATATTTTCAGGTTAAAACAAAAAAATAAGAAAACTTGTAATCAGTATTCTTACACTACAAAATTATGAAAGGAAGTTATTTCAGGCTAAAGGGAAATGATACTAGTGAAAACTCAAATATTCTGGAAGTAATGAATCACTCTAGAAATGGTAAACATATAGATATAAGTAAGTATAAAAGAGGCTTCCCTGTTTGGTAAGCCAGAAAAGAGGCTCAGTTGGAAAAGAATCTGCCTGCAATGCAGGAGACCCAGGTTTATTCCTAGGCCTGGAAAATCCACTGGAGAAGAGATAAGCTACCCACTCCAGTATTCATCTGCCTACCCACTCTGGTTCCTCTGCCTATTCTAAATCCAGCTTGTATATCTGGAAGTGTTCAGTTCAAGTACTGCTGACACTTAGTTTGAAGGATTTTGAATATAACCCTACTAGCATGGGGCTTCCCTGGTGGCTCAGCTGGTTAAGAATCCACTTGCAATGTGGGAGACCCGGTTTGGGAAGATCCCCTGGAGAAGAGAACGGCTACTCACTCCAGTATTCTGGCCTAGAGAATTACATGGACTGTACAGTCCATGGGGTCACAAAGAGTCAGACACAACTGAGCAACTTTCACACACACACACACACACACAAGTATAAAAGACTGCTTTTTTTTCTTAATTTCTTTTAAATACATATACATTAGAGATATTAAAACATGGCCTTGTAGGGTAATGCAATATGTAGAATTAATATATATGAAAACTACAGCATGACAGCAAACTCTGGGAGATAGTTGAGCACAGAGGAGCCTTGGGTGCTGCAGTCCATGAGGTTGCAAGGAATCAGACACAACTTAGCAACTGAACAACAACAAATAACATGAAGTGTGAAACAGGGGTCAGCATATTAGGGCCTATTTTTATAAATATTTTTATTGGAATGCAGCTATGCCCATTCTGTGATATGCTATCTATGGCCGCCTTTGTGCACCAATAAAAAACAAACTGGCAAAAAATAAACCTGTTACATTTACCTGCCTCTAGTATACAAGATGGAAGGAGGCCAACAACCTATTTAATTGCTATGTTGCTATACTTTACAAGAAGTGGTATGACAATAAGTCTAAATAGACTGAAATAATAAGGTTGCATACTGTAATCACAAGAGCAAATTTTAAAATAATATGAAGTACTGCTGAAACTCTAATACAAAAATTCCCATTTGGAATTCTACATTAATGTTTAATTCATCTTAAAGAATGAAAAAGAATGGAAGAGAGGAGCACAAAAAAGAGAGGTCAAAGAGAGAACAAATAATAGAGTGTTAGATAAAACTCCACCATACTAGTAATTATGACAGTAACAAAATAAAACTTCAATTAAAAGAGATTATCAAAATGAACTAAAAAAAAAGAAAGACCAAACCTTATGCTGTCTCCAAAATACACACTTCAAATACAAGCATGCTAAGAGTTTGAAAGCAGTTAAATGGAAAACAACATACATTTGATTCTCATTATTCATAGATTCAATATTTGTGATTTTGCCTACTTGCTAAATTTATGTGTAACCCCCAAATCAATACTTGCAGGACTTTAATAACTATTTGCAGATACACACAGAACACAGCAAAATTTCATCTCTAACAGGCACACTACCAGTAGAAGTCAAAGCAACATTCTTCCTTCTTATTTTTAGGTCTCCTACTATAAATATATCAAGCAAAGTACATCATGCCAAATGCCAGGCTGGATAAGCATAAGCTGGACTGAAGATTGCTGGGAGAAATATCAATAACCTCAGATATGCAGATGATACCACCCTTATGGCTGAAAGCAAAGAGGAAACTAAAGAACCTCCTGATGAAGGTGAAAGAGAAAAGTGAAAAAGATGGCTTAAAACTCAGCATTAAATAAACAAAGATCATGGCATCCAGTCCCATCACTTCATGGCAAACAGATGGGGAAACAATGGAAACAGTGACAGATTTTATTTTGGGGGGCTCCAAAATCACTGTAGATGGTCACTGCAGCTGTGAAATTAAAAGATGTTTGCCCCTTGGAAGAAAAGCTATGACAAACCTAGACAACATATTAAAAAGCAGAGACATCACTTTGCCAACAAATGTCCATCTAGTCAAAGCTATGGTTTTTCCAGGGTTCTAAGCACATCATGTATTGATGTGAGAGTTGGACCATCAAGAATGCTGAGTACTGAAGAATTGATGCTTTTGAACTGTGGTGTTGGAGAAGACTCTTGAGAGTCCCTTGGACTGCAAAGAGATCAAATCAGTCCAGCTTAAAGGAAATCAGTCCTGAATATTCATTGGATGGACTGGTGCTGATGCTGAAGTTCCAATACTTTGGACATCTGATGAAAAGAACCGGCTCATTGGAAAAGACCCTGATGCTGGGAAAGATATTGAAGGCAGGAGGAGAAGGGGATGACAGAGGATGAGATGGTTGGATGGCATCACTGACTAAATGGAGATGAGTTTGAGCAAGCTCTAGGAATTGATGATAGACAAGGAAAGCCGGGTGTGCTGCAGTCCATGGCGCTGCAAAGATTCAGACACGACTGAGTGACTGAACTGAACTGAACTATAAATAAGTGGGTTTCCCAGGTGGCTCAGTGATAAAGAATCCACCTGCCAATGCAGAAGACCCAAGTTCAGTCCTTGGGTTTGGAAGATTTCCTGGAGGAGGAAATGGCAACCCACTCCAATATTTGTGCCTGGGAAATACCATAGACAGAGGAACCTACAGGAGCTATAGTCTGTGTGCATAAAAAATTAGACAAGACTTAGTGACTAAACAACAATAATAAGAATCTTATTTCCTGTCTATTTAGTGTCATGATTTTTATTTTTATGTGCTTTTTAATGGTGACCTAGCTATGTACAATGGGCTTCCCTGGTGGCTCAGATGGTAAGGAATCCACCTGCAATGTGGGAGACCTGAGTTCAATCCCTTGGCCAGGAAGATCCCCTAGAGAAGGAAATGGCAACTCAATCCAGTATTTTCTCTGAGAAATCCCATGGACAAAGGAGCCTGGCAGACTACAGACCATGAGGTTGCAAAGAGTCAGACATGGCTGAGTCAGTAAACACAGCACAGCAGCTATGTACAATGACCTCCAAGCATAGTGATTGAGTGTTGTCCAGGGTTCTAGGCACAAGGAGTCTGTTATATGCATTATGGAGAAAATACTTTTGTTTCATCAGCTTCCTTCAAGCATGAATTATAGCAGGAGTCCCCAACCTCTGGGATCTAATCCTGATGATCTGAGGTATAGCTGATATAATAATAAGAGAAATAAAGTTCACAATAAACATAATGTGCTTGAATCATCCCCAAACCATCCTCCCCTCCCTGGTCTGCAGAAAAATTGTCTTCCACAAAATTGGTGCCTTGTGCCAAAAAGTTTGGGGACCACTAAATTACAATGCTGTTGGTCTAAGTAAAACAAGTAGGAAGCCATAAAAGCTGACATAAAGGCAACAAAATAAAAAGGAAAAGGAAAATAGATATAGAATAATAAGTCATTATAAATATCTGTATTGATAAGAAAACTTTTAGATCACTAATTAAAAAAGTGCTAGTTGCTCAGTCATGTCCAACTCTTTGTGACCCATGGACTGCAGCCCACCAGGCTATTCTATCCATGGAATTCTCCAGGCAAGAATACTGGAGTGGATTGCCATTCTCTTCTCCAGGGGATCTTCCCAAGCCAGTGACTGAACTTGGGTCTCCTGCATCGCAGGCAGCTTCTTTACCATCTGAGCTGCCAAGGAAGCCCATTTAATGAACAAAAGTGGCTCATTAATGAACCACTGGGCAATTTAAGTCAAGATATAACAACTGGTCTCACTGAATGTGGGGATGCATGGAAAAAGAGAGGTGACAATATGGAGAACAGAAAGGAAGGCACAATGGAGAAATGAAATAAAAGATGTTCTTAATGAAGAAACCACAAAAAATCAAGCCAAATAATTATTTTTAAAAATGTGTTTCCACTCTGGAATAATGTCAGGTTAAAGAATTTTATCGTATTTAGAAAATTACCAAAAGATCTATAATTATAAAACTGGGTAAAATGTTCCAAAAGATAATTTTTTTAAAGAAAAAAGTCTACCAATATCTAGGAGATTGAAATTAAGCTGCTTTCAAATGTTCAACAGGCAGCTGGATATTATAAATGCCAAAAGAAACTATGATAACATTTTTTCCAAAAATTTTGTGACTCAAGATTTTTCTACCCTGCCACCTCTGTTTCTGTCAAAGCCCTTCAAATTGTCACCGGTTAGAGCACTCATCTACCAACTTCTGTAGCCTGCCAGGCTCCTCTGTCCATGGGATTCTCAAAGCAAGAATACTGGAGTAGGCTGCCATTTCCTTCTCCAGGGGAACTTCCTGACCCAGGAACTGAACTCATGTCTCCCACACCGCAGGCAGATGCTTTACCAACTGAGCTATGTGGGAAGCCCATACCGACTTCTGCTTATCTGAAAAATTGTTAAAGCACTTCAAAGTATATTAAAACCAGGTGTACCCCTTACATTTGAATAGCCTACTATGAGAAGGAAAAAAATTGATGTTTGATATGTGTATGCTAAACATCTAAATATTTGGAAGCATAAAGCTACAAACAGATAAATAAGACATTTTCTGTTACTCTGTTTTTATCAAATATACCTTCATAAAGACAAAGTTTAAATGTGTGTATGTTTCTTATGTAAATAAAGATTGGCAAGATATCAAATATAACAGAATTTAATCCTTATTATGCATTTTTGGAGGTCCAGAAATGTTGGTCCGCCACAATATTTAGAGAAGTAATGAATAAATACATGAATTATTCATGCTATCATCTATTCTATTAAATTTATTTTCATTACTAACGAAACCCATGTTTTTATAGGTATAATTTTTAATATTGTAGCCTATTGATAGCAATAAGATAAAGAATTAAAGTATAATTTAATTTATTTAAAGTATATGAAGTTTGAGTATTTTCATTAAAGTAAAATATAAATATATCAAAATTAAAATTATTATGTATGCTGTAAAATGTTTTTTCTTTAGAGCATTCAAAATTATCTATTAAAACAAAGAGTTAAATATAATTTTAATTAACCAATTATAAATTTTAAATAAATATTATTAAATTGAAAATTTTCATTTTTGACATTAAAAAATTTGAAGTCTGCATGATCACCAAATTAAATAATGTCTCAAGCTAATTTATTCAATATTACAAAATATTGTTCATTTTCCAGGTGCAACTGTTGTGACTGCACAGTAATTCATGAGTAACTCTATACAATGAATAGGAAAAAGGGCAGCAAGTAAATGAATGATCATAACTACTGGGGAGTTGTTCTTTTTTTCTGAGGCACAATTGATTTATAATACTGTATACATATCAGGTGTACATCATAGTGAGTCACAATTTTTAAAGATTATATTATATTAAAGTTATTATAAAATATTGGCTATATTCATTCTGCTCTCCAATGCATCCTTGTGTTTGCACCTCTTAATCCTCTACTTTTATCTTGTCCCTCCTCCCTTCTGCCTCCCCACTGGTAATAATGTTTCTTCTATATCTGTGAGTCTGTTTCTTTGTTATATTCACTAGTTTTGTTCTTTAGATTCCACGTGTAAGTGAACATATAACATCAGTATTTGTGTTTCACTGACTGACTTATTTTATTAAGCATAATCTCCTAACCTATCCATGCTGTGGCAAATGGCAGTTTCATTCTGTTTTATGGCTGATAATTATCGCTTTGTATATATGATCATTATCGCTTTGTATATATGATAATTATCGCTTTGTAATATGATCATTATCGCTTTGTATATATGATCATTATTGCTTTGTATATATGATCATTATTGCTTTGTATATATGATCATTATTGCTTTGTATATATGATCATTATTGCTTTGTATATATGTATACCATGTCTCTACCCATTCATCTGTTGATGGACACAGATTGCTTCTATATCTTGGCAACTGTAAATAATACTGCTACAAACATTGGGATTATCTTTTCAAATTAATGATTTCATTTTCTTTGAAAATTTCCCCGGGGGGGGGGGAATTTCTAGATCATATAGTAGTTCTATTTTTAGTTTTTTTGGTAAACTCTTTTCTGATTTTATTGATTTGTGCCCTCTCTTTCTCCTGATGAGTTTGTCTAAAAGTTTGTTATATCTTTTCAAAAAACCATCTCTTGGTTTTGTGATCTTTTTAAAATATATATTTTAAGTCTCTATTTCATTTATTCCTGCTCTGATCTTTATGATTCCTTTCCTTTTACTAAATTTGGGTTTTGTTTCTTTTCTCTTCCTAGTTCCTTTAGTTGTAAGAAAAGGTTTTTTTGAGATTTTTCTTGTTTCCTAAATTCATGTCACTAGAAACTCCCCTCTTAAAACTGCTTTCACTGTTTTCCATCAGGATATAGTGCTTTATGCAGGAATCAATTGTACTGCCTCTCTGAAATAGAGGTTTTAAAATTAATTAATTTGGCTTTCTCTTCTTAAATACTCCCTTTGATTAAAACTCTTTTCATCCTGAAATATCTCCAGCATGGGTTGCTGTTTTGCTGCTCTGTAGAAGGTTGCTCACCCTAAACTCATCTGCATTTGGACTAGTTGCCTTTGGCCCAAGGGCAGAGGACAAGACAGGAGGAGATTCATTTAGCACCTGTATGATGCTAATCATGAGGAACAATGATGAGATTTAGACTTGTGTTGTTTTGGTAGTGAGCACTGGTGCAATGGCAGAGCTACCTTGTATTATTACTAAAAAATAAAGTTTTGTGTTTGTGATATTTGGGATTACCTGGGCATGCGCACGGGTAGGTCCTCCAGTGAAGGGCATTACTTTTCTGCTAGTCTAAGTTTTATAAGACATTACACATGAAAAAGCAGCCTAATTGTTGGAGAATATGCCAGAAACTTGACACTTGGCATCTGGATTTGGAAGATGAGATACTTAAGGAGTCCACTGGAAAGGTAGCTACCCAGAACCTGGGGGTTGGAGAGTCATGAGATACTTGTACTTTTCTGTCCATGGAAAGAAGCCCCAGGCCCATCTGAAGTTGATTTTATATGCAGTTCCCCTACATAAGAACTTGCAGCTTAGGCACTGAGAGTTCCTGGTTTCATTTTTGGGTAATTCTACTAGTCAGACAAGTCCCTTTCCCAGTAGTACTGAGGTATTTTCTATTCTCACCATTTATTTCACTAAGCAGATAACCTATTTTATGATGTTTTGAGGACAAGCAAGGGGAGATAAGACCTTCCTCGATGATCAGTGCAAAGAAATGGAGGAAAATAATAGAATGGGAAAGACTGGAGATCTCCACAAGAAAATTAGAGATACCAAGGGAACATTTCATGCAAAGATGGGCTCGATAAAGGAAAGAATTGGAATGGATCTAAGAGAGGCAGACGGTATTAAGAAGAGGTGGCAAGAATACACAGAAGAACTGTACAAAAAAGATCTTCACGACCCAGATGATCACGTTGGTGCAATCATTTACCTATAGCCAGACATCCTGAAATGTGAAGTAAAGTGGGCCTTAGGAAGCATCACTATGACAAAGCCAGTGGAAGTGATGGAATTCCAATTGAGCTGTTTCAGATCCTAAAAGATGATGCTGTGAAAGTGCTGCACTCAATATCCAGTAAATTTGGAAAACTCAGCAGTGGCCACAAGACTGGAAAATGTCAGTTTTCATTCCAATCCCAAAGAAAAGCAATGCCAAAGAATGCTCAAACTACCACAAAATTGCACTCATCTCACATGCTAGTAAAGTAATGCTCCAAATTCTCCAAGCCAGGCTTCAGCAATATGTGAACCGTGAACTTCAGATGTTCCTGCTGGTTTTAGAAAACCCAGAGGAACCAGAGATCAAATTGCCAACATCTGCTGGATCATGGAAATAGAAAGAGCATTCCACAAAAACATCTGTTTCTGCTTTCTTGACTATGTCAAAGCCTTTGACTATGTGGATCACAATAAACTGTGGAAAATTCTGAAAGAGATGGGAATACCAGACAACCTGACCTGCCTCTTGAGAAATCTGTATGCAGGTCAAGAAGCAATAGTTAGAACTGGACATGGAACAACAGACTGGTTACAAATCAGGAAAGGAGTGTGTCAAGGCTGCATATTGTCACCCTACATATTGTCACCCTGCTTATTTAACTTCTATGCAGAGCACATCATAAGAAATGCTGGGCTGGATGAAGCACAAGCTGGAATCAAGATTGCCGGGAGAAATATCAATAACCTCAGATATGCAGATGACACCACCCTTATGGCAGAAAGTGAAGAAGAACTAAAGAGCCTCTTGATGAAAGTGAAAGAGGAGAGTGAAAAAGTTGGCTTAAAGCTCAACATTCAGAAAACAAAGATCATGGCACTCGGTTCCATCACTTCATGGCAAGTAGATGGAGAAACAGTGGAAACAGTGGCACTTTATTTTTTGGGGGGAGGGGTTCCCAAATCACTGCAGATGGTGAATGACTGCAGCCATGAAATAAAAAGACAATTACTCCTTGGAAGAAAAGTTATGACCAACCTAGACAATATATTAAAAAGCAGAGACATTACTTTGCCAACAAAGGTCCATCTAGTCAAAGCTATGGTTTTTCCAGTGGTCACGTATAGATGTGAGAGTTGGATTATAAAGAAAGCTGAGCGCTGAAGAGTTGATGCTTCTGAAGTGTGATGTTGGAGAAGACTCTTTAGAGTCCCTTGAACTGCAGGAGATCAGTCCTGAGTGTTCATTGGAAGGACTGATGTTGAAGCTGAAAANTGGTCACGTATAGATGTGAGAGTTGGATTATAAAGAAAGCTGAGCGCTGAAGAGTTGATGCTTCTGAAGTGTGATGTTGGAGAAGACTCTTTAGAGTCCCTTGAACTGCAGGAGATCAGTCCTGAGTGTTCATTGGAAGGACTGATGTTGAAGCTGAAAACTGATGCAAGGAGCTGTCTCATTTGAAAAGACCCTGATGCTGGTAAAGATTGAAGGCAGGAGGAGAAGGGTACAACAGAGGATGAGATGGTCGGATGGCATCACCGACTCAGTGGACATGAGTTTGAGTAGACTCCAGGAGTTGGTGATGGATAGGGAGGCCTGGCATGCTGCAGTCCATGGTGTCTCAAAGAGTCGGACACGACTGAGCAAGTGAACTGAACTTAGGACAAGCTATATCTTTAAACAAACATAATATTTTCGAGGGGATTCTTTGCTGTTAAGATTAGAAAACATTTTTTATCTATTTCTACAAAAGCGTTTTAAAGCAGAGCAATGATTTTGTGCCTGCTTTGTTGTTTTAATTGGCAAAATCTAAAATATTGTGTAAGGACAAAAAACTTTCCTCTTAATATCATCTTCCTTGTGTGACAAATGGGTGATGTTCTTGGTTAAACATACTTTTGAAAAATCAGTGAGTGATCTTAGTTATTAAACAGCAGTTATAGGAGAAATAAAGCAGTAAAGACATATATTACATTAATCTTGTTTGTAAGGGAAAATGAGATCTGAGTGATATAAAAATAGCATACATAACACTTAATTTTTCTAAAAGATATATATATATATGTATATATATATATATAAACAAAAGACATATAGCATAGTTTTGACAGCAGTTTTTTCCAAAGAGGGGAATCATAAATTTTATTTATCCTCATCTCTGTATTTAAGCATGTATTATCTTTAAAATTGAGATATTTGTGCATATAAACATGCAAACAGAAGTTTTGTTTTGTTGTTGTTTTATATTTAGGACCTTATAATCTAGCAAGGGAGATATAACATGTATACAGGTATCTACATGGCAATTGAAGAAAAATGAAAGAGTCAAAATATTATAGATGAAATGTTAATACCATGGGTGATCAACATGAGATGATAATATATTAGGTTTTTTCCTTGGCTTTTAGATTTTGCATGGAAAATATTTTCTTTTCTCCAAACAAAACACATGGCTTTCTGTTTTTCAATTAGATATCTTAGCAGTAACTTTTAGTTATGATAATCTCTAGTTACCCCTACTAATTGTCTCGTACAATTAACATGAATAAGGGTTGAGTTTAAAAAAAAATCAGATATCTATAAAGAATTTCAGTTAATGAGTGCATAGAAACTCTTTGAGTTAATCACAAAATACCAAGTAATAATTTATAGTATGATGGTTTCCATTCATTTTCAACATATTTTCTATGTCTTGGTATACTTTCCCTTTTTCTGAGAACACAAACACCTAGTTTCTCAGTGTACATTTTTCAATATGATATAATAGTTACTATCAAATGTGTTTTTTCAAATTACTTTAGCTGTATTTTATGACATGAATTCCATAGTTAAATAAGTATAGCAAACCCTTTATAATTTATCTACATTTGTAAGTCCAAAAATTATTTAAATCTATATGTGAAGTAGTTTAGCTATGAAAATTTTTATATCATTCAAATTCTCAAACTGCTTTATTGTGTTGTAAGTTTTTATTTTAAAAAATGGGGATTTCCATTAGTGGGTAGAATTGCTAACATTTGAGATAAAAGAAATCTTTATTTGAGTTATACATAATAGGCAGAAAAATCTTTGAAAATGGCCTGTGGATGGCAGTGTTTTGGCATTCCAGAAGATAACTATCCCAAGTTGTTTTCCTTCTATGATTCATGTTTATATCTTGTCTCTGAATGATATATAAAAACAACCAGCTGGGTGTATGTTGTCAGCTAGTAAGCATTTTTTAATGAACCAGACCTCACTTTTGTTTGAACATGCATCAATGTTTATGGTTTTATTTCAGAACATTGCCAGAATAAGGAGCATTTTGGCTAAGAGAAAATAAATCAGCCAGTGATGAGAACGTATGAACAAGAACAGGCATCTCTAACGGTTCACTAGCTTATTTTATCTGTTGCTCTATTTCTCCTCTGTGTAGTGTGTTGTGAAGTGTATGATTTATTCATAGAAGACACTGTCACTGTCGAAGGATTGTACTTTCAAACCACTGAAAAATCTTGACAAAACCCATTAAAGAAAAGGAATGATAATCAAGCTATCAAGTATTTACAGACCATGCTTTATTTATTCCCTTGAATAAATCCTACTTATCATTAAATTTGAGCTACATGAAAATTCTAGTGTGCAACCATTTTGAAACTACAAAAATTGGCAACTTTATATAATTCAAAGTAATTTATCAGATTTGTCTGTCCAGTGCTGATGGTTCTTAGTGCTTCGTTTCAGTATGAGAAACCAGTAATAGCAGAAGTATTATCTGAGTAACAGTCACAAATCAATGTTAGCCATAAGATAAATGCTTCTATAATTGATTATAGAAGTGAAACTAAGTTTTATTTAAGGACTCATAATAGGATCATGATCATGAAGAAAATATGTCTTTTATACTACTGGGTACAGCTGTCTACACCTGCCTAGTGTTAATCTTGATTTACAGAGTTTCAATTCTGGAAAATATGTAAAAGTAGTTTATTAGATGTTTGAGGTTGCTGTAACAAAATACCATGTACTTTGTGGCTTTAAACAATTAAAAAAATTATTCTGTCACATTTCTGGTCTAGAAGACTGAAATTTAGAATGGTCAGATCTGGTCCTAGCTTTTTCTAGCTTCTGGTGGCTGCCAGCTTCCTTGACTTGAAATTAATCTCCTATCTCTGCCTCTGTCTTTATATTGCCTTCTCGTCTATGTCTGTTTTCTCTTCTGTGTGTATTTTTATAAAGATACATGTCATTGGATTTAAAGCCCACCAGGATAATATAGAATGATATCCTGATCTCAAATCCTTATCTCAATTACATTTGCAAAATCTTTTTTTTTTCTTTAATACAAACAAGGCAACGTTAAATGTTACTTTAGGGAACTGAAACAGGAGCATACATTTGTTGGGGGCTATTATTCAGTCCACTACAGTAGTCCTGAGTTTCCCAGGTGGCTCAGTGGTAAAGAATCTGTCTGCAGTGCAGGAGACCCAGGTTCAATCCCTAAATTGGGAAGATTTCCTGGAGAAGGAAATGACAACCCACTCCAATATTCTTGCCTGGAGAATTCCATGAACAGAAAAGTCTGGCAGGCTATAGTCTATGGGGTCACAAAAGAGTTGGACGCAACTTAGCAACTAAACAACAGTAGTCCTGGATTTATTTTGAAGAACTCATGAATCTTAAAGAGAAAAATATAATGGTACAGTTTTGTTTTAGTCTCCTTCTACTTATAATTCACTATCAATCTGAGGTCGAATGAAGCTCTTTATCCATATTCACTCTCCGAAAAAAATAATAATAATTAAGAAAACTTCCAGAGCCATACCCAGATGAGGAAAAAGCAAAAGACAATTTAAAAGCACTTCCACCTCTACCATATGACTTGCTGGTCCATGAAGTCTTTGGTTCCCAGTGGGATAAGGAGCTCTCACCAGAATCTAAATCTTTACCAAGAAAGTCCTGCTAGGAAGAAAATGTCAGTTGAACAAAAATAGTAATCTCAGAAATATAAGTGATTTACATTCTGGTGTAAGCTCTCTACCTTGTAGCAGACTTAAAATGGTTCACAGAGCAGAACAATGTGCACCATTGTTTTACAGGGTTTTCTAATAAAGCTGCCTTGTAATTTTTCAGTTCTATAAGAGAACGTATTCTTGTTTGAGTAACAGCAATAAAAGTCTAAATCTTGTAGGTAGTCTCTTTTAACTTTTGATGTCAATTTGTAAAAAAAAAAAAAAACTCTATTGTGATATATATATATATATATATATATTACTTTTTCAAGGTAACTACCCTAAGGTCCTAGTATTTTATCAGTCTTATTTCTAACTTGATATTTTAAATTCAGGGTTCCTCTTTCCTACTGGATTCATTATCCCCTTGTCCTAAATTCTATCTTGTCTTTCTGCTATTCTTAAATAACAAGTCATTAAAAATTGACTTGTGATCATGCTTTTTATACTCCTATTCAGATGATTCCAATAATCTAAAACTATCTAGAAACATTTGTATATAATTTCTCCCTTTCCAATTAGTAGAAGTATTTTCATTGTTAGATTCTTAGGAGATAATTAGTAATTCACAAATCAGTATGTATTACTTCATTTATTTATTCAAAGAAGCATTTCTTGATATTGTGGATACTGAGCATCATTAGGCGTATTTTACTTTCAAGGATTAGCAGACTGGTAAAGGATATGAAGAAATATGGTTATAAAAAAAAAAAAGTTGTAGTTCGATAACTACAAATCCATGAGAGAACACAGTAGGAATTCCTAATTCAAGGTGAAGGACTCAAGATTTCCTAGAGGAGATGGCTGTCCAGGTATGTGTGTATGTGTGCCTGTGTGTGTGTGTGTGCGCACACTAAGTCACTTCAGTTGTGTCCAACTTTTTGTGACCCTATGGACTGTAGCCTCCCAGGCTCCTCTGTCCATAGACTTCTCCAGACAAGAATACTGGAGTGGGTTGCCATGCCCTCCCTTCAGGGGATTTTCCCACCCAGGGATCTAACTTGTTTCTCTTAGGTTTCTTGCATTGGCAGGTGTGTTCTTTACCACTAGCCCACCTGGGAAGCCTCTTGAAGCAGGTATGAAAGAGCAATTAGGAATTCCTCCACTGCTGAATTCTCCTTGGCCATTATCTACTACTTTAAAACAATGGTACTTTAGTTTGACTACAAAAAAAAAAAAAAGGTAACTCTAACACTTTATTCTTTTCCACCCAGATCTGGAATGGTCTTTGGAACAGTCACAGATCAGCCTGGTTACCTTCAGAAGTTAAAGATCTGGAAGGATGTAGCAGAAGGTATTTAAGGGAAGTGGAAGGATGCTAGGCAATGCATTACTTCTTTTATATTAATACATCCTGACCTAAGGACACCGTTATTCCCATAACTTTTTAAAAATTAAAAAACAAAAAATCACCTTTAAACTTCCCTGGTGTTCAAGAATCAAAAAAAAAAAAAAAGGTAACTCTAACACTTTATTCTTTTCCACCCAGATCTGGAATGGTCTTTGGAACAGTCACAGATCAGCCTGGTTACCTTCAGAAGTTAAAGATCTGGAAGGATGTAGCAGAAGGTATTTAAGGGAAGTGGAAGGATGCTAGGCAATGCATTACTTCTTTTATATTAATACATCCTGACCTAAGGACACCGTTATTCCCATAACTTTTTAAAAATTAAAAAACAAAAAATCACCTTTAAACTTCCCTGGTGTTCAAGAATCCGCCTTGCAATGTAAGGGACACTAGTTCAATTTCCAGTCTGGGAAGATCCCACATGCTGTGAGGCAACTAAGCACATGTGCCACAACTGCTGAGCCCAAGCTCTAGAGTCCACAAGCCTCAACAACTACAGCTTTTGTGCCTAGAGCCCATGCCGAGCAACAAGAGAAGCCAGCACAAAGAGAAGCCTGTGCAAAATGGAGTAGTGCCTGGCCCTCACTGCAGCTAGAGAAAGTCTGCATGCAGCCATGAAGATGTAACACAGCCAGAAACAATAAAATAAGTACATAAATTTTTAAAAATGTATTAAAAAAAAAAAAAGACAAGTGGTGCCTATCAGACTGACAAAAGTAGCTTACAAACCAAGGGACATCAAAACTAATTGTGATTACTGCAACTTCTTGCCTTATGTATCCCCCTCCAGTATTAGTCTCCCTGATCACAGTAAGTAGTAAACTCTTAAACACCTCTGTCTTATTGACAGCTTGTATTGATGATGTTTAGGGAGCAAACATTTGGCAAGATTCAATGCCAAAGGTATGTCTGACAGTCATGATTTAGCAAATTCATAAGCAACATGGTTTGGGCCTAGATTTAAAGATGGAATAGGACACTTGCCTTGATTTCTAAAGTCTGCATTTTTGATTCAGTGGGATGATGGGATTCCCTCCAGGATAAATTTTGTAAAAGTACAAAACAAAGTGTGAAACTACATGAAACAACTTTTTGTTGTTGTTGATGTTGTTACTGGCACACTGATTTACTGATTAAAGGGGAATTGCTGTTCAGGCAGCTGGATTGGCAACTCAGTATGTGGTTTGCTTATAAGCTGTGAACACTGAGAAATTTCTGCTCCTACTAGTTAAGGATTTTATCTTTTCTTAATCATTAAAGATGTGTTTGCATTAGCGTATGGAGTGAAATACAAAGGCTCCATTTTAAATAAATGAAACAATTTGTCACTGCATGTGACAAGACTTCCTCCCTGTGATAATGAATACTCCTATAGGAGAGGAAATGCAAAGAACTGGGAATTGAAGTACAAAGAAGGAAGCTGAATCTCACCATACTGAAGACAGAGCTTTTGCTTTTAAGTGTAAATTTACCATTTATTATGTTCTCCCAGTGAAATAAAGGTATTGTTCATTGTGTATTAACTATGACCTTGAAAATCACAAAGGAATGTACACAAAGGAGAAAAAAAATGAATTAGTTTTAACAACAAAAGATTTTCTTTATCTAAAGTAAAGTGAATGTTTAAGGCTTTATAAAAATGAACTTTGACTCCCTTTCTAATTATCAAGTAGAAATTCCCATAATTAATTATTTGCCTTACAGTGTTAAGTTTCCAATCCATATCACACTTGAAATAAAGTTTATTAAATGACAGGGTTGTTCTGCTGAATTATTCCTTAAACTTATGGAAAGGAAAAGTTTACAATTATTTCCATACATAAAATGGGAATAATCATACTCTGAAGAAATCTAGCAAAACCAAAAACAGTAGAACAATTGCTGTATTTTATATTGTACAGCATCTTATAACCCAACACTGTGTAAAATTCTGAAATGGTAAATTATTGTTTATAAAA